>CACRXP010000435.1:318638-373326 GCA_902702965.1 Spirometra erinaceieuropaei | reverse complement strand
CTCATCTGGACTAACATGGCGCAAGCCCTCTGCTCGAGACACCGCCACTGCAGCTCCACCGGGCAGACCTAACCTCTCGTGGGGTAGTGGGGCGGCCGCCGGTGGTATCTTTTTCAATCTCCCGCAGGCGGAAGACGAAGCGAACATTCTGCCACCGCAGGACTGTGAGGATTGGTCATATAAACAGCAGCAGTCGTTATCGCTCAGTCCACCCTGCAGCCTCACAGACCCACCTGCCGCAACAGGCGGCCGGACTAACTCGTTTCTTTCTCGCCGCCCCGCAAGCACGAAGTCGGTCAATGCCTCGCTCAGCCACAATGAACTTTACCTCTGGTTGCAACTCACTCACGAACTGGAGCTGCGCAGCTACTGGGAGAAGCGTGCAGCTGCGGCTAGGCAGTTGTTGGCTGCCAAGGAGGCTGTGAGTACGGTTTTCATAACTCATCTTTCAGTTGGAAAACATGTCCTCTCTCAGCTAATTTCGCTCCCCCCCCTAATTTGGGCGACCCGATTTTACTGGTTGTGTACACTTTGGTTGGTCATTGTCGCTTGGCTTTGCAACAATAATCTCGGCCCCGGTTCCTGTCTAAAGACCGGATGTTAACCGTTCTTGGCGCAGCATTGTCGATACCAACTTTTGACCTTCTGTTTGACCGGTTTTATTTAGCTTCTGCGTGCCAGTGGTCTCTTGAGTCCTATAGTAGTAAAGTCGTAGTTTCATGGCGGCCAAATGCCCTTTCCTAGGTCGCCGTATTTGCACCGCCATCTACATGTAGATTTTTGAACACAGAGATGGCGATCATAAGCAAGAAATTCTCATTCTGTTTAGCCGGGTTTGCAAAATAGTGTTAACAACAGTGTATGTGCATCCGATCAGCGCCTTCGCCTGATCGTGTTCAGGACGCTGTGTCCTGTGAATGAGAGACGAATGTTCGTCGCTTTCTCCTGCACTGACGGTTCACTTGCTCTCGTTTCATTATTGTGGCAAAATTCTTGATGAACTTCTCTGTGTACCTGTTACCGAATAAGTTACGCCTCAAAAGATTGGATTCTTCTTCTGACACATCTACAGAACATATTTTAAGTCCGCAATTGGAGACACAACTGTAAATTCTCCGAATAGGGGCAGAAGTCAGGGCACTGAGGTGGAACTCCTTCGAATTGGGTTTCTGATGGGCGGACGTTTTTTACGTATATAGGGGCCCGTTCAAAAAAGTCAGCATGTTGTTTTCTTCGCGTCTAATTGTGAACTTAATCTCTGCATGTAGCTGTTTCTTGGACACGGGGAGTTGTTTTGCGCGTTTTCCCGTATCAACTATGGCGAAAATGCCATCCGCATACCTTTTGTAATGTGACTTCAAGTGTTGGCCGGAGGCTAACATCGCGTTCTTCGCTGTCTTCAGTTTGCCAACAGGCACAGGCGAACTACCGGTGGAGGTAGAAGGATGCGGGACCGAGACCAATACTAGGATTCCCTTCTTCGTGGTAATTAAGCCCGTTCCTAACTACAATAAGTCTGATGCGCATGAGCCCGTCACGGCGCGCATGAAGTCACCGTTTGAAAGATTTACAGCTATCGAAATAACTACGTCCTCTGTAAGGAACTTCAGACCGCAGTGTAGCCTCTATGTCAATTCGTCGACGACATATTCGAGATCCAGTCGTTTTAGCCTGCCTTTTTGGGCATGTGTGTGGGACGCACGTAGACGGGGCTTCAGTCTAGTCGACTACTGCACTCTCATTCGTCTTTGACTGTCTTGACTTTGCTAGTGTTCGGCGGCTGTTGGAATAGATGCTTGAAAAGTCTGCTTCACAATTGAATACTGAACCTACTGATGTATCCATTGCTGCTTCATAAACCTGCCCGTGTAACTACCCATTGAATGCAAATTTGAATTTTTATGCATAATCGTGCATCTGAGCTGGTTTCAGATGCGTGCTCACAGGCTCTTTGAATGGTTTCATGCAGTGGTACATAGGTGGGCGGGTTCTACGCATCGCATGCAACTGTTCGCTCATTTCTTTTATTAAGATCCTGCCGGCCGTTTGTGAACGTGTGTCTTTCTCGGTATGTGCTGTTGAATAGATATAAATCGAATTTGTTCACTTGACCAGACACCTTACCAGCTTGTGCTAGCTGAATTCGTCAGCGACATAATTGGTCGTAGTGACACGCAATTTGTAGTTTTCTTGATACCGCGTACAGAGTGGACAACTTTTCGAGGTAATAGGGCCCTCGTCTGTCAGCTTTCTTCCTCTAAAACTTTCAGCTTTTTTGCAGCTTAGGTCTTCTCGGACCTTACTTTCGCTCTAACCGGTGGCGTTAGGCGAAAATTTGCTGGGTGATTACTCAGTACTGACTGCGTTTTCTTTACTCGAGTTCTTTCAATTACAGTATCACCATTTCCTCAGAGCCGCGAGCTGTTTCTGAGTCGGCAATGAGCACCGAACAGTTGGGCGGTTTGGTATGGGTATTTGAATCTTGCTTTCACGTAGGCTGTGTTATATTCTGTTACAAGTGATTGGAGCGACGGTGGCCCTGCTCGAGCCTCTCCCCGGAGGAGAACTTTCCATATCATAGAAGTTTATTTTTGTGATGGAAGAGTTTGAAGGAGACTAGGGGGCGTCCTTTCTTTGTGGCAAGCCGGTTGAAGGGGCGTGTCTAAAATTTACCGCGTTGAAATCTGGAAGATGAACTCCGCCCGAATCATGGGGTTGGTCTTTACGTATTTCACAAAATTTGATGCGTTATGCCACTTCTGCCTAGGAGAACGCCCGGGTGCTCTCTCCAAATGTCGCCTTTTTCCAGAGGGCTAACGTGTTTAGTAATGGCTGATAAGTTTCCAGTGTGATTCTCTAGGAGCCTGTTCTGCTCCCGGTAATCATCTAAAGTGCTCCAATGCGGGAAGTCGCTCGCCTTATTGCGCTTGGCCCGTGAAATTTTTGGTGGAATGGAGTAGGCCTGCCGCCTAGGCTAGAGTCCTCGTGCTAGTTCGTAGCGGCGATCAGCAGTGCTCGAGAGAGGTGTGCCAGAAAAGTGACGCTAGGCGGAACGTGGTTTAAACCGATGTCACTCCTATAAGGAACCCTTAGTAACCGGTTCCTGCTTTCCAGGAGCTGCTACATCGAGAACACTGCTGCCTCATCGGTTGCCTTAGGTCCATCATTATTACGACAACTCGCTGCTGCAGGATGTCTGCACAGAAGCCATGCAAGTAGTTTGGAAATCCGTATGACTTGTGGTTCTTAACCTCGGACACTAAAACCACATATCCAAAACATCGGAAATCATTAGCATATCCTTGGGACTCCTCTCTGTGCCTCTTCATAAACTTCACTTCTAACAATACCCCTCCCCCTCAAAAAGCGGAACGCAGTAATAAGCGCTTGTTCATATCTTGTCTATGAATGTGGCGCCACGCAAGGTCGACCGTATTTCTGCACACTTGCATTCTACTTTGGATTTTCTTTTTTTCATCAACCTCTTTCAAGTCATTAGTTTATCCACTTAATCCCCATGTGCCATTCCTGTTAACCCATAACTAACCTCAATCAGTTTTGTTAGTATTCAGTGGGCGGCTGATTTCTTTGACGGTTTTTAGTGTGACCGCGTCCGTCGGAAGCGCAATTCCTTGATGGGCTCTATCAGGCTGGTGCATTCGGACAATCTTGATGACGTGGATTGCAAACTGAATTCTGCCAGGTGCGTCCCCACTTTCTGTTTACCATGCTGTCTAGATATTCCTTTTTCCGCATTTTATCCTTGTCGTCACTTTCTCGATCCCCCCCCCCCCGTCATTTATAAACTTTAGGCAGGTACTGGAGAATGTCAGCGATGATCTGCAGGAGCGCACCATTCGCTGGACCCGGATCGAGGAATTGACTGGCGTGCGTCTTCAGGAGCCGGTTGACATGCACTGGCTAGTTACGCAGCTGAGTCTCATCGATGAGAGCTTGCCGCTGACCTTTGCAGCAGGTCGCTCCTCTGGCGGCACATCTGAGAGGTCAATTATGGTTCCGCCACTGGAGTTCTCAGACTTCTCCGATGGACCTTCTGACTGGTCTGGCAGCCTGTCATCAAGGCCGCCTGTCGATATGCGCCTTATTGAGAAGAGGTTGCAGACTTCGTCCTGTCGGAAGACTAGCCCTCAGCAGGAACCAGTCTATGGTCAGTGGAGTCCTCATGACTTGCCTTGCTTGCATTTATTCTACCTCAGCGAAATCACTTGTAAGACCGTCGCTTCGGTCTTTGTCGGTGCGAGTCCCCAGGGTGCGCTTGAGATGGGAATTCACAATAGCACCCAATTTTGACAATTTTAAGCATCACTGGGGTGGCGAATATCTTCCGTTTAAACAGTGGATTTCTGACATTTGATCTATCTGTTTATCAAGAAGTAGTATGTAAGCGTGGTCCCCTGCATGTTCCAATTATGACTGGCAGGCAAGTCTAGTCGACACTACCGTAGAGATCTTTGTCATGCTCATTCCAAGGTCGTTGTATTTTTACAAGGATTAGCCTTGACAACGTAGATAACATCACTCCTGTCAGTTTAAAACCATGATGTCCTACGGACTATAGCGTTTCGCGTATATGATGTCGCTAAATCAGTACTACGAACTACTTCAACTAGAAGAAGGTACCTCTCCTGATTAGTGGCTGTCAAAAGAAGTGAATGGTTTCGCATATCCCTGAGCGGGCTTGCCTTGAAATACAGTTTTCGTCGCCAGTAAGAGTGCGTCGGACCCCCTCCCCCCCCCCGTTACCCTGTTCTTAATGTGTACGTGTGCGGAAATTTCCACAGCGTCATTTTTGTCAGCCAGAGCGGGCATAGTCACTGTCGTATCGAGTGAATGTCCGAAAACGGTCTCATTTTAAGGGGACTGTATACCTCTATGTTCGGTGCATTGGTTTATACGCGTCTATTTTTTGGAGGTTTTGTACATTTCCGTTCCTCTACTTATCGGAAAAAAACTTCGTTTCTCCTGTTTCCACGGTAGGCTGCTTTGACGCCACCACTTTATCCGGTCTTTTTTACTCTTTTCTTTCTCGTTCAGTCGGAAAGCACCGCAGTGCCCAGGCCTCAGGGAGAAATTCGCCTGACTCCGCTGAGGCTCCCGTTCATCAAGTGCGGATTCCAAGAAATTACTCCTTCGTTCGACCTTTTGCTACTTTTTGGCGCCGCAAAACGCGATCCAAATATTCATCACATGGTCCACCTCTCGTGGTCCCTAGTGGCGCAACTCTTGCTACCACTAATTCCCCCAGCACATCTGCCCCATCAGTGGCTGCTGCTGCTGCTGCCACTGCGGCCGCCGTCGCTCCTAGTACTGTTTCCAAAGACCGTCACAGAGGGATTTCGAGTGATTCTGATAAGTGCGAACGTCCTTAGGAATCTCCCTGTCGTCGTTCTGCAGTTTCATTTGAGTTGCTCAGCCTGTCCTCTATCTGTCGTTGTCTTCGTCGTACCTTTCCCCTCACAATTGTGCAATTTCACAACAATCAGAAGTACGCCAACTGTTATGCTCCTCTCTGATGACCACCCGTCGTCCTTTCATCCTCTCTCGCCGTCCCCCTCCCCTGGCTTGAGTTGGCTGAGGAAACACAATTTCCTGAGTGGTGCATTTTATTTCTCCAGATGTTGACTTAACTTATGCTCATCATAATCTAGCAGCATACTTCCTTTCACTGCGCGCGGGTCGCCTCGTCGTCTACAACTGTGTTGTGTGGTGGAACCTGTTTCTCCTTTTTCTCTCTTGTCAGTATTTTTACTAATATCTGGGTGCATTTGCTTAACTTTGTTTTTGCTGTTTTGGTTTGGGTCGTTAAAAGCGCGATATCTTTCACTTCTCATCCGACTCATATGTGCTATTCTATCATCAGGTGGGGCACTACTTCATCCTGTTAATACACTCTACTCAGATTCGGCTGTGGAATCAATTTTGCAGTAGAAGTCAACTTGAAATCATTACTGCTTGTCGTGTTCCATACTCGGTCTCTGGGTTCACTAGGTTTATCTGTGAAGCAGTGCACTTGTACTGTAAATCCAAAGCGATCCAAACTTCGCCATGCCATAAGGGATCAGAAGGCTAAGGCAGAGAAAGTGAGCTAGGCCTCTTGCTACAAAATCCAAAATGCTGGATTTAGTCACGTACGTTTAGCTACAAAGCTACTGAAGAGATGGCTCTCTGATGTTAACTTCAACCGATAATCAACTGTCAGGTTTCAAACAGGTCGATACGGATGTCCACGCTGATCCGTTAGACGGCGAATGGGTACCTAAACCGCCATTCTGTTCGCCGTCACTGCCAACACGTGGAATCATATGAACCCTTAGAAAGAGTTTTATTCAGCCTCCTAGGCGTAGTTCGGCACTACCAGTAAACTTATTCGTATAGGTTTGTGAGTAAGGAACTCACAAAACCAATGTCAGTGCTAAAATTACCACTTGAATTCGGACAATGTCTTGCCGGTAATGTGAAGCGAGTTTATAAAAGACAGGACATGCCGTCAACGGTTGTTTTTTCCTGCAGGGGCGTCATACACACGTGCTAAAAATCCTTTGGGAATTCGCGTGTGCGGTCGGGCGTTCAAAATGATCAATGAAATAACTGCTCATTGCCAACCCGTCAGGGTCATGGCGCCCCACTAACGAACCTCGCGTATGTCTAGTCGCTTCGGCGCCTGCCCACTCAATGCTTACTGACATTTCGCAAATAACCTTGGGAACCATGAACAAGTGTGTATCTGTCCGAAAGACTGGTAGAGGTCCTTACGGACTGCCCAAGAACTCGCAGCTATCCCCCAACCATATGTCGCAGCACGCAGGTGTCATCTTCTAAAACAGGAATAAAGCTTATATTTGATACCTACTGACTCCCTTGGCTTATTGACCTGCGTTAAATTGAGAATCTCTGTAAGTCCAGTCACCGCACGTGACTGGAAGCGGTGAAAACGGCATCCTCCCCGACAGTCTGTCTTTCTAAGTCGGCTATCTAAGCACTGTGTTCCTAAGCTTATATTCGTGTTTTTTGAAGAAATACTTCAGAACTCCCAAACCCGGCACTAGATCAATGGCAAGTGGTCGCTAGCCAAAGAATGCGATCTTCTTCGGGGCTGCCAAACTCAGTGACCGAGTGGCTTGGTTGCGTACATTTTCACCCTGGTAGGCGCATCGTAACATGTGTAGTAAACAATAGAATTCAACCAAAGTAGCTACTCATCGTCAGTCGTGTCATCGACTTTTGACTTCGAGTGAGATCTGACGCAGAAATCGGCCTTACTATCCCTAAATAAAAGTAATGTATTTGGTTTATTTACATTTAGTTCGGAGGATGGCACAGCAATTAGATGTTAAGAAGATGCTGGCCACGGTCTTCCTACAATCAAATTATTAAATTCCGAATTCAATGTTGAAATTTGCCATGGAACACATGAAATAACTGTCTATAGCAGCTTTAATAGTCACGTTGGCACTGCAAGTGGCGAAATCTCAAGAACGACATAATCGAAGACGACACAGCAGCCTAGATCTCCAAATTTGGAATGTCTTTAGTATATTGCAACTTCCAGTACGGCAGTCGTAGCACTCTCGGCGTTGTCGCACGACGCATAAATCTGGGCTCCGTAACAGTGCTGGTGCAGGAAACTATATCATATCCAACAGGTTTTCTTCAGAGGGAGCCGAGACCGGAATGGTAGGAACGAACTCGGAACACACTCCGAAACAGGCTTCCATGCTCTGCGTCGCTGTCAAATTTATGTGAATCCAAGCCACGTGAGCTTCTGAAATTCTAACACCCAGACCGACGCCTGCCCTCGGTTCCGACTTCTGCCATAACTACGGTACTTCATCCGTCCGACGTTCAGCGGTAACCTAATTACCCGCGGTGACGGCCGCCCATCCAACACCGACAGAAGCGACCCGACCGTCAAAATCCCCGCAAACTTACAACCAAATGGCTGTAGCCTCAACCAGACAAATAGTATAACAGCGTGGACAGTTGTCTATTGGATCGGATTAAATATTGCCTCTGGCACGCGACCAACACGGTATCCCAGTGTATTCGCTGACTACACTCAACGACCATCGTGGTCAGTGTAGTAAGACTCAAGTGTATTGGTTGCGTCGAGGGACTACCCTGTGGACATGCAGTGCGTCCTCTCTCCGATCGACACGAATGGATCTAAAACAGGCTTTAAAATCAACCCCAGGTCGAAGATGATGGCCCAGGTCTTCGTGTTCAAGGCTTTTGCCCAATTACAGTAAACGCTGAAACTTTTGCTTGGAAAACAATGTGAGAGTACTTCGAACTTTTTTGGAAAAACATAGGTTTTATATAAAGGCAGCCAGTCGTACGCAATTCAATCGGTCAGAGATCAGTCAGATCAACCAGAGAGTAATCGAGGGAAGATTATGCCGTTCTGAGGTGAAAGACAGCCCGTGCCCTCAGGAGACGCTCAGCGCAGAGAAGCACCCGATCAATGGCGTCTGACCTCCAATTTCTTCTCCCAGCTCGCAACTCCAGTAAACGGTTGTGCGGTTGGTCAGGAACAAAGCCGTCATCGCCGATACAGCTCTTTAAGGGGCCGCGACGGTTTGAAAGCAAAACCGCCAGATACACCATCTTACGGAAAGCGACCCATGCTGGCGACGGCTCCAACTAAGCCAAATGAAGACGGCGCACCGCTGATACCGGTCCTCGAAATTACTGGGGTTGCTTATGGGTGCCTACTCCACCGCGGATCGGGGCAGATTAACACTGCACGTAAAAGTTGGTGTCATTGACGTAAAGGATAACTCATATCAAGTCACATCTGATTGAGGAGAAATGCCGCACATAACCCTCTGCTGCCTTCCTCATACGACTCGACCCATGGGAAATTGTACTACGAAACACGGTGGCAGACAGTCGCCATCTACCAGCGAGAACAGATAAGTGGCAAGAACAGCAGTCTCATGTAATCGCTATGACCAAACGCGAGCAACGGTTAGAAGCTTTTCTTTTAGACTGAACTGTGAAGCTGGCTTCCTAATTTAGTCAGACCAACTTTGTGTCAACTTATGGTCTGCTAAAATTTGACAAATATACGCCCCAGTTGCCATGCGCAACGCTGGTGGTCGGCATAGTTAGCTATGACATGACTGTCAGTCCCTAAGGTTGGAAACATCTCGAATCTCAACTTGATTGAGGGTCCTATCCATCTGCCATCCCGCAAAATATCACCTGCAAATTTTGGAGATAATCTGGGTGAAGGCCGCAGGGGAAGCGGTGGCGCAGTTCGTTAGAAACACAAAACAGAACCGGGCGAGCGAGCGACACAAACGCACTGAGAAAGACGCGGACACGCGAGAGCAAACGCCAACTAATCTGTGTAGAGGGTTGTTTATACAATAGACGACCACGTGGAGCCCAAGTGAGACATACACTGTGGCATCCATGTCCCCATTGTGGAACTCCTAAAAACCCCGAGGTGTGCGTTGTAACTTTCCTTACTCCAGAATGTCTACGTCAAACAGGGAACCAAAGTATCGACTAAGAACTTCCTAATGTCGCTTAAACCAGGACAGATGCGCGATGGCGTACGTTTGGTTCTGGAAATGCGATTATGTTTTTAAGCTGCATTAAACCCCTTGGAATTGTGGATACCCGGAGATACGCGAGTAATAATAGACTACAAGAAAAGATAAAAGCAGTGCATCATTTCACAGAAGCGCTGATCAAAAAATCACTGAATACAAAAGAAACAAGTCATTAGCCTCCGACGATGATACTGTTGATAGGGACAAAGACTAGCTTTATTACGAATCCGAGGATGCCCATGGCGAAGAAACCGATGGTTGTTGCGATCACATTTTTCTTGAATTCTGTGAGAGTATGTGATAAGGGAGATGATGATAACAAACCTTTTCTATCAGGCTTTGTACATCTATGAAAGAAATGAACTGATGCCTTGGTAAAGCTGATTAGGGGATCGCTCACAGCTGACACCTGGTCCATCCCGCCGAATGAAGATACGTGCCTAAAATTATTTGCAGTATGATTCGAACAAACAAATTCCAACAAATAATAGCACTTTGCGTTCACGCTGGATATACGATCACTCCATATGTTTGCGCATTTGTAGACCCTTCTGGCATATCAAAACTCGATAAAACTCTGGAGACTTCAGCAACACAGCTACTATGAACGTGCATCCTGAAGGCCATTGCATTCTGTTCATTGTTCCAAACTGTTGAACTCATACCGGAGACCATCTCCAGAGATAGTGACAAACAAAAAAAGTGACCGATGTAGGGCGTGCAAGCCGGCTAATATCGTTTTCCTTTTTCTGAGTGCAAAATGCAACACATCATCGGCAGCGAGCAATCATAAATTCCTTGCTCATATTTCGGTTCGATTGAGTATCTGGTAAGCAGTTTCATTCTGTAGTCACTTATCTTGACAGCCAAAAACAGGGCAGCGCAAGGGGAGTGGGTCGTGAAAAACGATTCCATCCTACTGTAGTTGTCCCAATTCCTCCTTGGTTGTTGCTTAAATTGCAACTGAAGCGCGCAGACTATACTCTAGGGCTGATATCTTCCCTGGCTTCCCTCCCTGCCTCCTTTTATTTTTTGCTACTTCTGATCGATATCTCTAACCGTTCAATATACTTCTTGGTCAGGTCTTCATCTGCAATACTTAGGGCACAGCAGGTCTCTTGGATCGTATGGCCTAGGTGGGAAGGGATTGTATTGTCAAGCATGTCGTTTTCGGACATAAATAATTTGATGTCCGATAGACAGGTAGTGTTCTGGGGAAAAAAATGCCTTCTGCAGGACGCCTTTAAACTGTATTCCTGTTTTGCTTGATGCAAACGCTTGGCTTGTAGTCGGTTCCACTAACGGCGGCCCAATGCCCACACATGTGCTTATGGGATTTATCGTTGTGTCTGAAGACATATCGACATGGCACGTGGGGTGCTGATCGTTATTTGTGTCCGCGAGCTGTTTTCTGCTTTCTGAATTTAGAATCTGTGGGTCATGTCAGGCGATGTAATTACACATCTTTTTTCGTGTTTGGTTGGCGTGACAACCTGTCCTTTGTCGACTGACCTGAGAACAAAGCACCATCTTCGTGTCATATAGGTCAGTTTGGCCCATAGTACACTGGTGGCGGCCTGCTTCGGCCTCTAGAGAAAGATACATATGCTCCCCAGTTTGGTGGTCTTTAAATCAAAGCGCGCATTAGTTTTTCGTTAGCATTAACGATGTCGTGTTTGCTGGTTATGATTTTGACGCACTGTCGGTTTATTAAAGGGAATATATTCTAGGGGAGTTAAATGCGCCAGCTTCCAATCGACAGAAAGTGTTTCACTGTCAAACGCCGCTTGGAAGAGGGTCGAAAGGGTATAGATAGGTCGTTGGTAACTTCTTTGAGAAGTTTGGGTGGAATCTTGACTGCCTCTAGAAATCTCGATTGGCTCAATGTCTCTAATTCCCTAAGAAAATATATTCTGAGAACAGTATATAGCTTATTCTTGGCGTCGACAGTTACCCTGAAAAGAAATGCCGGGACGTTGTTTCGCCTGCTTAAACCGACTGGAAAAAGTGCGGGAGACACGCAACCATATCCTAGCTTTCGACAATTTCGAAGCTATCGGTATTCATCATTAGGCGTATCATACGTCTGTATTTTGTACTCCTCTGATGTGGCTGTGAGGCTATTTCCGATTCCGCATTGCTTTGTACTACATATTCATCGTCAGTTAATATCTGTTTCATTAATCATGCCTTTTAGTTCGTTTCTATGTGCTTTGTAATTGTTAAAATACTGTTAAAGTACTGAGCCCAACTGAGCACGACGGAATTATTCTGCGCTCCAACTGGGACAATTTCGACTTGGTTACCATTCCACAGTTACAGTCTCTGACCTTGGTACTGGAACCGTACGTACAGAATTACTTTATGTATTTTTGGAATATTTTTTCACGCATCGAAATTTGTCAGGAACCTGGATTAAGTGCAATTTGTTTATCAGCACGGTCCAACTGACAACGCAACTGGCTACGCAACCGATTCGCGGATATACAGCCTAGAAAACCAATCGCTCAAAATCCTTCAAGGTCTGCAGTTATTCAAGTCCCACGAGATCTGGAAAGGGCTAAGTCGCTTCTGATTCAATTTAACAAAATTAATCGGATTTTAAGTATTTTTTCGCTTATTGAGTTTTGAATACTCACTTTACCTCATCGTATATAAGCCGACGTATTCGTTATAACATCGAGAGCGAAGTTATACCTATTACATCACGTCGAAGTTTATGGATTCTCAGCAAGCTAACTGTAGTAGTACGGCCAGCGACGGCACCTCTTTGGAAGATAAGTCCGGTGAGTTGTCCTTCGCATCCAGAACCTGTGCTCGCTCTACCTTCGCCTCCAGCCAATGACCAGCAAAGCGTGCAAAAAGCGTAAATACCGCAAAAAGTGTGAGGTACGAAGACGAGCCTTGTGGTGGGTGCGCAGATATTCAAATCAAAGTAGAACAACTGGGAAAGGAGCTTGCTGATTTAAGGACGCTCGTGAAACAGACCGTAGTCGGCCAGAACGTGTCCAGTGTTAGAGTCCCAAAAACGAAGAGCGAAATGCAAAAAACGCGAAAAAATATCTCCTCGGAGGAATTTTCAAACACGTGTATCAACTCAACAGCCAAAACCGCAGACGCCGGTATCAGCAGGACAATGAAAACGAAGCCGCCGATAAAGGGAGACTCTATTCCCACGCATGATGTCTTAAGCGATGTCGCAAAAAAAATTACCTGTCGCGGAAGCCATCTCACCTAAGCCTCTTGCTGTAAGTGATGGGATTTCTGTTTTGTCTGGAGACGATATACCTGGGTCATCCAGTCTACTGTTGCCCTCTTTTTCTGGCATCCACCCAGAGCGCACTACAGAGCACGTATCCGAATGCGAAGACACAAACCCGTGGGTAGAGGGGAGAGGGAAACGCCATGACAGGATTCTGAAGTCACAGCCAGCCCTGATGGGTTGCTGGGGAAAGTCGGTAGACAGTAAAAGTGTGCGTCCAAGCGATGACTCCGTAAATCGTCCTCGCTCACATGCAGCGCATTCTCTGGAAAGACAGAGTAAGGAGGACCATGCTCGCCAGCAGTGTCTGGTTATTCAGGGTTTGTCAGAATCGAATGCAGTCAGACCTGAAGACCGTGTCTCAGAGGACCTTGCTTCTTTTCATGGTCTGCTTAATCAGTTACTCCCGGCAGACATGGAAATAAAGGTTCTGAAAGCATTCCGGATAGGAAAAAGGAGTGAAGACACGACAGTTGCACAACCACCTCGCCCTCTCAAAATTGTGCTGGAGAACAAAGAGCAAATCAAGTTTATCCTCTCTAAAAAAACCAATCTCAGAAACACACAAACAGGTTTTTTTCAACCGGACTATTCACCAGCGGAACAGTTGAAACGCCGGGAACTTGTCTTGGAGGTGTCTGTTTTAGCTGAGTAGCTGTTGTCGTTCGTAGTATTACAGGCTGGTTCCACTGAAACGGCATATATTTCCGAACTACCTTCCCCTTGAAGATAGCCAGATTGTGTTCGCCATCCTTCAGTCTTGATTATCTTCAAGGGGAAGGTAGTTCTGAAATATATGCCGTTTCAGTGGAACCAGCCTGTAATACTACGAACGACGACAGCTACTCAGCTAAAACAGACACCTTCGTTGAACCACCTGATCAAGGCGCCAACGCAAGTAAGCCCGTAGCGTCCAGTGATCTGACTGAAACAATGCATGTAAATGGAACCAATCAGGTAACGGAAGAGCCTAGAGAACACGACGTCCGCGATAACGGAGTAATGCTCACAGCAGTAACAAATGCAACGGGAAATTCGGCTGGTGCTAAACTGAGGTGCTTGTACACGAATGCCCAAAGCCTCGTATCGAAACTAGACGAATTAAAACTTTGCCTTGTTGAGCTGTCTCCAGATGTTTTAGCAGTAACTGAGACCTGGCTGTCCGGGAATATTAGCGATAACGAAGTAGCCTTGCCTGGGTACAAAATTTATCGGAGGGACTGGGAACATCGTCAGGGTGGTGGTATCGTTGTGTATGTGAATGACGGTCTAGCAGTGTCGGATAACACTACCAAGTTTGCGTGCAATACGGAAGCTATCTGGTTGACCATCAAGGCTACCGGTTCCCCGTGTCTCGATGTCCTCACTGTCTACCGACCACCTAGGACAGACCGAATCGCTGACACTCAACTATTGGAGCAGTTGGAGAAATTTTCCAGTCGACCTAACATCATGATCATGGGCGACTTCAACGCACCAGGAACAAACTGGAATACCCTCCAAGCGTCAGGTCCAAAATCGGCATTCGATTACCGCCTGTTGAGCAAAACATTAAATGCGTGCCTCACACAACATGTAATGTTCCCAACGAGAACACGTGAAGGACAAAGGGCAAACTGCCTGGATCTGGTTTTTACGAAAACACCAGACAGCATAGACGAGATCGTCTCGATGCCGCCCCTTGGCCGAAGTGACCACGTAGTGCTTATGTGGGATTATTCGTTATTCTCCATTTCACATACTCTAGACCACAAAAGGCCTAATGTTTGGCGGGGCGACTTTAATCAGATGAGAGCAGACTTATCCGGTCCTGACTGGGGCTCATTGTTTACGGGAAGTGCCAACGATGACTGGGAGCTGTTCAAGAATGTCCTTCTGCAACTCATCAACAACCACTGCCCACTGACTAGTGTAAGACTGAACAAATGCCCTGGGTGGCTAAATAGCAACCTTAAGAAAGAAATCAACAGGAAGCACAAATTGTGGAGAAAATACTGCGTCACTAGACAAGCTGAAAGCTTCAACACCTACAAGACACCGAGGAACAAACTGAGGAAGCTGATAATGCAGACGCGGCGGGAATTCGAGAAGAACTTGCTACAAAAAGCAACGCAGAACCCAAAATTGCTCTACAGCTACCTCCGACGAAGTACAAGGAACAGGCATCAAATCCCCTTGATAAAGACTACTGATGGCGTTGAGGTCGCTGATAGTAGGGATAAAGCTGCGTATTTTTCACGGTTTTTCCAGTCAGTCTACACAAACGAGGCAAGGTTCATTCCTCCCTCCACAGAAGAACTGCCGACTCCAAGCGTCAGTGATATACTATTCTCAGAAGGCATTGTCCGAAGAGAATTAGAGGCATTGAACGAATCGAAGTCGCCAGGACCAGACGAGATTCCACCCAAGCTTCGGAAGGAACTTGCCACTGAGATCTCTGTGCCTTTTTCGATGCTCTTTCAAACGTCATTTGACACTGGAACACTTCCTGTCGATTGGAAGCTGACGCATATTACTCCGCTACACAAAGGAGGTAACAAGACAGCGACGACAAATTACCGGCCCATAAGCTTGACATGCACTCTCTGCAAAGTTATGGAAAGGGTCATAAAGACTGAACTGATGCAATTCCTGGAAGTTCACGGCCTGCTATCGAACTGACAACATGGATTCCGAAAAGGAAGATCCTGCACGACAAACCTGCTGCAATCTCTCCAGAGCTGGACCCGAGCTCTCGACGACAGGCACGCGGTCCACATAGCCTTCATCGACTTCCAGAAGGCTTTCGACACTGTGCCACACCAAAGGCTCTTACATAAGCTGAAAAAAATAGGGATCGGTGGCAACTTCCTTAAATGGATCGAAAACTTCCTTGTGGGTCGACACCAGGTTGTGTGCGTCGGTCGGGGAAAATCAGATCCGGCTATGGTCGATAGTGGTGTCCCCCAGGGTTCAGTTCTGGGACCTATTTTGTTCCTTATCTACGTGGACGGTGCCGCAAGCGATTTAGACTGTGAAGTAGCCATGTTTGCGGATGACATGAAGATATGGAGTGTAATTCGGGGTCCTGCCGATGAAGACAGACTGCAGATGAACCTGAATCGGTTGGAGGAGTGGTCAAACCGTTAGCTCCTGCGGTTCAACGTTGACAAATGTAGCATACTTCGCCTAGGCAACACAGCCAAATCCGCCAGCACAGGAGGCTACTTTCTGGGCGGTGCAGCCCTACAAGAGGTCGAAGCCCAAAGGGACATCGGTGTGCTTACGACGAGTTCCCTAAAACCATCCGTCCACTGTTCGAGGGTGGCAAAAAGCGCAATGTCCGTACTGTACGCCATCAAGCGTGCGTTTATGGACTTTGACGAAGAAGCCTTCTCTAAGACATTCGGAACATTCGTCCGGCCGCATTTAGAATACGGCATACAAGCTTGGAGGCCGTGGGCTGTTGAGGATCAAAACTGCCTCGAAAGAGTCCAGAGGAGAGCTATGAAGATGGTTAGGGGTCAAAGCTCCTTTCCTTATGCAACCCGCCTAGTAAATCTGAACCTCTTTCCTTTGAGTTACAGGCAACTTCGCGGAGATCTCTTGCAAGCCTTCCGTATTGTAAAGGGGTTGGATTGCAGTCTGGCCTTCGAGGACTTTTTTGAATTTGCTACCACGACCAACCTCCGAGGTCACCCGTTAAAACTGCGCACTCAGCAGGCACGGCTGGATGTGCGGAAGTTCTCCTTCTCGGTTCGGGTGGTCAAACCATGGAATGAGCTTCCCGCAGATGTTGTGATGTCACCATCTATACAAAGTTTTAAGAAGAATCTGGACATATTTATGTTCCGAAATGACCAAGAGCGATGAGAATTCGAGCTCACCCCCTATAACTCCTTCTCCTTTTGTCCCACCATTATGGGCGTGTTCGAACTATTTCAGCCCAGAACATCTATCTGTACACTACACATTTTTTACGTTGCAAATAGGGTACTCAAAGGCTTATGCCTATTTCCCTCAATAAACTGAACTGAACTGAACTGAACTCGACTTTCACAGCGACGCAGTATTTTTTAACAATGTGATCTTACTGTTAAATGATTTCTTCAGGTTGCTATTTAGCCCACCAGGTCGTTCGCCCCGTCTTACACTCTCCATGAATATGCCCAAGTCTATGCTGTCTGACGTTTTCGTAAAATCTAAATCTAACCGTTAGCCCTCTATGTTTTACGTGTTTTTGTCGGGAACGCTATTTATTATGTCGGAGGACCTTTATCTTCTCATGTAGCAGACGTATCCTTTTAGCACACTTCTTGCTGCGGTAACCTGCGTAGCTAAAACAACTTTGGCATCACTCATGCCTCTAATAAATAACTTTACTAAAAGATCAAACGATGTAAGCCACAGCAGGAAGATAGTGCGAAAATAGCCAAATTTTTCTCCCACCGGCTGGTTGAGGGATGGAACAAATTGCCGAACTCCGTTGTCTTAGCGGAAAACGTCGAGACTTTCAAAAGAAGACTAGATAAATTTATGCTTGACGGTCAAAAATTTACATGATATTAATGACTGGTATAACTGCTATGTAAATATCTGCATGTTTTTTTTCATACGCCTACATGTAAAAAGGGTTTTCCAAGGCTCTGCCTCTATCCCTCATATATACTGAATTATACTGAGTGACCGAATATATAGCAAATTTTTGTGTTTTAAGCTTAGCAAAATCCATGATATGAAGACAGCTTTCCCGATTCAGTATGGCAGCTGCATTAGTAATAGTAATTCACATAGTGGAGAGGCTGTAGAACATCGTCAACTATATAAGTAGGTTTAATTTAGTAGCGTCGATAGGCACCGCCGGTTCTGTTTTAGTTACCTAGTCAGAAACGGGTCCGCGGGGGAATATTCTTAAATGACGATGACACAGATAGGGATGTTTATTACGTCACATATGCTTACAGTGGCATGTTTTCTTCTTTAAATTTTTAGGAAGTACCTTTGATTTCCATCATACGTCCGCGCCTTTCAAAATTAAGTCCAAAATTTCGATCTTCAAGGAATCGACTTTCTTTGGAATTCCTGTTCACTGACCGCTATTACAGTCTGCCGTTAGTAAAAATTGGACTTGAACCGGCAATATCCCCTTCATTACAAATTTGCGACGGGATTTCAGCAGAAAGAACATATCCCCGTCTGACGGCTTATCTGTCAACAGGTGGACGGACCTCTCCAAGTCTACGGACGATAAAAGCTTTTTGTTAAAATCTTCGTCTTATCTCATTGAATACATTCCGCCTTCTTTCTTTCAGTAACTGGGGTCTGCCATATAGCTTCAGGAAAATGACCGAAAAATCCACCACAAGTAAAAACAGAACCGCGTTACCGCCGTGGCATGGTCAACAAGTTAGTCAGTAGACTACCAGCGTGCGGTTAAGGGTCAAAATAAATAAAGGACTAAGCATTATTTGGGGTGTAAAAATGACCGCAACTTTGCGTATTTGGCTATGTATTCATTTTTCGCTAAAAAACAGGTAGTTTAACGAGCTAAATGGCTGTCATTTCCGAAGAAAAAGCCTGTACGGCATGCTTTTGACTCCACGTAAAAATTGCCTAAGTGGTGAAGAAGATGGAGGGCTTAAAATGGGGATGAAGAATTTGAGAAACATCCCTTGTCACTTACCTAAAGACAGGAAACCGCTGACCTTCGAAATTCAGAAAAAGGCATAAAGTACGCGAACAGGGTTTTTCAGTTTTATCAATCGAGGAGAAAGGAAACAGTGCGCTTATGGAGCTCAATGAGAGTAAGAATAGGCGTCTGATTTGAGAGACGGATAACCAAGCAAGATCTCAGAGAACAGAAAAATGCCTCGTGACATACCGTAAAAACAAAGATCGTCAGATTAGGAAACAGGAGTCAAATACACTGCAAACAAACAAATCATGCACGAAGATCCCGAGTAGGCAATGAACCGTAGTATATGCAGAGCCATACTTTGGCTGTGCCGCACCAAGCCTTCCAAATCAGAAGGAGACGGTAAATAAGATATCCGTTATGAAGTTTCTACACATAAGAATAAACTCCAGGCCCTCCAGTTGATCCTATCAAGTTTATTGGCATATAGGGTACGTCTGAGTCTGCTTCTGACATCATGAAAGGATAGATACACCAGACATGGAGACCTTCCATCATCATGAAAAACCCCTCCTAAAAAAGACGAGAATATCGTCGTAGTTAACGGTCTCACTATGAACTGAATAAGGGACACAAAGCATGAGACAGGCCGATCGAGGTCGCTTAAAGTCGTTTTCAAGAATGGAGAATAAGCGCCACTACTAGCGGACAGTAAACCTGTGCTCCAAAATCCCCTGCCAACAATTGCTTTTAGCTGAAATTTTCGCCTGCTGTGAGATAGAAATGATGAGAACTCGAAGCGAGAGTTCTCATGAGGTCCAGTTTTCGAGAGAGAGAGGTATATCGAAATCCTGAACGGGGACCTTATACACGCCCAAAAGTCTTTGCTCTGGGGAAGCTTATAACCCTAACACCAAATGCGTGGGGAAATATGTCCATCTCTGTCAGTACCAGCAGGCTTTTTCATTCAATCCCACGGAATTGCCGTACGCCCACATACCTGAGTTACTCAGGCCTAATGGAGATTTTTGTTTGTTAATACCGATAGGCTAGTCTCAAAAATCGACGAAAGGAGGACGCTAGTTTTAGGACGGAAGCCCTATGTTGATACCCAAGCGGAAACATGGTCAGAGTCAGAAATGGCAGATGCCAAGATCGTCATACAAATGTAGCAGTTCTTTTGTAGAAACCGTCAAATCAGCCACGGCGGCGGGGTTGTTGTCTGTGCAAGGACAGGGATTTTGGCGACTCAAGGAACGCACGCCCATCGCCTTAAATATGAATTTGTCTGAGTACAGGTAAAGAAGAGTGAAGCTCAAGACCTAGAATTCCCGGTGGTTTACCGATCATCAAACATTACCAGTGCAGCTGACGAGCCGCTCCTTCTGGTCAAGGAGGTGGCTAACCACCAAGAAATTCTTATTGTTGAGATTTCAAATCACCTGCAATCTGCTGGACAGATCTGGCAGCTAACGGTGCGTTACCTTTCTTTGGTTATAAGCCAACAGACCCCACACTCTACCTCCCTCTGTTAGTGCATGTAAAGACGCCAACGAGAAGACCAGACAGCCATTTGACGAAACCCAGACTTTGCGATTAACTTCTCTAACACCGACGAAAATTACTCCTGTGACCTCTCGGAAAAAGGGACCATGTAACGCTGCTGCGGGAGTACGTGCTCCATTTTCAATACGAGAAGAGAAAAAAAGGCCAGCAAAATATATGTAAGACAGGATTCAACATGATGAAAAACGGATCGCTGTCCGTGAATTGGGACTGTCTGTTCAAAGGAGACCAAGAGGACAACTGGAGATAATTTTAGATGATTTAACTTGACCTGACTCATCGCCGATGTTCAGTGAAGATACAAAAAACAACTAGTCGTCCCGCCTGGTTAAATGATGATCTTAATATAGAGGTGTGCGGAAAATAAAGAAGGGAAGATATTCACGGAATTCGGTCGCCAACAGAGTGAGGTAAAAAAGTGAATCCGACAGGTATGGAAGAACTATGAATCCGAACTTATCCGAAATGTTGAAAAAAGTCCGGAATTTTATTCCCAGTCTTAGTATGAAGGATAATAATGGTGCAGAAGTTGTTGAAAACGGCGAGAGAACCGGACACTTGGGTCAGCTCGAGGCCTCATTATTATATTAGGGAATCTGAGATTCGGACTCACAATATCCAAAGTGCGATGCAAACCGCGGTCGCGTGCATAAATTCAAACTCTTCTGGACAACTGTCATGGAAAAAGATCTCCCGAATCTCAAAGAATCAAAGTTACGGGATTCGGACAATATATCGATCAATTTCTTTGAAGAATTGGTGAACAAAATCTTCGAAGCACTGACGAATATCTTCTACTCATCATTCGGATTAGGGAGGCTGCCGTCCGAGTGGTAGACAGCAAACGTCTGCCCAGTATATACGGGTGGGAATCGAACTAATTCCAATAATTGTCAGCCGCCAGACTAACATCAATTTGTTATAAAATAATAGAAACCGTACGTAAGAAGGCGATAATGAAGTTCCTGGAGGAGTAGAACGTTTTTACAGGACACCAGCATGTCTTGTGATAGAACTTTTCATTCATTTCTAGTTTATTGCTGACGACCAAGCAGTAGACTCACGCGCCGGACGAGAATGCTGAGGTCAACGTCATCTTCACTGATTTAGGGAGGCCTTTCGACAACGTCCCGCACAAACGTCTAATCCACTAGCAATTTGAAATTGGAATTAAGAAAAGACTACTGGCATGGATCGAAAATTTTCTTGCAGGATGATCGCAAGCCGTGTGCGTTAATGCTTCAAAGTCAACCTCCATCCAGTTGTTCGTGGTATCCTCCAGGGCTCTGCGGTAGAACCGTTGCTCTTCCCGGTCTACATCAACGACTGTATCGACAACCAGGATTGCAGCGTCTTCGTGTTTGCTGTCGATGCTAAACTGTGGAGAAGAATCAGATGTGACGCCGACCCGCAAACTCTTAATGAGTGTCTCAACCAACTTAACAGCTGGTGTGATTGCGGTCTCTCAACTTTTAACGTTGGTAAGTTTTTCGCTCTACGACCCAGAGTAGAAGGACCTCCTCATCCAAGCCATCGTCACAATATTTAAAGACAGTTATAAGCGCTGAGAGGAGTATTTGTGCAGATTGATAGGAAACTGTTAGAAAAAAATCTACACGACACCCGTTCGGTCTCACTCGAAGTATGCCGTCCGGGTTTAGCGCCCGTGTTTTGAGAAAAATTATCAGCAATTGGAACGAGTGCAGATGAGGGGAATGAAGATGGCCAAGAATCTTGGCATCCCCATCACGAGGCTGAGCTAACTGAACTTAATTCTTTTTCCGTCATTTACAGTCAAATAAGCGGCAACCTCATTTAAAACCCACCAGATTGTCGCAGGTAGTAATTTTATGACTTTTTCGAATCGGCTGGAGTGGACGGTCTGCGTGGTTATCCCTTTAAATTGCGGAGGAAGTTGTTCCATGCGAACGTCCAACGGGACGCCTACATGCATAGTGTCGTTAAAGCATGGACCAGACTCCCTGGCGCGATGGTACTTTCTGAAACCGTAAACGTATTTAAATGCAAAAAAGTATGCTAATTTTCTGAGAAAAAACTGTACATAGAATTAAGGTTATGTCAGTGGAGGCGGTTTGCGCCTCCCTCCGAAATACCGACGACTTTCTAATTCCCCTAATTACTGCGGTAAAATTGATTCCATTGACTTTTTCGGATATTATTAAAGAACTCAAGAGCGAAAGACTTATTCTCGTAATAAACTGACACGAAAGCGACTTACTTCGGTTAGTTTTTGCCTTTACATGTGTTTGCGTTGACCGAGCAGTGTCTTATTGCTTGGTGCCTAGGTTGTCTCCGTGGATGTCTGTCCTGTCGGTGGCCAGCAGTTGCTCGAACGGCCAGTTCGCCCCGGATCGTATGGGTTTGTGACTGTTGGCGTGTTACAAGATATGGTTGATGTATATGTTTAAATTCTCTTACTGCACATGAGACCTAACGCAGTTGCAGGCATTCCCCTGTTCTCCCGAGACTCATAATACCGTAATGAAAACTGAATATCCTAAACAAGTAGACTTAACTCTTAGTGAGGTTACTAACCGTAAAGTTCAACTAATAAAAGAGTAAATGGACTGAAAAACCACGCAAAATGGAATTTTCGCAGACTTCCTGGAGGTGAGTTCCCCATTATCAATTCACGTTATGTAATACCCTAGTAGCAATAGATATCGAGTCGATATACGTGAATAGCGATTTATCGAGATATCACGTAATTGGCCACCTCGCTCATGCAATCTGACATTTCATTGGTTGCCGTTCTTTAGTCGTCTATCGATTGCGCGCACACGCGGCCGCGCCATTATTTCGCGTGAGCGGCGTGGAACGCGTGAGTTGACAGTCCTTGCACTTACTTTCCATTACTGATTTATATCTCTTGTTAGCTACTCTTCCATGTTAACTATGTTTAGGCAGGGATCCCGGAGAACACGAATACGTCGTATTAAGAGGTATGGAAATGAGACTTTCCAGTAAGTGATGGAAAATAACACCAGTATACCTTTTTAGGAGCCACAGGAGAACGCCGATGACTTTCGAAACCAAGTACTGGACAATAGCTTCCGAAAGCAATTGGTATGCTACCATATTTGTAACTCCCTCTTGCATTAGACGTCCTACCTCACATGCCTTGGTGGGCACAATGTAGATGACTTCGTCAAGCAAATGTTCAAGCAGGATGTTCAATGAGTGATGGACCATCATCCACGCAAGATGTTTCTATGTAATAAACCTTTTTTAAATTATTTTTTAATCCAATAAACTTTTTCCCTTCTAACACGCCTTCAAAATAGTTCTTTTTGGTCGATCTGGTTACCTTGGTTGCAATAGCCACGTGAATTTTCTCGTTCAACGCGTTATAAAGTGAGCAACAGCAGGCCTAGTAAGCCGGGATGGGAATGACTAAGGCGAACAGACAATAATAAAATTAGATATGGGTATAAGAACAAGGAACCGCAGCATGCGCGTGCCCTAACCTGTCCCTATCGCCGATTTCGTAGTATCTCGAAAAATAGATATCGTCTCGATATCTAGGCCGCGGACAAAATCGATATATACTCGATATAGGTATCTCGAAAAATAGATATCTAATAGATATCGTCTCGATATAGTTTGCTACTAGGGTAAAAGTCACCAACTCGGTGTAATTAACCTCAAATAAAACCATAATGCTCCAAATTGATCTCACTCGATGTATCGAGACCAAAAATGCGGCGAAATAGACAAATTCATGCCCACTTTTCCTTGTCTAGATTTTCGGATACGGCGACTATGTCAACTGTTGATATAACGTCAGCAAGCGCAAAACAGCTACAAATTCCGAACGAAGGTGTTAGGTGCACTTGTTATCTTATTCAGACGCTAGTCCGCACGAGTTGTATAATGTGGAATGGAAAGACGGAAAGTTTTTACAGGCACACGGAGCTAAAGACTTTAAATTCAGCTGCAAATCTTGTGCGGATGATGCAAGCTTGTTTGAGATAATCGTTCACCCTGCGATATCTTTGAGCATGTTAAAGAGACTAGCCCTCCAGTACAGTAATACACTCTTGAATGTTCCTCACTTATTAGGGGGTTCATCCGCTGCTTTGTCAGTTTTTCTCTAATAGTGGTAGCAGCGCCTGTGTTGGCTGCTCTAAAGCGAACGTGTCATGTGCATGAAAGGAAGCTTAGACGAGAGAACATCAGACTCGGTATACGGGACATTTCTTGCGACAACGTAGTCACGTATGCCCTTGTAATGTCAGTCCGTTAACTGTGACTGTTTAACGTCCTTTGTCATCACTACAAGAGTACTGCGTTGCATCCAGACATACCACTCCCTGTTGACATTTTCAGTTTTTGAATGTCATTTCTTTGTGGAATACGCTTGGAATAGTAAAACTACGAAGACAGGGCTGTGTCTCTTTACCAGACATTTTTGACCACGCGGTAGATGCCGCTCTGACTATAGCACTCCGCAACAACATGAGCTCCCATATTTTACAAACTCTCCTTATTTCCAATCCTGATTATGCTGATGCCGTTGCTCTGTTCAGGGACGCCTTCGAAAGAGGCCAGTCTCTAATGTCATTGTTTTTTGCCTTTCAGAACTATTTTAAGCTCGACGTTACGATAGTATAACTACCGTTCTGTGACTTTACACGACAAAAAGTGTGACTTTCCCGGATAGTGAGGGACTCGGAGTGGTCAATAGATTTGTATACCTCGCTTTCTCCACGTTGCCAGTGCCCCGAGGAAGCAAACCAGTGTGGTACTTGCGCAGCATGTTCTGTCGCCTCTGGAATTGCCTTCGATCTCGCCGCTTGTGTCGCTAAAATCCAAATTTAAGCATACTGAACTATGGGGAAATCCTCCCTTCTCTGCGGCTGCAAGATGTGGCCACCTTATACGAGCACTGGTGCCATGGAAAAACTACGGCCCTCACGAACGTAACGGGTTTCACATATGGAGCTTTCAGTCGGCTGGGAATATCCACTGTCACTGCGTAACAGCTACCGTCTTATATGATTTGGCGACACGCCCAGCTGTGAAAGCCAGCTCGTGACGTCATACTTCCGAATCCTCGCCCGAATTTTTGTTGCTATTGTGAGCCGGCTTAGGGATCGAGTTAAATTGGTTGGGGTTTGCCTGAAAAACATGCTTTAACAGAGAAATTTTGGCATGGTAGAGTCTGACGCCATTTCCAATGCAATAACGGACAGGTCTGACCGTGGATCGCAAACCATGAGCCTTGATAACGTAAATTAACAGCAAGTTCGACTTTACAGATAGACGTTGCAGGTAAAAGGTTTGAAATAGTGCCCGTTCAAACGTATTTATGAACGTACGGTAGAAGCTACAACCAAAAAGAAAAATGAGCTCCACGTTTGAAACCTTTTGATTTGTGTGATAGAGAATCCGCTGAGATTCAAAATAAATGTTGCTGACACCTAGTGCGATACGACAGTCCGACTGTCGTTCCCGACGGTGTCGACTGTGCGCACCACAGCAATGGGAGCGGGAGCGGTGACTTATGCATAAATTCGTGATTGTAGGCTTGCGCAGCATCTGCCGCACTCACCCCCTCCCCTACCTGGGCCTGGTATCATGACAGAGTCCAGAAGACCGAAGGCGGGAGAGAGCGTGGGTGGCTGGCACGGCGAAAACCCGCACATAGGCGTACCGCCTCACCTGGTCTGTAGCGTACACTGACCAAGATTTTCCATGACAAGAAAACACGCAGAGACGGCTTGGATCCCATCTAGCGCGGGGTGGGCCTGCACCTGGGCGTGACATCACAACTTCAGCGTCGGAACTTGTCATGGGTACTCATTCCCAATAACGACTGCCTGACTCTGATTTACCCCCCGTGTTGGTTCAGTGCATCTACCACGTGACCCGTTTTAGGAGCGCAGGTGTCCGGGTCGTCTAGTGCGATACGCCAAATCCGCATTCAACCGCTTCGCGACAAATATTGGAGTAAGTAGACCTACGTTGCTGTCATGGCAGCTTGGATGGGCAGTTTGTAATTAAAATCGACATTCTCCGACTTCTTTGTCTAAATACTTCATGTCTGGTCATACGGGTGGTCACAAGCTTGCCATTGGTTCTTATATCTATATATATATGTTGCCGATATGTCTAGTAAGGGCTGAGAAGGGTTCTGCTGTTCGTTTGCCGTGGTATTTTTTCATAAAACTGTTAGTTGAAGTTTCCCTCATCGTCTACACCGTTCGGGTACCTCTACAGACTCCATCCTATCACGAAAAGTCACCCAATATGCTTTTTGCATGTTCAAGAAACATCTGGGACAAGTGCAGCCCAAGCTGTATTTCTTCGATATAACTTCCTCCCTCAGTACTCGAGTTTTTGCCAAAGCCTTTGTCCCACTGTTGTAAATTCAGTTGTGCATATCCGCCATCTATTCTGCCTTCAAAGGACGAATATTGTCCAAACATGTTCGTACCTGTGTCCTAAGAACTCAGGGAAACTTGAATCTGTGAAAATGTAAGATAAATAGCGGCAAAAAACAAGTGATACTTGGATGGACATTTCTAGCCCATTGACTCCCGCCGCTTTTTATTCTACATTTTTTTGGTCGCTATGTGACTGCCTGCTAGGGTTATGCTCCAAGGCACAGCGAGACAAACACGGGTTCTACTGCAATCAGATCGCTGACTGACTGTCCCATGTGACTGTGGGAATGTTCGCATATCGACTTTCCTCCGCGTTCCAATAATTGTGAGAGTGAACTGGTCCTCGCACTACTTTTAGGGGGTATCCTGATTTCTTTTGATTCGTTTTTGCAAATTCTTCTGATAATGACAAGTATTCGAGATTTATACGCCCAAACCCCATACGATGTGGTTTTTCCCACTCTGTCGTGATTGTGCTGAGATTGCTAAGGCCATGGGCATTCAAAATAATCCCACTACACTAAAATGCACGTGTAGCATTTTTTTGCCAATTGAAATTGCCTTTTTAATGTCCTATACTACCGAAAACGCCTTAAACATTTATGGGACAGTGACGTCATGTGTTTATTTTAAAAGTTTTATGTAAGGTACAAATCGTTTTACGTATTTTCAGCAAGTCACGCGTTACGTATGAAAGGACTGCTAGTGCACCCTAAATGACACACATTTTCTCGCCTAGTCTATGCTGTGATGGCGACACAGGACGGTTTCGAGGCTTAAGGGAACGGTGAACTGAGATAGAGAGGTTATTTTAAAGCTTATTAATTGTAGTTTTTTTTAAAAAAAATTGCGCACTCTTTGCAAAATAGTTTCTGTTTACACACCGAGGGAGTCCATTTCTATGGGATAGAAAATGTTACTTTGCAACGGAGTGAAGGACTCTTCATTTTAACTTGCCTACTTTTGTTGCCAAGCTTTCCTCAGTCACTAAACGCCCGTTATTTAAGGACTTGCGAAAAATCCTTTCACATTCATTTCAGTCACAGAATGGAGAACAAATATACCACGTTAAGACCTAATCGCACATAAAGTGGACCAAAATTGCTTGATTATTGTTAAGAAGGTTCAGGTGTGATCGACGACAGGGTTAGTGTCTATTTGGTAGTCCATTCTCGTCAATCACCTTGCTACGCACTTTTACTGTAACTTAATAAGTTTCTAGATCATTATCTGTGGCAAATTACTGAACATTTTGGCCCAGGCAGTTGCAGACGAGATTAGTAAAACAGAAATTATGTGATTAACTGGAGTAAGAAGACGATCTGATGCCCCGGATGTTTAAACAGTTTGATTGACAAAGTGAGGCGTTATGGTTCCGGAGACCGCACCGCACCACAACCTACTTTTGGCCTGTAGTCCTTCAATGTTCTGGCGTTGCTAATTCGACGAATGGAAACATATGGGATACATCCTATTACTTTGGTTTGTATCGGTATCCCTACACAAAATGACCTGCTGCCCCGTGAATCACTGTATATGTCGTCTGTAAAGAATTTCTCTGACTGACAATCCACGATTACAGGGTTCGACAGCTACGGCACACACATGCGTTGCGTAAGTAAATCGAGCGGATTTGGGAAAATTATTTTTACGTGTAGGCGACGAGTAAAACATTGGTCTGCTGTTGAATGATTTGTCCAACACTGCATTAAGAAAATAGCTAAAATATTTTGATAAACCTAGTTATAAATACCCCATAAAGCAGAGCTTATGTCAAGGGAGGCGAAAATTCCTGTCCTGGACACGTTATGGACAAGAAAGAAACTGCTCGAGCTCCGAAATCGCATGTTTATTTTTCTGAGCTCTTTATTCAAACTTTTATAAGACAAACAACTGGTTCGGAGCCCAGCTTCCTTCCCTCTTACCCCGATTGCTAAGTAATCGGCAACCACCCAGTTGCCTTCTAGGAGAAATAACGCCATCGAGCATTTGCATTGTACGAGGGAGTATCCAAAAGACGGGAATTATTTATTTACATTCTTCATTTAAGACAACATCTTAAAAATGCTAATCCCCTTTAAAATATTGTCCTGTAGATGATATGGACTTGCCCTAGCGTGTTTCCCACTGCTGGAAACATTTTTCATATTATTCTGAACTAATACTGTTAAGTGCCTCCAGCGATTCTTTCTTAACCTCTTCTACGCTCTGAAAACGCCTCCCTTCACTCTTGAGAGTAAGAAGTCACAGGGAGCGAGTAAGGAAGTGAGAAGCCGTTTTATGCCGTTTTTCGTCAAGAAGTGGTTAATTTTGATCGCTGTGAGGGCAGGCGCGTTATCACGACTGTGCAGCCAGTCCCCCGATCGCCACAATTCAGGTTGTTTATTACTCACTCCTTCACGCGATCGAGTTAGCACTTGCAGACAGTAGTGTGGGCTCATTGTGAGGCCATGAGAAACAAATTCAATGTGAGCGACTAGTTCAGTGTCAAAGAACAGACCATCATGGAATTTAAGCTTGATCTCCCTTGCCGTGCAAAAATCGCCGCGAGCGTTGGGCGGAGGTTTAATAAAACTATCACTCTGTCCACTGCGATGCTTCCCCATGAACGCCACTTGGCCAACAGAGCAGGAAGAGTGTCTACCAAACGTACCTAGCGAAAGAGGGCAGCACTGCCAACCCATTTTTGTCTACAGAAAATGATTCTGGTTTTTTTCGGGTACTCCCTCATAGGCTTGCCGTATCCTTTGATGACCCGTTGATGTTAAACCTTTGTCAGACAGATTATGGTAAGGTACGTATTTCCATTTAGATCGGGCTCTAGGCGCATCCTTCTAAATTATCGAATGCGCCAACCGAAGCAAATTTTGAAGTGTGTGGTTTTTTGATTCAAAGTGATGACATTCAGCATTGCTATTGCGTCCTACTTAGCCTCGCCACCCAAATCATACTATAGACCAAACTTTCAGCTCTATATCTCACTTTAGGATGGGAGATCCAAGGGACCACGCAAACTCCCAGATCCCCTACGATCGTCTGTCACGTTGGCTATATGGTATTTGCATTGTCAACTTTGATGTGGACGTTGGTCAGACGCTGGAAGTAAGTTTAATGTGCTTACTTCTTACCTCTGCTGCGTAGTTGCTTTATCCACCAAATGTCACACTAACTGAATCCGAGGTAAGTCACCTACACTTGCAAGAGGTCAACTTCTGTGCGCTTAAGAAATTCACCGTGTGCTACCTGGCTTTTCCGGATTCTCATTCGGCGTGCGCAGGCAACACACAACATCACTTCCGGTTCTCTTCAACGTCTATTAATCCCCTGCTACTCAAGCATCAGTCCCTATATCAAAATTATCTCCAAACGCTTGTAGTATGTCTCCAGGCAACTTACTTATTCCCCTTTACTAGCCCATCCCCGGCGCATGTTTTGGATACGCGTACTTTCGTCAGGAGAAAGATCCCTCATTCAAGAGAAATTACTCACAGAAAGTAGGACCTGTTTTGGATAAGTTATTCCACTTTCCAGTCCATTGTCCTTCTTTCGCCGCTTGCCTTTGATATGCTGTTTTACGAGGTGTCTGCCATCATTGCTCGAAACTACTTCGAAAAGGGCGAAAAAGGTCTTCAGGAGGGTGAGTTTACTGTTTTTCTGAACACTTTTTATCTGCGAATCTATATTCTGACGTATCCTTGGGCCATTTTCTAATAACTGATACTTGTCATACACGTTCAAAACAACCATCACCTCTTTCAGGAACAAAACAGCAGAGGCATCTGCAATTAGTGCAAGAAATTTATTCGTTCTCGTTTGTTCTAAAGCCGCTAATAACTGTGCCTTTCACATACGCACAGAGATAAACGCGAACGATCCCGTTCCTAGGAGCGCATACTCGCGCAGCTGACCGTGGACGTCCCTATACTCATGACTTGATAATGGAGGCGAGTAGGGAGTCTAATGAATGAAGTACTTCCGATCTGCTCATAATTACTGCCCTCCAGGTCACAAACGTTGTGTTAGTGTTTTTGACAGACCCCTGTACCTGGTATAAGCGGTCCTTGTCTAATTGAAACTTCTTCGGAGTTTGCGGCACAGCCATCTGGATTGTTTGCCCGAGGTCATGTTCTCTAGTGCTTTCGTCCGCTAGTAGTTAACCGCATATTGGTGGTGGCTTAGGACATATCTAATAGTTTTTCGCAAATACCACGTCACAGTGTTGTCTTCGGGTTTTGCTATATTTAATGGTAGTGGGGCGCTCACCGATCGTTTCTACGGAACCCACTCGTCCCGTTGTGCCTTACGGGCTCTCTCTCAAACCTAGCCAGCAGCCGCACAGCGGCGCAGGATATAGGCAGAAAGGTATTACCGACTAAGACAAGGGAGACTGGAATGGCCATTTCTGGCTTACTAAATGTCGTCAGCCAGTATTTTAACGATTGCTAGTGTGCCAAATCTCAGTCCTCCTTGACCTGGTAGCGCTGCCGCTGCTGGCCGCACTGCTTATCAACCCGCCACAAGAGTCAGCCTTTCTTGAAGTTAGCCTTCGTTGAGGGCTGTCGCTGTAGCCGGGCGGCTTACAACGAGGCTAGTGGATGGGCTCCCCTATCTGTCCTCTTCAGCATGTAGAATGTTCTGCCTTTTTACCGACTGTAACGTCCTCACAGGCTTTTTGCGCTCGAAAGCGTCCCACTCCTTATATCTGAAAGTTACTTCGGAAATCAGACCGTGTGCTTCGACGCCTTGTCTCAACCAATCGGCGTAGAAAATCGTCTGACTTTTCTCCCTTTTCATCTTTCCTTGCATAGCTCCTCACAGGAAATTCACCAGTTTCTGCCGGGTGCTAATTCGTCTCGATTTGGTCGGGTTTGGCGGACGATTACAATCGTTTACTAGTTATGTTTGTGGTATTCGGTGTCCCAGTAGTTTGGTCGTCGAGAGCGACTAGCCTCCCTGCTGCCCGATGAGGTTGATGCAACCGGGACTTGGGTGGGAATTTTTTTTTTGAGGGGTCTCTGATCCCACCTAAGTTAGAGTGCCACAAGGGCCATATAAGGAAGAAGCCATTGCAGAAGACAGTCTGGGTGGAAGTGGTTACGCTTTCTCACTTGGTTTGACAGGTTGTCCAGGCTTCTCATCGTAGTGTAGTGTTGTCTGAATTATAGCCATACAATTACAGAGTTGTGTGCGGAAAAGCCTGTCATGACGATTCCAGACTGAATGTTGTGGTCCACCAGAAATCTGGCTAACTTCAGGTATCCGCATTGTGAGCTCGTTGTCAACCAGCTGGTGCAACCATGATAAGTGGCATACAGCTGCTAGGCGACCACCATTACTAATTACTGGTACTTCATTATTTTGGACAATTGGTATGGTAATACTTTTTCCTACTGGTTGATTTTCAGTCCAGAGTTGGCACGTGCAGAGGCGGATGGGTTAAGACTTCGTTGCATCTTGTTTTCAGTTGTGGACTTCAGTGTCTAGTCGCCAGCAAGAAGGAATTCATGTGCCCTGCCCTTGGAGGTCTTTTTAATGATTTTCACGTGACGAACATTGAATAGTTTCCCACCGGCTCGATAGTTTGTGTCAATGCCTGGTCGATCCTTTAGGTAGGCGTTCACCATCATAAGACTAAGGGGAGCTGGGGCGTTGATGCATCCTTGCTCTATCCCCTTTGTCACCCCGAAGGCCTACGATGTGATTCCTCTGTCCGTTCTGTGTTCTACCATGAAACTGCCAGACCATCTCAAATCATCCGGGTCATCCAAATTTCCTCATTGCTTTCTAGAGATTGTCTTGGTTCACGGCATTGAAGGCTTCGGTGAAGTCCACGAGTGTGGTGCGAAGCCCGCTCTCTACTTCCCGACGTTTTTGTGGAGTCGTTCAGCTGCGATGATAGTAATGATGGTCCCACGGTTTTTCCGAAATCCAAATTGACTCTCTGGAAGAAGCCCTTGCTTAAACTGTTAATTCAGATGATTGCGTAACGCTCAGGCAAAGTCTTTGCCAGCGGTGCTGAGAACGACGATCCCCAGTAATTGCCATGGGTTTGTCGATTTCCTTTGCATTTGTGTAAAGGGAGAGTGGTTTCGTCGAGGGGGAGCCGCGATCGCTGAAGCAGGAGTTTCATTCCCCGACGTCTCAGACTCTTTCTCAAACCCATTACCAGAGCAAATACAGTATGATGGCCGCATCATTGTCTGGAATGGCCAAAAAATTTTCGGACCGCGTTCCTCACCAGGAGAAGATACCACTTTTAATTGTTATCAGTTTGAAAAAAGTAAACAGTTCCAATTATTTCAGGCCAAAGTTGCTAGCAGGTTGACTGAGTAAAGACGACCTCATCACCTGAATCGATGCTGCTTGCAGGGTTTTGTAAGCCCTAAGTGTTCATGTTACCGTTGCGATTTCTGTATGCACCCGTCTGGTCAATCTTCCTGTACGGCTGTGAATGCTAGGCCGTGCGCATGGAACGAAGAGAAAACTGAAGACGTTTGATAACCGTCTTCCGAGAACACTCCTGAGAGTTAAGTACTCTGACTTTAAATCAAATTAGACAGTCCGCACTCGCTGCCACAGTATGTGAGGATCTCTCGGGCTATTTGATAAAAACAACTGAATTTACTTGGGCGCAGTCTTTGTCGTCCATTCCAGGGCTTCAGCATGGTCGTCCTTGATCTGGCTTCTCTGTCCACTGGAGGCGTCGAAAAGGAGGTCACGTCAGCATGTGGCACAACTCAGTCCGTCAACACGTATAGATGGTTTTTTAGTCCCCGGTACCCAGTTACCCTCGCTGAAGAAGGAAGCGCATCAAGCTCTCCGCATCCACTGTTACAGATTGTCGTGTGCCGAGAGGTCCAATGTGCAACATAGTCGGAGCTGGCTAGATGAGGCATGATCACATTCAAATCAAGCATTTACACAGCCGAGACATGGTACTCTGAACGTCGTATAGTACATCATACTTGTCACATGTTTAGCTATCTGCTTCGGAAGTCAAAAACACAATTACGGGGTCACTGGTGCGCACTACATCAGTCTAGGCACACTCGGGAATTTTCATTATATTTTCAACGTGGACGGCGCACCTGTGGGGAATCAAATGGCAAAGGTCGGGCCTTTTTCTTTGTCATCTTTCCAGTAGCAATGTTTGTCGAATGATGCCACTTTCACGTACTCCCAGCGCCACAATAAAAACATTTTATGACATAAATCTTAGTCGGATGTTGTACTAGAACCCTTTAGGAACATAACCACCTCGCTCGTCAGCTGCTGCTCTCTCCGACTTGTCATTTGATAGAAAGCGACTGCTTCGATGGAGACGATCTGAGCTCCTGGAGTTGAATATGATGCTTCCTCACAACTCGATAATGTCCGGGCTTTGGGCCAGCATAAAAAGAAATACGGTGTGCTCGTCATGAAGAAAAGATAGAGCGAAGAATTGGTCACTAGCAGGCTGAACGAGTCACCTAGCTTGACAGAGCTAGCCTTCTCGACTCTTTAAAAAAACAAGACTCTGCGAATTTCTGAACTGTCGATACCAGAACATCATCAGCTCAAGGCTTGTCATTCATCCTGGAGAGTGGAGGATAGAAATGCTGCAATTGATGGGGGTGGGTGAGGAGTTTAGTTCATGCGCTGGAGGCTGGGATTAAGACGGCTTCAGTCGGTGTTCCTCCAGTGGATGCGACGGAGGGATAAGAAGGTTGTAACCGATCTTCTCCAGAGGTGATGTGATCGGTAGCATGTCCTTGGGGCGAGCAGTTGCCGTGTTGTCCTTATGGCCGGAGCGGCCGGTGACATGTATTGAATACATGCGAGTCCCACGCATAAGGAGGTAACATACGTGACACGATCCAGGCCGATTAGATCAGACAGGACAACAGTCGCAGCAAATACTTATGAGCAATACGTCAATGATCCCCATCTTAAGCATTGATGAACGTGCTGGATACTTCTGCTTCCCATCGTCCAGACATCCAACTCTTATCTTCGGCTGTACCAAACCATGCTCAGTATGACGACTACGCTTCGGCAACCGTCCTTGACCGGCGGACTAAACCAGATGAGGTCGTTAGGCGTGTGTGTTTGCTTCCGTATCCGATATTCCTTACACGTACCTCCATCCTCCCAACTCCCAAACGAAAATGAGGCAGCCGGATGCAATCTTGTAGGTACACTAGACTAATTGGGGCAATCTTCTCACTATACCTGTACTTGATATAGTTGTGATAATGCCTGATCAAGCCGGCCTCGACGATGTCGCGGATTCTTCCTCACCACCTCTGATGATCAACAGTGGCGGATCTGGAGAGCTCGACGCATTCTCTTCGCTCTCCTCAACGACGAAGATCGAATACTGAAGGTCCAAGAATCATTTTCGTGTCTTGACGAACTGTGTCGAGCAAAGTTTTGAGTTGACCTCATCGACGCCTTCAGGTGGACAACGGCGCCGGGTCGAGGATGGGTGAACGACGAAAAACATACCTCACTTCACCTCAGTCGTCTTTCTTGGATGGCTTGAGATATCCTCGTGATGTTGTTTCAACCAGTGCAGGCCGCCTCATTTGAGACGAAGTAGGTATACTTCGCTTGACGGATGGTTCTCAGGCAGCGGCGACCAGCCACCTCCAGTTTGCGCCCGTCCTCCACTCCTATAGCCCTGCATTCACAGCCATATAGATCCAAGACCGGAGGCGCCAGGTGTATGTATAAGTGAAGAGGAAGGCTGGTCGAACAATAAACAGACTGTTCCGGTGCTCGATAAGTCTTCTTTCCTTATAGATCCAAGACCCCGTTTTGTAGCCTGGGCTGCATGAGGTTAGGGACCAGATCGTGTCTGACAGGCGTAGGCAGACTGTTGACTTTTGCCAGTCACTGCGCACACACCCACCTCCGGCCCCCCTTGACGTTGTCTTGCAATCAGGGGAAGAGTGAATGAGATAGATGCAGTTCGAGTCTGTTTCACTGTAAACAAATTTACGCGCAAGTCGTCGCATGGTTTATGGCGGGGTTTACTTGCTCCGGGGAGCAATTGTGCTAAAAGAAAATAACTGACGGCACTTATTTGTACTTGCCCGAGAAAGACATAAAAAGAACTCGTGGTGGCCGTTGTGTGAGGATGGTCAAGATGCCTTAAGCTGGTCATGGGAATTACAACAATGCAATACCCTTTTGACAGCGCTTGCAAAGGGGCACTAAATTAATTTCCTATTATCATTAAATGGTAATAATAGTGCTCCCTTTTAATTGGTGAAAATATGGAGGATCAATATTTGTGATACCTCAAAGCTCGTAGATGTTCAGCTGTTCGTTCAACACAAATGCTCCTCGGAGTAAGTCACCCTGGCCATGAATCATGCCCTTGATATCGTCGCAGCCATTCTCACGTTGTGGTGGGCGTCATCGCTCACGGCGGTCGAGCCATCATCTGTGTCTTATTCAACGTTATGATTGTGACTGCTACCACTGGAGCGCCACACCCCAAGTGTCTCTTGCCAGTTTTCGTTATAGGTTGTGCCAATAATTTCCGTGTCCAAGTGACGGCCAAAATACGAGGGCTAGAGAGCCTTGTCGCCAGATAGCTTGTTTATGTTCTGTGAGGCGAGTTGCAAGGCGTCAGCCAACTTGATACATTGGATATTTGTAATCAGCACTGCTCTGTTGTTTCTTCCGTTTTAAATATGTGACTCGTGACAGCGCTGATACGTGGAGATGCCAACACATCTTCACTGTCTTCGGAGGGCTTGGGGAATTTTCAGGTTGCCGTTATATCTTCTACCCTGTTTGCTCTTCACTAGCCCTCCTCCTCGGGGCAGTTTTCCATGGGACTCATTGGGTGCCCAGGAGACTTGAATGAACCACAGGCGATTGGACTCGTCTTCGAGGTATTACCTGTCACAGTGCCCAAGGACGCGGTGATAGGTCTTCCTGACATGACCCTTTTTAAGGGTGTTTCTACCCTCTTCCCTATCCAATCGATACTCCTAAAGAGACCCAAACTATGCTGACTCATTATCTCTATGTTTCTCTCCCGCCCTTCATTTCTCTACTACCTGGTAATTTACTGTATGAAGGCCATTTATGTACGTTTTTGCCATGTCTACTTTCGTATTTGCGTTGTTAGTTGGACTCTTCTGGTAACCGTATAAATGTTGACTGTGTGTGCCGATGGCGTAGAAATCGACGCAGTGTTTATCTATAGTCCTCACACCCCCCGCAAGTTATATAGCTTAATGAGTTACCTTAACATGACTGCTAATGACTTAAACCACTCATGTTTAAGAAGGGCTCGGGGATCCCTGGGAGACATACTCCTCAAATCTTCTTGGGCTGATTGACACGAGACCGTTCTTCCTTGATTTTCCCGCCTGAAATCCGTCTATCCGACTGTATGCTTCAGATTTCGCCCTGTTTAGATACCTCCTTGGCGATTATCCCCCCCCCCCGCATTGTTGCATTGTTCTTCCAGCCTGCCGCGAGATGGAGCGTTGGCCGGCTCCTGAGGCGGGGAAGCACCTCAGCCTGCCTTTGCTTGGTCCCTTCTTCAGTCTCAAAATACCCGTTGTGGTGGGCACAGCAGACGCACCCGGGTCACCCGCTTCCTCGACAGCTGCCTCTCAGCCCCCCTCTGGCCAATCATCTGCCCGATCAGACTGGCCAAAGGAAGACACGGAGTCCTGTGATTCGGAGTCCGTCCTCAGTTTTTCCGAAGTTAAAAATTCACTCAGTGCTGAGGAGAGTTCAGCCTCCTTTCTCCCTGTCCTACGTAGCTCAGCTTCAGTACCCCAGCTAGGTGCCGATGCTGATGCAGATGTAGAAGCGTCCTACGATATTGTTCCGGTAGGTTCATCTTCCCTGCATAGGCCCTTTTTCTGCCCTTCCTTCCTAAAATGAACCCTCTTTCGAGACCGTTCATCGCATGGCTGTTGCCGTCGATGTTTCTTGTTGTTCCTTAACACCTCAACTGCACTCTTGGACGATTTTATCAGTGTAGTAAAAGTCGCCTGAGTCCAGCCACGTTTTTCTTTGGGAACCCAATCAAACACCGCATTCTGTGGGTGGAGTCCTTTTTTTGATCCTTCAGGTATAACTCTTGCGGCGTACTTGTCTCCCGAATTTTGTCACCTCACCTTATGCCGACTAATTCTGCTGTACTGCGCCGGGCTTCGTGCGACACCACGGCTAAGATTTATCCGACCTAGTTGTGCAGGATACGAACCACGGAGAGGCAACATCCTGATCGGCGCTTATACCTGATCCCTATTAATGTTTCTTCTGTAACCCTTCATACCGCTTGAGATTTCCAATCTTCACCTACCTATGCTGTCAAGCAGGAAGTCATCTCTGCGCTTGGGGGGCGTTGTTGCTATTTGGCGGAAAATTGCTCCTCTCCACGAGTCCACCCAGAACCTATTTACCATGAGCCCCTGTCTATCCCAAGATCCGACTCGGCCAAGACTTGTTTCACAGTGTTGGCGTGGGGTCACTGGATTGGAGAATGAATTCCTGTATCTTCTTGACCCAATTGTAGGCATTTGCATTCATCCCATCTGGCCCACCTATTTAAGGTTCTAGGATTGTGTCAGACTGCAGGTGAAGTGTCATGGCATGGTGGACCCCTTTCCCATACCATAATACCCCAGCGGCATAGGATCTCATGGGTAACCGATTTTCCAGGTCAGTGTCTAACCACGCCTGGTGTTCCTGTTTTATGGTTCGCAACTACTGAATTGTCAAACCCGCACATCTGCTTGTCTCCCGGCTTGCTATCACTGAAAGTGCTTCCGCCAACCCCCGCTTATTCGAGCGCCGGATAGCCTGGAGGTAGGTTAGCAGGCAGATCTCGTCTTCCCGATAATTCAATCTTTCTGATGCCGTTTACCTCAGATTGACATCTCACCACTAATTTCGTAACAATAAACCAAGTCTCTTTCTCTCTCTCGACTCATTGTTTGCTTTTGACGCGGTAGCCGTAAAGACTGTGGTCATCCGCGTTGTTTTTTTTTCCAGATCACATCATATTGAGGGTTCAACTTCCACAGTCTTTTCATCATCTTTTTTGCGGATTAGCCTGATTACGGGCAACTTTGGGGTGCACCAGTCTCTCCCCTGTAGTCTTGGTGTTGAAAGGTGCTGTGCGTCCATGTCGATCGTTTGGCCTCCCTCATCCACATACGTACTTTGAAAAGTAGGCCTTTGAAATCCAGCATGTGGGCCTAATCTAAGGTACAAATGTTCCGCATACGATACTCGGCCAGTTTTTGTGTGCGCCGGCTACTAGTACTTTTACCGAATTATTAATCGTCGCGTAAAATCGCTAATTCCAGATCCTCCAGATACTTTGAGGTTACTTAAGCAACTACGAGCAAACTTCGTACTTTTCGGCCCAACATCCTGTACTTTAGAAGATAGTTTCCCTAGGTGAGACCCTGTTGAGCTTTTTTGCCCTGTTCTTTTTATTGTGGGTGTTTATGCGAATGACCTCAGTGGGCGCTGACGATAGATCGGTCGGAACACTTTTTCGGTGTTTTCATCCCTACTACCCTTCCAGGGAGTGACCGTGGCCTGCATAAACAACCATGAGTTGATTTCCATTTCGGACATTCCTGCAGATCGCTCGGTGCTTGCCCTATCATAAGCCCCAGGGAGCCCATTAAGCTTTGCCCTAGAAGGATACAATTTCGCTTAACAGGTACTTGAAAACCTCGCCTGTCCCTGTTGTTTTTAAACTCTACCACCAAGCACTGTTTGCTTCCCTTAATTCCGAATCCACATTGTCCTTGCCTTCGTCCTTTTTCTCATTCTCCTGAACAGAATTCCCCAAGTCATCATTACCGTTTTTTCCCATTTAGGACACCGCGGAGATCATCAAACAGCAACAGGAGATCCAGGTTTCTCTGGAAACACGCAACTTCCTTCAGTCCTTTGCCTGTGTGCTACCCCACCTGCAGCGCATATGGGAGTTGGTGTTAACTGCTCAGGTAGATATGCAGTTGGGTTCTCCCCGTCGTACACCTCATGAACTATCAAATGAAAGTTCACGAACTGCGCACTGAAACCTTTGTAGCGCATGTAGCACCCACTTCGAATTACTACGTTAAAGAAACGATCGATCTCCAAAAGAAGGCATAGTTTTTTCATAGATTACTATTTATTACTGAGAAATTATTTGTGTTACCGAAAATCACCAAATCAAGAAAACGACTTTATGACAACGTCAATTATTTAAGGCCTTATATAACTGACAGCAGAGAAGGGAAATATGATACAACGAGAAACTTTTGAAAAACAATAAGAAAGGCAACGTATTAGTACCTTGTTGGTTGTTCTTTTGCTTTTACAACTTCGTAGGTCGATAGGACAAAGAGGTTTGACGTAGATAAATATTAAGCACAAAATACAGCTTTTGCTGCTCTGAAAGGTTTTTTCTTGCCTTTTCCCAGTTTCTTTTGATTACTGCAACGAGATTTTCGACGGGATTGGGGTCAGGACTGTTGGCAAGAATAAATATGCTTCGCAGGCCACAGACAGAAAGGTCGGCTGTGGTCTAAAAAATAGATTATGGTCGTAAGCGAAATTAGAATCATACTTCCTTTGAGCGGTGAAAAAGGCATTATCTTGCAGCACTACGGTGTCCTTTCGACGTCGGTGAATGCCGTTGTGACCGAAGACATCCTTTACGACGTCGGTGAAAAGCTTGCTGTTGATGGTCTCCGTTGTTGCACGTCAGATCGACTGCTCTCCGCATTTGATGGCCATTCAATCCATCAGGCGTCGACAGTTCTTGGAAGTTTCTGTCGATACGGTGTGTTCTCGTGGGAATTTCTTCCCATACATGACCGCCTGGGTCGACTTCGGAGGCTTGTCTAAAAATAAGACCTCATCACAAAATTAAATGCTTTCCCAGAAGGAAGGTCTGTGATAAATGTGTTCTTGAGTAAACGAAAGACGTTCTCTAATAAGTTTCCTACTTAAAAATGGCTTTGTTATGACGTTTTGCTGGCGAAAGCCGGATGCTTTCATCTCGTTTCTAATTATGCGCGGAGACAACATCGACAAATGCCCACTGTAAATGGTCTTAGTGGACATATAATGGTATATTTGTAGTGTGCGATGGATAAAGTCGTCGTCTTGCTTCCTTGTGGTCCGTCTTGTTTTACCTTGCTTATTTCTAGGTACTGTTCTATCACTAATAATTCTTCACAGAGTGACCTGGTTTATATTGAAAATATTAGCTAACGGCTTACGCGGCAGCCCTTTAACTGCCAATTTCCATATGCATATAAGTCAACGTCCGACAGGAACTGCTCTGGTATCTTTAGCGCACTGTGTAACACAAAAAAGTAACCGTGTGTCGGGGGTACCCGATGTATATTTGTTCACGCCTACTGATTCTCGGTGTGATAAGACAAACTACCGTCAAACAAGTTGATTATCACATTCTATGGCATAGAATTTCCCAAATGGAATTTTAAAGCTTGATCGTTCCTTGTTTCTTGAAAACAATGCAATTTCGCGTACCTGAATCCACCTGATTTTCGCTGACGCAAATTCACATTTTCCGTTTTCAGAAGGGATTTTCTTGAAAATTTCCATACTCATATTAATGTCCCTTTATCACACAAGGGGCAAAAATAAAAGGCTTTTACATGTGATGCTATATAACGTAGGAAAATTATTTTGCCTAATCTTGGCCTACTTTCGTTTGAGTAAAGCAGATCTGAAATGAATGTTACTCTAGTAAAAGACTTTCTGCACCTTAAATCAACTTAATAAACAAAAATAACCACACCAAATGTATTCAGTACTACTCTCTCAAATGCTGATCACATCATCTGTATGTATTTTGACTTTGCCCTTGGACAGCCCCTGCACATGTTTGTTCACGAACATGTTAATTTACTGCAGATCGTTAGGGTTCCCAACACCACCTTCCATCGGTTGCCTTGTACTACAAGTGCAATATCCACAGTACAGCAGGTCGCGGGATCTGTTAAGTGATCCTCCTCTTTGTACTTCTTCCGGTTTGAGACTGTTCTTAAGGAGGTTCAACAAGTGCTCACGTTAATATCCCCATTTGAGCTCGGTTTTTCGAAGGAACTTTTCTTTTGTACTGTTTACTTATTTCTCTACTACACTTCGAAAGGTAATCTCGAGAATGCACCATGGCAGTCATGCTTGCTATCCCAGCCCTCTGCCACGTCCTGTGGTATTTACTAACGGCTCGCTTTCATGCAATTTTACTATTTCACTTTCTGCTAGCCACTGCTTGTGATGGGTAGCACACCCGGCCAGACTAGTCAGACCGTCCAATCGCTTGTTTCCTGCATCTCTCCTCTCGCTTTCTCCGCCGACTACCGACCCTTCTTCACCATCCACGATTCCGAATTAAAGGATGTCTCGCGAGCCTCCCCTGTGTACGTTTCTGTACCTGTCCAACTTGGTGACATCTTTCACCCCGAAGTTCTTTTTACGGTCCCCTGCCCAGTTCACCCAGCTGCCTGCCCTCCCCCCACTTCTCTTTATCGTCAAAAATACGTAATATGATTGCGTATTTTCCCGGTGGTCATGCGTAAAGCTTCGACCTACAGGTATCCGAAAGGACTGTGTGTAAAATAACGTGTGTCTGTTCCATACAGTGAGGCTTTCTCAGAAGTCTCCTACTTGAGCACAGTTCTGCCATGGCATGCTTTGATCGCGTCACGGTCCCCTCCGTCGAGCGTGTACAACCTGATTCGGCATCTCGATGGCTATTCTTCTAGTTTTCGTAACAATGCTAGCAGTTCAAATTTTTTACTTGTTTTAGACCAGTATATAGTCTAGAAGTATTACCTCCAAAGGTAAGGGTCATTGAAATGGCCATTTCTGGTTTATTTTCCGCCTTCAGTCAGACACACCCCACCCTCAGGTGCTGGCGCACTCTAGGCTCCAATTGGCCACCAAACCGACGCTATCATTGAGCCCTGGGTTCGCGCCATCTCCTCCACGAACGGGAATATTTAGAGCCACATGCTTTTCAATTCGCTCTAGTGTCTGAGTTAGGGAATCTAGAAAAATTATTTCAGTCTGCAGTGAACTCCCACAACAGGAGAGCACACGCTTGTACGTGTGCTGTACGTCTTTCAGTCCGGTTCTTTTGTAACCTGCTGCCCTTGGAGTTGGCTTCATCCGCTGGACCAGCTCTGAAGGCGGCTCGGTCAAATTTTCACTTATTAACTGCGAATTCACAGGTAGTCTCTCCTTCCCTTGCTCATGTCAAAATTTTACCCGATGGGGTATTACAGTCCGGTCCTCTTTGTTTGGAGGATTTTTACTGCCCATTGCCCCTCATATCCTTATATTCCTGTGTGGAACGGATATTATAGCCAGCAAGATTTTGTCCGTGCTGTTTTGAAGGCGATGACAGTGGAAACGACAATGCAGACGGGTCCGTAGCCTCTTCGTCTGTGTTTGCTAGTCCCGCGAGGATGAGGAGTTTATACTCCCCTAGCCAATACAGAACGGTGTTTTGTGTTCTGTTGATCCACGCCGTTTCTGGGGAGCGTTCCCCTCATGGCTGGGTTGCCTTTGAGCGTCGAAATCTGTCTCAGTAAACATGCCTCTCGAGAACTGTACGCGTTTACGTCAGGAGTCGTTGTATGGGTGTAATCAAAACGTTCTAGGCCCGAGCCGGCCGCTGGCGTTATGCACCGCGGACGTGAGCGTTTTCACCTAACAGACAATAACAAAGCGATCTAACATCTGTAGTGGGCGTGTCGGATGTCCAGGCATTTGTTTTCGTCACTGAAACTCCTGAACCGTCCTTCGGAAGGCGCGTCATCGAGGCCTCCAAATAAACCGCTGTTAACGTTGTATGCCACCAATATTCGCTCTCCAGGACATTTCTTCCAAAGGTACGCTGTTTCTGTTACAAATTTTGGGTGTGCTCGTAGGACTTCACCGTCTAAGTCTAAAATAATAAACAAAACCACTGCATTTTAAACACCTGTTGCCCAGTGGTTAGGTGTCGTCCTTGCAAGTCAGATGGCATTTGCATAAAGGAAAATCGAATTCACCATTTGTGACCGACTTTTCGTACAGGCGACGTTTCAGAAGTTCGAAAGGGTTGTCCCTAATCTTGACGATGCCTATTCCTTCTCCAACGTTGAAAATTGAAACTTCTCGTGATATAAATCTGTTCTGCAGCCCTGTTTAGGCTGCCTCTTTGAGACTTGGGTCGTATTTTGGCTCGCCGTTTTACCGTCAGATAAACAAATTGTGTTAAAGGATGGAAAAGGAAGGTTTATAACACTGGTAGACCGATAGTAGGCCTTGATCGCAGTGACTATTTTTTTTTTATCGGGATATCGTCCAACTCCAATATCCGCCACAGGAACTCACAAAGAACCGACTCAAACGCACTAGGAAAGGCAAAAACAGACAGACTGCGGTCATTGACAACTATGATGGAGTTCCAGAGAGGGCCACAGTGTGAATGCTTGGTCGGCCAGCCGCGTCTATCTCGCAACCCGACTGCATTGTTGATGGGCTTCGTGCCTCTGTGGTTCTCGTGCTTTATCTTATCTCTCTACTTTAATATAGGTACAAGGATGGGCGAGCCTCTGTGATCAAGAACGATTCCCATTCTAAGTAGTTCTGTTGCATGGGATAGGTGAGCTTTTGTCAGCAAACCCTCCCCACCGCATGTTACCATGATGCCTTATGAAGTAGGTCAGAGAAACCACAGAGAATGCGGGTAGTTTTATAGAGTACCTCTTTGGGTCATAAGTCCTTTATCGAGCCGAACTTCATCAGTACCTCGCAACCTCACATTCCCGGTCGCTGCAGGTCGGGTATTTATTCAATCAGATGTGGGCGTACACCGGTCTATTGGCTTACCGAAGCAAACAAGTTCCGTATGGGTGGCGAAGATTACGAACAGGTAACCAACTACCGGGTCCATTCCTGATTGGTTTGTGAAGTCTTTGCATAGTTCCCATCTGATGTTTTGGTCCAGGTTTGCATTTACCACGACAGTTTATTGAGTTATTTTTGGTTTGTAAGGAGAATAGGTTTGCTCCAGCCTTGCGCACCAAAACAAACTTCTAAGATGATGTCATTGGGGCCTTACAAATGCGACAACGCCACGTACCAAGCCAAAGAAAGCGCTTGGGTTTGAAGTAATGAGGGTTGGTCGGCCATTCGGTCTTATGGCTACTGTTTTTCGGGCGTGTGGTTTGCTGATGTTCTCGTAACCATCTAATAGGCAACATTTCGCCACATGAATATGTCGGCGCGTTGACGTTGCTACATTAAATATAAATTCATCCAGAATGGATCTTAATTCCTCTTCGTGACCAGTGTTTCTCCGATTCTTTTTCTAGATCAATAGTAATCCTAGGCGTCACCAATCCCTTCTTTTCGAAGACACTGCAGCATTGGCCGAACGTCATCCGCCTCGGCACCCCACTTCGTGAGTGGTCACTGCTTTCCTCTTCTGCTACCTCCAGTGGTTGTTGGTTTTGCTTTGCGAGAACGGCACCGATGTAACATGGCGATTATGTCCCTTTTTCACTTGGTTTGAGCAAGGTCATTTGTTGCTCTACACTTTTCATTGAAGTTGATTTTGTCGTTCTGTAAGTTCAGTCACGGTTATTTTACTTTCTCAGTTTTCACATGAGGACCTAACACCTATCGTGATATCCAATTTCCCTTCCCGAACATATGCCATCACATTGCCATGATGCCACTGATGGTGGGGGAGCAAAGGGAATTGACTGGGTGGCGGGGGGGGGGGAGAGAGCGCCAATTTTCTTAATTGCGTTGGCGCCTCTCTCCATTACGGACACGATGGTGCCATCTCACATACGGGCAGAGTTCACTAATCGCCCTTGGTCGAATTCAGCTAGAGTTTGTTTACCGTCCTTTCCCGATTTCCCATTGTGTCCATACAATAAAGGCCCATCATAAATTACGGCAAGAGCGCACTGCCTGTTGTAGAATGATAACTTAGACGGGAAGGGACGTTTGGGTTCGCCCTTTGCGTTTGTGATTTATATCTCAGCCATAACCTGGCAAACTCATTTGTCAAACGAGTACATGCATGCCCGATTCAGAACTACCATTTGCTCATTTGCAGCTTTACTTCAGACAAAGCATATTCCCGTTTAGTTGGGACAGAATCGTGTAGATCATCACTTGGCTGTGTCGGAGGCAACAAGTGACAGTAGTAGTTAGTGCAGTAATGTATGCAGTTTAAGGCTAATGACTCACGCGGGGCCCGTCACGTCCATACACTAGGTTACTTTACATAGCAGCCATACCTCAACTGCCGTCAAAACGACGTGTGATTTATTTTTGCTTGTAAGTGAAGAAACCATTTATTTCAGAACAACTGATCGAACTTCTGTCCTGACCGACATCCGCGCCCAATCGCGTTGTCCTGTGTCCTTGTCTGAATTGCACCCCGAATCCGTTATTACTTCTGGCTTTTGATCCTCAGTATGAACTGGCGATTAGGCCTTGCAAGCCCGAGCGCGGTTGGTAAGGCAGTGCTTTGCCCCTTCTCCTTAAATTGAGCAAAAAGACTTTGACGTAGATGTCACCGCGGACTTTGCCAGATATATTACTGCGTGGAACCTTGGCACTTTCAAATCATTTTGAAAATCAATCGATAAATCATTTTCCCTCTGAAATTATCGAGGTCTAATAATTCTGACTTTTCTACTTGGTTACTGGGTTCCCGTCCTTTGTTTTACTATCTCCCGTGATCTCTGACTGCCACTTGTTCGAGGCAGAAAAAAATGATCATGACTTCCTTACCGCGTAGATCCGGGATGTCACAAGTCTCATTGCCTTGTTGCCTGCTTATAAGAGACTAGAGTTCAGAAGCTATCTGACACTTCCTCGCATTTTTGATTGCACGTACACCTGACTGAACTCAACTGACTGGCTCGTTCTCTCAGGCCTGTGATGCCAAGCACGAACTTCTTTTTCCTGCCGTTCTCTGCTCTTTCTCAAGAATACCCTGGTGTCACAGTAGGGCGAAGTACATTCCTCCGTCATAGGCGAAAAGGCGGCTTCTGTTGCGTGTTACCATTTCACGTTTTTGACTGTTCGAATTCGTGTACCTCGGGGTTTTTTTAGCTTTGTGGGCTTTTAGGCTACGAAGTTCTTTCACGTTTGTGTAAGTAATGTTTTTAGTCTTACCTCAACCGCTTATCTGATGAGAGCATTGTCCCCTTTTTTCTGAACCATTTACACGCCCAAACTTTCGTCAACCTGTAACCTTCATTTCTATTTTGTCAATATAAACAACAATTAATAAGCGCCCTAAATTAGCTGTTTATCTGGAGCTTTCTGAGTATGCCTGTTTCCAGCCGACTGAATGCTGCCGAAGTAAATGAAGCTGCTATGGAACATAATGCACCTGGCGGATCTAGGCCCGTTAGCGCAGGTGTTCGGCCGCTATATTACAGCTGCTGGATCTCCCTGCCAGTAACTCACTTAACTACATGCATGTCGACTGTGATGCTCTATAGCGCCGAAACCTGATTTCTGCCAATGGCCAGTGAGGAGACTAAGGCATTGGCACTTCATACCCTCCTCGGAGGATCTCAGAAGAGAAGTGGTACCAAAGGATCTCGGATTCCCAGGTCCTGGAATCGACTAGCATGTCCAGCATCTGTGCAACCTTGAAGCACATCTAACTTTAATCGAACATCCATGTTCTGAAGGGATACTAAATGAATCGACTATTCAGTCGCGATGTTGCTACCCGCGATCGCAGACAAAGAGGTCGGAACTATATTCCCAAGAGCATCTGAAAAAGTGCTTGCGTTCTCTCATCTCGACCACTGCATTTGTACGCGAAGACAGCTCATGCTAGATTTCACAAAGTTAATTCATTCCAACGACTCGGGAAATGACGGCAATTTTTGATGGAGAAGATCGCGTAACCTGCTGTGCTGGAATGGCGAATTCCATGTAAAAGGTCCGAAACACTGGCGATGATCAGAAAATCCGTCAACTTATCACTGAAGTTAGTGCTAGGCTTCTTGTAATGGGCAAATATTAGCGATACGAATGATGAGTTCAGACAATTTGAACAAGGTTGAATGTTTACGCAAGACTTTTGATCGCATCCCCAACTTTGATGGCTAATCCATCGCGTCCTCATCCATTGTCGTTGTTGTCCCCGCGACGGCTTTTCAGTCTTCTCTGGCCTTTGCAGTGTGCGATCGTCTCCCCCAGTAGGAACTAACCTATGCAGTACTACGACTGCGCCACAACAACAACGACGCGCCAGGAGATAGCATCTCTGTTGAATTCTCAAATTTTCGGTTGGTACCCCGCCACCATGGCTTCATGAAGTGGTCAACCAGGTGTAGGAAAAGGAGATCATCTTATGTTCGGGGCTGGCCCAGCCTTGTAGTTGTCATAAGGCGAAGGAATGAGAAGAACTGCAACAATCGCTGGGACGAATTGTCCACTGACGTTTAAGTCGGGTTCCGAGGTAGACCTTTTTGGTCCGATCAAATGTTCATACTGTGGCGTCTTCTCGAACTTCGTTATGATTGTCAACAACCGCAGTCTGTCTGTTTTGCTTGCTCCACTTGAGCGTTCGAGTTCATTCATCATGAGCCTATGTGACGGACAATGAAGCTGGATGGAATGCCGTTAGAGGCAGTCGCTATGATCAAGGCCTAGTACCAATCTGACAGTGCGCGTGCACCCAACGTACCAAACTTCCCCAACCGTTTGCCATTCAGTCTGTCGTTTGACAAAGTTTCATCCCGTCGACCATCCTATTTTTCCGTGTCACTGACTGGATTCCTGGGAATGGGGGTATACGCGACCTTGACGACGTTGATCCGCATCAGTGTCGCTTGAATGACCCTGACACCGCTTGCGATACCGTCCTGCTGGTCTCAGTTCGTCATAATCTGTAAGTCTGGTGCGGTGACTGAACCAGTTCGTCCGATCAGTAGATTTCTTTATAATCGTTACCGAAGCCAGTGTGTTTTGAAGACGTATTTCGGTCCAGGGAAACCGGCCCCTCTTGATTACCGACCGCCAGCCTAGAAATGTGGACATTGTCGAATTTCTTATGATCAAGGTGCTAAACGGTCAAGGTAAGGGTGACATCCTTAACCTTAACTGATGCTGCTCGCGGGACTTTAACAGCCTTTGAACGTGCCCATGAATCTGTCACATTATCTCAATAGCCAGAAGCATCCGCCTGTACTAGAGATTCCCCCCTGGTCTGTTCCCCTACGGTTATAAATGCTGAACCCTGCGCGTGCTGGATGCACGAAAACGGGTCTATTCGTCAAGTGTTGTCTCTGGAAGTGTATGGACTTCGTCTTGAACGAGACAGTCTGCATTATTTTCGGCAACTCTGCGCGAACATCTACGACCATTCAAGGAAATCGACCGAGGGGGGTTTGGGAGTGTTCTTCGTCGCGTGCCCCAGGCTTGAGAATCCGAAATGGTAGGCAAAAGACTTCCTTTTCCAGTGGTTGCATCTTCTTGACTCGGTTTCTCAATTAGGAGTAGGCGAAGCCACCCCATTCTGCTGCCACCGATTATAATAGGTGGCAAAATACCACCCACGACTCCAGGCATAGTCTCAGAATTACCACGTGCAAAAACACTTAAGCAACAGTACAAGGACATCGCGGAGACTTCAATCCTGTCGTCTAAGTTTTGACTTAGCGTTGGTGAATGGTGGGAGAGGAAAGAGAATACAAGGATGAGCCACCCTGATTGCAACACACTATGGTAAATCTAGCATACCTCTGGGGGCTGAGTTACAGTCTTTTGGTATCTCCTTTCTGTTGACTCTCACTATCGTGAGACGCGGGTTCGTGTGCGGCATGTTTTGTTCGACGGTCTTACGTCACACCAGCGTTTATTTTCGCACTATATACAACTAAGTGCATCTACAAACTATCACGCGCCTAAAAGGCTGCCAACTAATGGGATAACTCGGTACGTCTCTGGACTGATGGTTCAGGCTGAAACTGCCCCTTGTCACCAGTGGACTGTTTGGTCACTCTCGCATGTGCGAAATCAAATACAGCCTTCTCAAATACCAGTTTGTATGATGTTAGATACCGGCATATGTGTGCTGGGCATAGGCGTGGCGTCAGCTCCGCCAGCCAATGCACCCGCGCAAGTATCTGATTTTCTTAACGCTTTCGTGCCATCGGAGCATGGTGCGTGTTGAAGGAGATAAAGTGGTCTTGTGCAAACCTGCCTCACCATAATCTAACTCGCACACATGTCCTTTCCGAGATAGAGATAGTCCTCTTCGCATGTGACGGACGAAGTATCGTGTGAGGTCACCTTTTTGAACTTCGTTAGAAAAGTTCATGTTGCTGTCTGTGTCATGATTGAACATGTGGTTGTTTTTACGTTCTGAGCCGATCGGGAAGTCACTGTGATCTGTAGTTTAGTCAGCTTGCTTCTACTTTGCCCATTTTGACCCTTAGATACCTCTTCCTATGCCGTCTCTAGGCCAACTTCCGTGAGATTCTCTGTCTCATCTCTTCACTGGTTCGTTTTTTGCTATCCTCTATATCCCTCGTTTCAGACATTGACAGAAAAAAGAGGGTACATCAACCGAAAACTGGTATGCTGCTGGAGGAACTTAAGCCAGGACTTTATTCTCGCTATAAGCCATTTCTTAGACGCTGTTCCGGGTTCACAAAGCAGCTAAAGAAGGTAAGTGCTCTAGCACATCTTTGTTTGTCAATTTTATATTCGTCGCTCCGTCGCCGATATCCCGAGTTGTGGGGTAAAGCACTGTCTATCAATTTTTGAAGGTTCTCACTGCTTTTAATTACCAGTCTCTTTGGTAGCATTCTTCACTCATTTTTCCCCTCGCGCTTTTAGAACGAGGGGGTCATTGAATATCATCCGACGAGTCTTCGACAGTAGCGATGTAAACTCGACTTATCTCGAAAGTGATTTTTGCACTTTGTATCGAGTGGAGTGATACTTAAATGCAATTTGACCTTTGATTTGGCTATAGATAGTGGCATGTTGACCCCTTCCCGTAAGGTCTTAAGCTACTTTCGCTAATATCTCTTGAAATTAGACCACTTAGGTAGTAGGTGCTCGTTCGCAATGATCATGCCTTCTTTTCAAAAACTACTCGACTTCGAATCAGTTTAAGACTGACATATTTCGCGTCCAAAAATGCAGAACTGAGACAGTGAGGTCTGCACAACCGTCTCCGACTTGGTAATCCACATCACCCAGTGATAGCCCAACTTGAGGGGATGGCCTACCCCAAGTTTGACCCAAAATCAGTTCACCATTAAGGTGGTTGACGTGGCGTGAGCCCGCGCCAAGACATCCCGCCACACCTCCCCTCCCCCATGTATGGCATTTGTTATGGGTCCGCGCCTCAATAATGCGCGTCGGATCCTGATCTGACATCCATGTTTTCCAGCGCAACTCCCGCGTGGCCCATCGATCAGGAGCGCAGTAATTGCACTATGGGTTTACGCCATGTTGACTGAGACCGGCAATACTCATACACAAGGCAGTGGCTTCCACCAATTTATCCTGGTTGCAAGACGGAGATAGATAGTTCTACTTTGCCTGTAAGTTAGGGTCCTGCAGCCCACTCAGGTGGTGCATGGTGACAGACCATCAATAATTAAGATCTTACCAGCAACGAAAGTCATTGCGGGCTTGTTAGCCGTTGCTAGCCGATTGTGTCCCCACCTCCGCGAACTGCGCACCCGAAGTTCTAACCGGCGTCTGTTAACCATCAAACAAGGCTCCCTATCATTGCACTATGGGCTCGTGTCATGCCGGCCGAAATGAGGTCGTGTTGATTGTTAGTCGCCATGCTACCGCCCACATGGACTGTAAACAGTCAGTCCCGAGGCAAAACGTAATCATCCATAGGTTCTCCTGTACTCGGGATTGATTAGTACACGCTGCTGCCATGCGCTAAGTGTGGAATTTTAAGGAAACATATCTTACCGCAAAATGGCATCGAGCAGAGTTTTATTGTTAAATTCCTTCAAGGAAACTTGTCGACTGTAGGCTGTACAAAACAGCGGTTATTGTTTTTCCAGTCCTGCTAATCAACGACACTTCTACCACTTTCCATCGTAACGCATTCAGCCGAAATGGAAATTCTGACTGTCTGGTTGAGTCTATTTGAGTCTGAGTTGATACCTTCTAATTAGTGACTGAAGGACCTAGAGAAACTTGGACGATTCGACTAAAATCTCAACGGTGCCAACGATATTCCCTACTAGGCACACGTATATAGATTCGCCATTAGTTCATTTTTTTCCAGAAATTCTTCCTAGGCGTGTGCCTTTGAAATAATGCATAATTACTTGCATCGCACTTTACTACTACAACCTATACTACGTCAGTTATATTCTCTGTGTGAACGGAAACTCCCCATCCCAAACGACGTCCAAAAATCAAATAGCTTTGCGGAATTTAGAAGTTTATGTAGAATAATTTCTGGCATCAGACTTTACTTTGAAAACCTGTACACACAGTTCCCTTTTTGTACTACATAGCAACGCCGCTCACTGGGTTTCAATAACTTATCTTAATTTATGTGGATGGGCTTTTTTACTAGACGGGCTTTGTTCCCTTCACCTTAACAAGATGTCTGGCATACCGCTACTATAAACGGAGGTCAACTTTGCGCTCTATTCTAGAACGCATGACTGGTCGAAAAATATTATTCTAGCCGTATCTACAAAAACCTAGCGACTTAATATTTCTCCGAGTATTTTTCTTTTCACTATTCCGGTGCGAGGGCTCCGTGGTTGTGCTTTTTTATTTCTTATCCAGCGTGTTTGGTAGGCTTTCTGGAGATTGAAACCTTTGCAACCTTTTATCCTGTTCAGGGCTCTACTGCGAACTCATTTCCTCCCGACCCTGTTGTCTGTCAGCTGACCCCTTTGCCTTGCGCTTTTTTCGCTTTTCAGACCCTAGCCAACGGCACTCCGGAAGTCCGTGTCTCCCGCATGATACAACGCTTCTTTCACGACCTCACAATGAGCTTCCTCATTCCCATCGTAAGTTAGCACCTTAAGCTGTTTGTCATTCGTCAATCTGGACTTAACTTGGTTCGCAGCACCACCGTTCGTCACTTTTTACAACGTCAAACTGTAAAAAAGAGTTTTGGCTGTATGCAAATGTTGCACTATTTACCAGACGTGACAACACAGATGCTAGCTAAAAGCCCAGACACGCGTGTTTCGCCAAATTTTTGCTGGTGCATGGTGCTGCTGCGAGGGGTTCGGCTCATCAGTGCCCCTACAAGCCTGCATTCTGGTAGATACTCCAGTTTTGAAATTTCAGATGTTTAATCTCCATAAGAATAGGTGGGCGAAATAATTTGGAGTGAAGCTGTTGAAGCTCAGTGCGAATATTTGAGCCGAAGCCCGTCAGCTCCAGTAGGATAACGGCGTAATATTTATGAGCTGCCGTTAGCCAGTCAAGAGTAAACATATATTGCTCGATTCACCATACTGAGGACACAAATATTCATATCAACTTTCAGAGTGGCCCGAAACGCTTTGTTACGAGTGATTAGTGCATTAATGTCTAGTTAGATTAAGAGGCTGGATTTTGAGCTGTGTTCGTTGAACCCCTGGAAACTTGTTCATTGTTTGCCGCCCTGCGTGTCTGATACGCAACCTCTCCATTAACTGTGCGCTGCTGCACTCGTAGAGTGAAGGCGTACAGATACTCTTCTGTGCATAAAATGTGCTCTGTTGATACCTTCGACAACCAGGCACTTTAGGTAGTCATCGGAACTATGTGGGAGGCGGGTTGGTTCTGAAAACGGCCAAAATCACTGTATATTTGCAGACTTGCCCCTTCTCCGTCATGCGTGTGCATGAAGCGTTCAGATCACCAGGCAGTTAAAGTATTGGAAAGACATTCCCGGACATCCTGTCTTTAGTGCGTGTAGTACCCGGAATTGGGAGATAACGATCACACCAAATGTCTAACCGTATGAGGGAATTATTCAACTGACGAAAGTCTATCTGACTCTACAAAGCCGTGCCAAGCGCAGCGGCTACTCTGCGGCAAATATTTCGACGGACTGGTGAAGTCACACGAGGTTAACCGACGTATCTTTCAAACCCCAGTGAATTTGTGTCCGTAGCCGAACTTCGTTGTGGGACCAAGCGTCTTCTGCCACAGGTAGGCGGAGGCTTCACACTGGGTCAGCCACTTTTCCCTACCCCATTACTAGACGTCCTACCTGACTCTTGCCGCTGGAGCATGGCCGATTTAGAAGGCGAGTGAAGTTGACGCTTCGAAAGTCACCACCATTCCCAGGCTGGTCATCATCGTGGTCGACTGATAAACTATCCTATTCTCACTTCTATGCCCGTCATTAATGTCACTTTTATAGTTAGTTAAGGGCGAAACTTCCAAAAACTGAAGTGAACACCGTTCAAGTCTTCCCCACTTTAATTACGGTTTTTGGAAAAGAATTTTGGAAAGGTACTGACTGCACAGAATGACAGAAACAGTATAGAAACGTTCTAACTTCATCGGGACCGTGGCGCTGTTCGTTGTCGGGAGTATTTCCAGTTACAATGAACTGCGTGAATAGCAAAAAGAGACTAGCCGCAATGGCACTGCACTTGTTTTCGAAATGACCTTTGTCAGAAGTCTAAAAGTACGCATATTTGTTCCTTAAAAATCCTATGTGCGTATTTTCTGGAAAATCAAATTTTCTGCAACCGGGTGACTCCTCCCAAAAGTAGCCCCGGCCAGGTCGGAGCTACTTTTGTTCGGCCACGTTCTTGACGAAGTTCTTCTTTCATGGGGACACTATCGATCGTCTGGGCTTAAAAGTGTTTCTTTTAAAATTCGCCGCAATGCGCCTTTGGACTTTGATTTTCGCAAGGGGACGCCTATCATCTTGACACTGGAATATGGCCAAAACACAAGTTAAGCTTGAAAGGGCTCTGGGAGTCATAAAACTGCCTACTTGTTGCCAATTCTTCCCTAGTCTTGACGAAGAATGTGCGCAAGTCTAGAAGTCGGACAAAATAATGCCGATAAATCCGGACAGTAGTTCTGCTGCATTCTGCTTTTCCGCCAGTCTCATAGGCCACACGGTTTGTAAAAGCCCTGCTGTGGGCGTCTGCTGCAACATTGCGCCTCTCTCGCACGTGCTTGCACGCGCGTACTAATTGCGGTCAGGCTCTCGGCCAATCACAGCCATCCAAACCGGCCAGTCAGCTTCTAGGTCGATCCA
>CACRXP010000435.1:294222-308012 GCA_902702965.1 Spirometra erinaceieuropaei | reverse complement strand
GCTAGGTATACGGTAGCCTAACGGCCGCATCCTATAAGTACCGCGACCCCCGATGCCTGAATTACCCGTATCTGATGATGTCTCTGAGGTTAGGTTCCAGCATGAGCCTGAAGCATCGAGTGAACCAAGCTCTTGTGCCAGCGGTCGCATCTACTCGTCAGTTCAAATTTCAAATCTTTGCGGCTAGGAGGTGGAGTTTAAATATCCGGCGACGACCTCTTGTGTCTCTGTTTGGTTGGCAACCACCTCCTCACTGTTTACTCGCGTCCACGTTTGGCTCCTCTGATGCCCCTAATCCCAGTTTCAAGGAAGACGTAGCCTGCATTCCATCCAGTAGTCAGTTCAGATCGACGGCGGCCTCTTTTTAGTGATGTCAATATTCCCGATCGCTGCCCCAGACACCAAGCCTAGAGACACGATCACATTCGGGGATGTCGGCCTTCCATTAATTTTCGCCAAAGACACCTACTCTCCTCATTTAATTTGGGTTTGGAAGGCATGCAGGTGTGTACCTTCAACATTTCTGTGGATTTTCGAATAGCATCGCTTGGGGATGACAGGCTGGTCTACATTTATCTTCCAACAAGGCTTTCTTTGTTGCGGGTTGCGTATTGCACGCAACGGGTTTGGGACGATGAAACAAGGCCTGCTGGCATGACAATATTTCTAATATCGCTTATTAGTTCTTCCGTCCCAAGCCCTCGGATTGTTATCAACGCTGGGATTTCTCCCACTACATAAAATTATGTTGCCAGGTCAGAAATTCGGAAAATCGGTGATTTTATAGAGGAAAAAGGAAGGTTTTGCTATTTCTTTTCCCGCCTCTAGGTGCCCTTGGATGCCTACCATTCTGTCATTAACTTGTTCTTTGGCAAGTAATATCTGCTCTTTGAGAGTTAAAAATGAGGTCTGGTTAGCTAAAAGTCGAGCAAAGGGTCACTTTCTTCAGGCCTCATCCCGCCTAGGCGAGAAAGCAATGGGTCGCTGCGAGTGACCTGACAAATGCCATGAGTAGGGTATTCTTCAAAAGTTACCTGCGACCGTGTATCTTCGGATACCGGGATGTTCCAACATTTCCCATTTAAGTTTTTTTCGCTTGTTGCGTGTGTCCCACCTACGCCAAGTTTTTGTTGAACCCAGGCAGTGCCCTTTGTCGTGCGCCGCCTCAGAAATTCCAACTTTCAGGGAGGACGATTCAAGTGAGGAATTTTCTTAGTTTCTGATAGCATGGTGGCATGTATCCTTGTATTAATCAAGCTTCCTCTTAAATATGTCCACGAATGAGGACATGACGACGTCCATAGGCATAGCATTCCATGCATTGACTACCCTGTGGCTGAAGAAGAATGTCCTTGCGTCCACACTTGTTCCAGCCACACGTAGTTTGGGAAGATGTCCTCTCAAGCTAGTAGTGGTGACCGGCTCAAAGAAGTCGCTGGATGCGAGGCAGCAATCTCTACCCCGCAGCATGAGAAGCGTTTGAATTAAGTCGCCACGTAATTGTCTGTAGTCCAGGGAAAGAGGTCAAGATTGGACAGCCGAGTTTCGTTAGGAAGATAGCCTTGACCTCGGACAAGCTTGGTTGCCCGTAGTTGAACGTTTTCAAGGACGTTGCGGTCTTCGACGGTCCGTGTTCTCCAGGCCTGAATGGCAAATTCTAATTGTGGTCTCTCGAACATCCCGAAGACCTTACCGAAGCACACTGTCGAACTTTCTAAAAACCCTGCTTGATGAGATATAGGCTTGACATTACGGATTTACCTACTTTCAAGCAATAGAATGAGGGCTTCAGCGAGGTCGTGCTCCACACGTCTGCATCCTTCTGAGCCTCTAGCTCTGGTAGCGGTGTGTCATGTAGATGGTACATCCTCCGGTGCGCAATGCTGGTTCTGCCTATTCGCAGAATGTAACATTTGGTAACATTAGCGGGAAGAGCCGATGGTTTGACCATTGCTCGGGTCGGTTCGAGTTCGCCTGTAGAATTGCTTTATCGTACTCGTTGTAGAGGGCGTTCCAAGGCTTTATGTCGTCAGTAAACGTAACAATGTTGCAGTCCAACCCACGGATATAGTCATCAACATATGTGGGGACGAGGATAGGGCCAAGAACGGAGCCCCGAGGAACTCCGCTCTCAGCCGCCGCCTTCGCTGATTGCTGCTCGCCAAGACGGACAATCTGAGATCGACCAATCAAGAAGTCTTCTCTTGCTCCTTTGCGGCTGAGATTGCATACTAGACGTTTTTGTGGCACACTGTCGAAAGCCTTCATAGAGCCAACGCTCTAGCCACCTGAGCTAGGAGGCCCCACCAGCAGCCGTGAGTTTACTCACAGATTGGAGCGTTGGCTGTACTCAAACCTTACCCTTGCTGTCGGGGGTTTGAACCCCACCGAGGCCGCCAGGTTTTTCACTGTTGGGTTAAACGAATTATTCAAATCTGTCAAAAACAATTAATAATTTTATTGCTGAGCGCCAAAGCACTGATATAGATGGCGCAAATATGTAAAGTTGGGTTTACCTAGGCGACTGCCTGAATTTAGCCACTGTACAGTGTTGTCCTGAGTAATTTGCTTAAATTGGCGACATTCGTTAACATTAGAATTTTGGTACTGATATGACAGAAATATGTACAAATTCTTCATCGAAAGTGATTTCACGTTTATCGGCTACATGCTTGGGGAACCAGGAAGCGAAGCTACCACAATCTCCAGCATTTGCCTTACTGACAAAATAAGTCAAGAGGACAAAAGGCCCTGAAGACTGACGATCTTAGTTCCATTACAACTGAGTCAGATGGACGGTGAACCATAAGGGGAACTACTAAGTTAAAGGAGACCTGGGTTAAAACACAGACAGGAGGATGCGCAGGTACGAAGTCGCCGCGGCCAACGTGGACTCCTGATAGTGGGTCTTGAGGCCTGGACTATTTGCCGGATAGTTGGGTTTGGAAGATTATTTTACCTCATAAGGGTCACGGTACCTTTACTACAAAAACTAGTTTGTAATGAGAGACGGCAGTGTTCGAAACCGAACTCGGAGTAGCAAATGTGCGCCGGCACAGTAGATTTCAGTTGGCTTTTTGGATTCAGGGGTGAAAAAGAGTCCGTTATGGCAGCAGGTGCAGGAGGCCGTGTGTATCTAAATTCTTGGCGGTTCACTCTTGAAGTCCTGAAGAAAGTTGTTCGGCAGGGATGGAGAAAATAAAGGGCTAGTTTCGTCAGTATGAAGATAAAGATGCAATTTGCTTTCAAGTACAAGGAAATATGACATCATCTTGACTGGTAGACTGTCCTGAAGGGAGGTATGCCTGGAAGCAAAGAAAAGGGAACATGTAAGAAAAACGAAGTAAGAGTTGTGAATGTTGTGAGGCCGGCTTTACGAGAAGGAGCTACATTTCGACCAAGGTCTGGGCTTTTGCTAATACAAAAATAGAACTGGAAGTTTCATATTCTGGTGCACAGTCCCTGAAAATTTCGGCATTATAACTGTCAGGTTCGTTACAGCGGATTAAGTTGATGCCCTTATCGCGGTTTCTCTAGTACTCGGCCACTTCTGCTTGTGCTGCATATCCGAATCCTGCTTTTTCATTCATTTGGACAGCCATGTGTTTATACTGATAATAAGGCTTCTAAAAATATACATCTGCCACCTGTGGAAGGGTTTTTCCATAAACCGGTACTAAAATCGTCATTTCTCGGTATAGCCATGCATTTGCGACCGTAACCAAATATTTCACGCGGCTATTAGTCGTATTCCTTTGCAGGCATTTAAAAAGTCTGCAAAATTTAAGCATACCACACCTGTCCAAGAATAGAATGTGTATTTTCAAAATTAGGGAAACTTTTTTATGAACAGTATACTAATTTTGTTGCTCATCCAGTATTTTCATCCTCTTTACCGTTAATGCTTTCGTAGTTGGCTGCCTTTATCAAGACCACCAAAATCTTCGTTTTTTAATAAATAACAATTTAAACGTCCTGACACTAATCATATTTTTGAGGGAATGATTACATCGCACGCCAGACCTTCGGTCGCCTGTTGTCCGTTACCATGCCAAGTTGGCCTTTTTACATCCCTATTTCTGCTTAGTAAACATGGGAATGCCACGCACATTTTTATTTTCCTGCAGAAGTTTCTTCTCTGGGCCCCATTTTGTTGCCTGGCTAACTCGACGGGAGTCGGAGATACGCGCCAAACTTCAGTCCCTGCACTTGTCAGCAATCGCGTGCGCGGACTTCACGCTCTGGCTCCAGGACCGCTCCGAGATTGAAATCGTGGACATGATCATTCAGCTGAATCAGAGGATTGTAAGACCTCACTTTCACACATGTTATCCACCGTTCTTTTCCCCTTAATTTCAACAAACTCGTTTTTACACGCGCATTTTTACTCTGGCGTGGGGGTTTGTGATGTGGACATTTATTGCCGCCCTGTCTGTCTTCTAGGAGACTATTAGCCAATTACGACCAGGTGCCTGCGACATCACCGCACGCTCCCTTCGCAAGCAGATTGGCGTCCTTCTACAGGCTCTTCCGGAGGATCTTCGTAATGTGGTAGAAAACAGTGCTTCCGGCACTGGGGCTACCATGAGCACCGTTGCTCTTTCTGAGCTATCATAACCACATATTCGCACACTTGGTCCTACGACTTTCCCTCTCAGTGTCCTTCCCCCGTCCCCTCAATGGTTCCACAGCACTTCAGCTGTCACCCTGTAATTGCTTGCCTCTATGTATTTTTACTGACTTGGGGTATTTTTATATCTTTCGGTAGCCATTTTACTTTAGGCCGGTCCACCTATCCTTAGGTATGTATACTTATAGTGCAATAAATGTACAATCTGTTCTTCGTTTAATCCAAGTCTTTGGGAACTTCTCACCGAAAATTCACCATGACGTTTGAGAACACGGTTTCGGTGGTGGTCTCGCTACTGAAGGCCCAGTACCCACTTGTCACGTCCATCCTCATCTTCATCCAGGTTGCTGGTGACATTTGCATTACTTTCCAGAGGCGCTATTTTTAGCCTTTTTACTTTTACCTTCGACGTATGCAGTCTTCGCATAAACTCGTGACACGTGAGACTTACCTTTGAAATGTGCTTTGACATGAAAAAGACTACCTGAATGATATCGCAACTTCAATCAGCATAAAGTGCAAGCGTGAATTGCCTCTTACACTGTAGTACGATAGCCCTTAAGCAGTTTTGCAGTCACTCATGCGAATTTCACTTGGAGAAACGGTTGAGTGGCACATGTCGTCGCTTCGACTTGCTATGATCCCACTGTGTACTCAAAAAACACATAAGGGATTCAACTCTTGTATTTCATCTGTCCAATTGTGTGCCTACTTCGAACTGTAAGCTCGGTGGAAATGTTTTTCTATCTCAGGAAAATTTCCTAGCTTCCCTAAAACTTTGGAAACAGTTGGGGTTTCTTTGTGTACATTGGACTTCCGCAGTACGTGCTACGGGTTTCTAAGGCATGTTTACTTGCTACGTGTCCGTGGAGGGATTCATTGGTTTTCATAAGATCTTGCAGTTAGTGTTGGTCGAGTTACACATGTTACTAACAGTAGCAACGTGCATGTGGTAACTAGGATTTCTAATTGTCCATGCGAGTGGCCATAAAACCTAATAAAATTGTTTAAAACCGAAGGGCATCTTTCTTCCCAGCACTAACTTTAAAGGAGGCACTTTGCTACAAGGTGGGGGCAAGAAGTGAGGACTTTCTCACGTACTTCGTGGGGGGTCTGGTGATAACGACTGAATACGTGACCGCAAGCATGTATCCCCACAAATCTAATTATTTGATTGGAATAGGTATGTTACAAAGGGCGTTCTCTGTGAAGTGGATTGAGTTTGTAACCCATAATTTGGAGTTTGTCGTTGGTGGCTGGGTTGTGATCACGATTTAGGGTTAGGATTTGGTACTAGAGTTAGGTTTGACGACCTCACCCTCCATTCCAACGTCTTACTGGACATCTTGTACCGAATAACTCCTGTAGGGTAGTGAGCATACCGATACCGGTTTGTATGCACGCAAGGGTCTGAGCATGTGTCGCTTCTGGATTTACGTCCGCTTGGCTTTTCTTTACTACTCATAGGGCGACGATGAGAATTACTCCCTACCCTGAATGCTTATGGACTAGCCCCTGTCTTCACGTTATTTCTTCTGAATCGCTTGCTTCTTATAATTCGGTGCCTACCTCCTTCCCTATCCCACCCATTGAGCGCTGTCGATTGTGTCTGACTTTCCTCCGCTTGACCTCCCCCTGGCCACTTCCCGACGGTAGACCTAACTGGAACCGTTGCTGACTTCTTCCTCGGTTTGCACGGCACCGTCGATTTCCGGTGGCGGTGAACCATAACACGGGCCTTCTTTTATATCGCTGCGTCGGACAGCCTTCGTAGGCCTTCATAAGCTAACAGCCGTGTCCGCACATGCTCCACTAATCATCAGCGCTGCCTATATCCTAACTCTTAACGTCGATTGCTGGTGCTGCGTAGGACGCAGTGTGTTCCACCGTCTTCGTGCACGGACTCGCCTATACGCCATTTTCCATTAACAACTTATTTGTCGCCGGTACTCCGTTGACGCGATCTTGCGTCAGCTTTTTGCGTGTTTAGTATACATACTCACCCTTATTTCCCCAATGACGGCTGCAGACTCATTTAGCGTCCTGGGATGGCTCAAGCACTTGCCCCAGACGCCTTCCTTGTCTTACTTAATGTCATTTTAGCCTTAAGTCGCCACCTTGTGCAGGCCAGCGGTACCCTCTCACCTTTGCATACTTCGATTGCTGCGTCTTGCCACGGTTCCGCCTGTTCCCTCGCAGTTCCCTTACGGCACAGTCACTCTTGTATTTGTTTCTTTGCAAGGCACCCCGTTTTGACTTACGAGGGGTTATAATAGTTGTAAATCCGCCGACTGCACCGGACATTGTTCTGCCTTTACCCCACCGCCTGACCTTTCTTAACTTCAACGGCACATTGCCTCGCTTGCACTGGCATTCTTCATGCTGCAGAACTTCCATAATCTGCTCAAATCAGTCTTCCCAGATATGCATCTCATGAGGGAAGAAGAAATAGACCAGCAGCTGCCTTCGTTGATGTGCTTGTCAGGTGAAGTTCCAGAGGCGAAGTGGAAACAACGGTCTGCATTAAGACGGCGAACATCACACGGCCTCTCAACTTTCATAGCATCCACTGGCAGGCTCGCAAACGAAGGTTTATGAGAAAAGTCTTCGAGCGGATTCACACTCATCGCAACAACCGGAAAGATAAAGCGCGTGAGACCCGATATTTCCACGGTCACTTCCTGCGGAACGTCTGTCTGAAGGCGTTCATAAGCCGATGTCTGCGTGTTCACCCTCGGAGGACCCATACAGAAAAATCACCTATGGTAAATCATGCTCTGACGTACATCAAGGGCATGTCACAGACAACCGAACGCATTGCTGCGGGACTGAGTGTTGAAAGTCTACACATGCCCAACGCCACTATGAGCAACAGGATCTTGAAAATCAAGAACTGACTGAGTGACAAGGAGCAGTCGAGTGTAATGTATCGTACACCATGCTTAAACTGTCCTTGCAATTACGCAGGTCAGACTGAACGCATGTTTGAATCCTGCGTACACGAACATATGTTGACTGTATGACCGGGTGCGGGTTATCACAAGTGGCTACCCACACCTACGAAAGGGTTATTAACTCAACTTCCAAGCCACGAAGACAATCGTCCACGTAGAATCGAGACATGCGCGAATCGATTGAATCCCGCGCCTCAAGTAAGGACTCAATCAAACGATGTACTGATCCGGCGTCGGCATACAAAGCCCTGCGCAGTCACTTCCAGCTGGTATCACTGCCGTCCGACTGGTTCATTCCCCTATAACTGTTGACAATGAACTTCTGCGCGAACGCGATAGCTAAGGCGAATATGTCTTCTGTGACCGAACGTCCCTTTTTTTCCCTGCTCACTTAACGGCTGATGTTTGTTTTTTCATGGCTTGCAACAGTTTATCTCAGTACCAAGGTATCCGCGCCCTAGGACTCCGTTCCTTTTTAAAGCCATATCTACCTCTCTTTCGCAACGTCAACACGCGTTACGGTTAGTTGGGCCTTTGCTGGGTCATGAGTCGATTTGCTTACGCCAACGTGAGCATTCACCTTTTTTCCTTGACTGAGAAATGTGCCAATATGCGTTTGGTGATTTGCGCTTCTCTGATATCGTGGTATGCTATCGCTTATGCCGTGTCAGTCTGCGATATTTTGTGGCACGTGCCCACGTTAATAACGCGCAACTGCAGTTTTTTTACCGTTCTCATTCTAACGTTCACATGCTCTCACGGACTGCACGGCCCGTTACTGTTACGTTCGTATACCCACCTTTGTTACACCCCGCAGCATCCGCGAGCCATTCAGCAGGCAGTTTTTAGCTGTATGTATTTTAGCTACCTCCCACATATCAGTAAGCACGGACATTGCGTCCACGCAAATCGTCATGTACGCAAACTCCGCCAGGGTTCCGTTGCCGGCATCAGAAGCGCAAATCACGGTTTTGTTTATCAGACACCTACCCCTCCTTCAGTCTTTCCGTGCGTTACGGAGGGATTAGATCAAAATAGAATGCTAGTCCTCTATTTGTGCAAACAATGAACAAAATCACGTTGAATTTCACACATACTAGCATGATAGAGAGAGCAGGGTTTTTGTCTGACTATCAACGATTTGCTGTCAATTGCTTTTCTTTGTCCTCGCGAACCGCACAGATTGGAACTCATAGAGCACGCTCACTTTAGTAACTTGACGCCTGAAAACGAGGTCGCGATCTTTGAAAGAAAGTTAGTCGACCATACGTTCTGGAAACTCGCAGGAGAGGACGCCGAAAACAAACTGAGACGGGATTGGAGCAGTGGTGAACTAAAGCCAAACCCTGTGGCAGGATGCTCCATGTGTTCTTTGGCGGGGAACCTTAACACCAATTCATCGTCATTAAAGGAAAGGATAAAGGGTAGTTCGCGAAGTACTCTGTCGAGGTACCTCTGGAATGTCTGGTTGGGATTGCAGAGTCCAAACAGAATGCACAGGAACTCAAAGAGACCGAATAGGTTGGTAGCGGAAGTCTTTGAATCGTCCTCTGGGACGATAGGCCTCTGGTATATAGTCCGATTGTCACTACAGAGGCATCAGGCATCAATGGGGGCATTGGGAACAAGTTGGAGTGGAAAGAGGCCCAAAGGCCTTCAAATTGACAGATAATGCCTATCTGAAACATGTGATCTAATTCGGCCTTAACGGCAGTCAGACGTTTAGGCGCGAGTGTGAGGGGCCGAGATACTGGAGGGCCATTGGTACGGATATGGTGAAGGACTCGCGTACTGGGTAAGAAGTGCCAAAGTCTGGACGGTAAGGCAGCGATATTTGGCAAGGAGCCGCCAGAATGGACTATGCAAATCAGGACCAAACACGACAAGTTTATGGGCCCGAGTACGGAGTACGGTCAACTGCCTGCTTAATCTGGCAAAAACACACTGCTCGGACGAAGAAGACTACCGAGCCGAACTAAGCTACTTGTGTGAATTATTTTCCCGAATTGGGTACCCAAAGGACTTTGTGCGCCGATGCATGAGACAGAAAGAGTTAAAGGAAAGGGAACAAAGATTTCCCAGTCAGACACCCAAGCCAAATACATGGCGAACCCTCCCTTACATCAAAACGTGTCTGAACTCGTGGAAAGGCACCTAAAAGGCCCCAAATTCTGGTGGCACACAGACCAACGACTACACTACGTACTCAGATGGTATACCCTAAGGATGGGGTCGGCTATTTGGATAGAAAGGAAGTCGTCTACAAGATCCCATGTGAGGCCTGTGATGCAGTTTATTGTGGTCAAACAGGAAAATCCGCCTCTACACGCATTCACGAACACCAGCTTGCAGTAAAGAGGCGAGACCACCTGTCTCAAGTAGCCATGCATACCCTGGATACAGGGCATACGTTTGCTTGGGGATAGAACACGGATTGTCGGTGCCTGCCTCTTCAAGAAAGGCCGAGAGTTCCTTGAAGCCATGCACTCGGATGAATCGTGCATCAACTGTCATATCGAGTTGGACGCCGCGTACAAAAGTCTCAAGGAGTAATGGAAGAGGCGAGAGCCAATCGGTACGGATTGACGCAAATAGCGGCCGCTCACGGGCGCAAACGCGAACGACTATCGATTTTTTATGTGCACTGCCAGATGTTAACTGTTGCCGGCACATTTACTCTCAGTCTGCGTCTGACGACGACCTGGGGAAACAGCGTCGAAAATTCACGCAATAAAGTGCCTTTTCCCAAAGAACGCCTCTGCCTTCATATATATTTGTGTGTCGTGACCCTATTCCAAGCGCCTGTCGCAACGCTGGGTCTCTGAAGAATGCCTGCGTGTGTGTGTGCCAGGGCTGTCTGACTTTCGCCTACTCGGCTTTCCAATTGAATAATCTGACTCAAGGACGAGCCAGGCGTGCTCTGACTTAAGACGCTTTGAGCTCTCATTCACTGACATTTGAGACACTGCTCTCCCGGCGCGGAGGCAATTTACTATGACTGATAAGTCTTTTCAGTCCCTTCTATACTTGTGATATACAGAATATGCAATCCTCCCAACTGGCGTCCATCTTCTACTGCCATTCAGGATCGGGTCTAGAGTTCGTGGTATTCAGGGTCTCACCCTCGATCTAGGTTTCAGCGATACATATATAGAGCAGCGAGGAGTCAAGACTGGGAATGCGGGTAGATCGATATAGTACTGTTTCGGGTTTATTTTGCCAGTATTCGATCAATCATAACCCTGACCAGCAACTACAAGCAGAACCACAAACATGCAAACGGACGCACCTAACGCAGTTGGTCCGCCGTTAGGATCTACCAGATGGGTAATCAGTACCTCATCGAAGCGAAGTCCATCAGTGCCTCCCCACCCGTCATTCTTTGTCTCTGCAGATCGGCATCTATTCAATCAGAAATGGGCGCACGCGGATGCATTGGCTTCCCAAAGCAAAGTAGCTCCGTATCGGCGGCAAAAGTCACGAACAGGCAACGAACGACCAGGCTGAATAAGGACAAAATAAGCCCGAAACAGTACTGTATTAATCTACCCGCGTTCCCTGTCGTTCCTCCTTGCTGTTATTATGATTTTGCCGACTTCTGTCTGGTAGTTGGTTGCCTGTTTGTGACGTGGTTTTGCAAGACATCTGTATGCTACAGCTCAGGTCTCATCTGGCCTCACAAACCAAAAAAGAAGCAACTTTGCTACCGTACACCAACTTCGAGCAGGGCAACAATACCTCAAACTTTCACTGGTTGAGCATCAACGGAAATCATTAGACGTTTAAAATGACACTACGCACAAATCCGCCAAGGGTAGCGGTCCATGACTTCGGGGAGAGCATGCATCGGGTCAACGGAGCATCGGGTATAAATCCCGGCTGAGAAGGCTGTGAAAAGAGCGTTTAACTAGCCCATGCATTCATCTATGCAAAGGGATAAGAGAAGAATTAAGTGATAAAAACGAATGATAGGAAGAGAGGGAAAAAGCTTAGAAGTGAGAGCAATTAATGGTGCGAACAGGATAAGTTACAAGTGGAGAGTGACCTGTCTAAATGGACAGTTGGCACTGGAATATAGAGGGGATATGATCATGACCTTTAGGATCGTCCGAGGGCGAGAATGTGCTCTTAATTTTACGATTTCTTCGAACTGGATCAAACGACCAATCTTCGAGGCAACCAAAACTAATTAAAGAGAAACTGTGCCAAATTTGAAGTCTCTTCGAAATTTTTCTCCCACTGGCTGGTTGAATGATGGAATGATTTGTCGAACTCCGTTGTCTTGGCGGAAAACGCTGAGACCTACAAAAAACTTAATGAATTCATGCTTGATTGTCAAATTTATACTCGATATCAATGACTGGTGTAATTGTTATGTAAGTGTGTGGATGATTTTCATCCGCCGATCCATAGATAGGGTTTTCCTAGGCTCTGGCTATATCCCTCATATATACTGAATTGTCACTTGTAGGACCATCAGTAACATCCGACGATCTACGTAAGGCTGTTTGAATAAAGAAGAGACTTCCCGCGGTGACCTGGGATAAAGATGTTCTGGCCGCGCGTCGTTGAAAATGCGCGATGCCCTTCCCACCATATACCACCGAACCCATCCGCAACTCGTTGTGACTCTCTTCTGTCTCCTTACGTTTGCATCTCTCACTACCCTCCCATGCAGTTGCCAGCAACTCTGTGTTCACCACTACTTGTTTAGACGACATGCCAGTGCCACCTGTTATTCCAGACAGGTCACTCTCCTGCTGTAACTCATTCTCTTCGCACCATTTTTGCTCTCACTTCTAAGATATTTCTCTCTCTTCCTATCATTCGTTTTTATCACCTAATTCTTCTCTTATCCCTTTGCACAGATAAATGTAAGGGCTAATTAAACGGTCTTTTCACATCCGTCTTAGCCAGGATTTATACCCGATGCTACGCTGACACGATGCGTACTCTCCTCGAAGTCATGGGCCTGTAGCTATCAAGAAGGTCAAGAACGTTTAGAGTAGATTCTGAAAAGAACCGTCGACATCTCTTGATACGCATCCATACACAGGAGGAGAAGACACGTCGATTAAGGGATATAGTGTAAGATAACGAGATGGCACGGGAAATGCCTATAATGATTGTTAATAGTACAGGAAGGATGAGTTACAGTTGTAGAATAACCTGTCTGGGTGATGAGGTGATACCGACATGCCAGCTAAATAACCGGTAAGGAATGTAGCGTTGCGGGCAACTGCAGGAGAGGGCTGAGGGAGGTGCCTACGTAGAGCGGAGGAGAACGATACGAAATTCACGGTACGACGCGGGGAATGGGTCGGCGGAAGTGAGAGGAAGGGTCACCGGTAATCTTCGACGGCACGCGCTTACGCCATCTCCACCCTAGGTCCGCGCTCCGAAAAGTGTCATATCACTCAAACAACCCTGTTTAGATCAAGGGACGTTACAGGCCGCTACTCTTGGCGGATTTGTGCGTAGTCTTTTTAAACGTCTAATAACTTTCGTTGAAGTTCAACCAATGAAAATTTGAGGTATTATTGCCCCACTCGAAATCGGTGTACGGTAGCAAAGTTGCTTCTCTTTCGGTTTTTGAAGCCGGATGAGACCTGAGCTGTAGCATACCGATGTCCTGCAAGAGCATTTTCTGTGTTTCATTTAATTCTGTGTCAAAACAAACCTTTGATTTGTTGGGGAGCGACCACACCATGCACAGCATAGCGGCTCTGGCCCAGGTCGGTTATAACCGGCCGCATGGGTTAGGGACTGGGAACACGAGATTTTTCTGATATTTCACTTTAATTGCAAATAGAGGTCTTCAAGGCTCACTTGATTGATTGAGTGATTGATGAGCAGGAGACAGCTATTTCTTAAGGGTTCAATCTCAATCACCTCTTGAGCTCCCTGCGAGCGAGTTTGCCATGAGGTTACCATAACAGTGGATTAGCTCATGCTATAGGGTTCAGTCAGATTGCATGAACTTCGTGGCCGTGGTGAAAGTCCGCTATTACTACACGTCTCTGTTTCTTTTTCTTGGATATTTCGCTAACGTCACTGTAAGCGAAATATACAGGCATGTTCATGAACGTGCCTGTGGAATTGGTTTCCGCCTGTTTTCATCCGGTGATTGAGTGTTACAAGAATCGTCCTGCTATTTTAGTGCGGTTGTAGTTGGAATCACATTCGTGCTTTAAGGGATCCGGGCG
>CACRXP010000435.1:278253-292473 GCA_902702965.1 Spirometra erinaceieuropaei | reverse complement strand
AGCGTTCATGACCCTTAAAAGAACACCGAGTTTATTAGGCAGTATGTGTACTTACAAAAAATAAACAATTAGGTGATAGAAAGAGTAGAAAGACACTATACTCTGGAAAATCCTGTTGCCACGCGAAGACCGGTCATAAGATGATAAAGAAAATCGAGCCGATGAAACCAGCTCGTCTAGCACAGTTTTGACATGTTATTTGATTGCCTGTGATCTTCAAAGTCCAATAAGACCTTCAGGTTCAGCCAGGCATGCACCGAGCGCAAAAACCTCAGCAGCGGAGCTTGTGTAAGCACGAGGAATGTTTGGATTGTGCTGTCAAGAACTGGGAGTAGGAAGGGGTAAAACGTGGACAAGGTTTAAGCCAACAGCGTGTCGTTCAGGCCGACTTGGCGGATCTGATAATGGGAGTTGAAGTTCAGATTGGAAGGTAGGAAGTGAAGGCTCGGATCGGAGTGGGACTGCAGCATGATCAGGAAGTTGGTCACCATCTCCTGTGAAACAGAGTTAAGAGGTAATTTTAAAGTACTGACGAGCGACAAAAATGTATCCGTGTTGTCAGTAAGAGGGAGTTCCTCTATTTCCCGCCAAAACGTGCCTTGACGCAGGGCACTGCGCCAGACAGAATCAGAAGTCACTACACTACTTGCAGCCTCCAACGGACGACACATCTCTTTCGATGTACAGTCTCCTGAAGGTCCTCTAATCCGGGGAATTACCTTGTGTCAGCCCCATGGAATTCTCGATATATGTGCGCTGACTTACTTGAGGGCTCCGAGCAAGTACGGAAGTAAATTGATATAAAACAACTGAAGAAACAGCGTAGCTGGCTTTGCTGTGCGCACCGCATACTTTTCGGTAAAAGGGCTATTGAAGGCCTGGTGACGGACTGTTCGCCAAGGCTTGTGCTACCAGCTATTCAGTCGACGGACCGTAACAGCATTGCATATGGAGTAGCATATCAAATGTGTATCGTGCTCGTGTAGATCCTTATGCTCACCCACATTCGATCCGCTCAGCCGTGCAGGACGTTAATTTCGTCAAAAAGAAGACCTAGGAGGGATTTCACGAAACAGCACTAGGGGAGACGTCAGGCATTAGTCTAACGAAGACGACAAATACGCCTCACTACACGCGCGCTTCCACTCTTCCCGCAAATCACTAGCCGGGTTTTATCACGTTTTATCTGAGTTGACTAGTGTCGGGTACGCTCCGGTGAGACAATAAGACACCTGAAGCGGCAGTTCCACTGGTCTAGCGTTTCCTGTTTACGAGAGGAACTTCGGCACTAAGTAATTAGTCGTTAGGGAAGCACATTTTAGTTCTGGTGCGGATAAAACTTGATTCTGGTGACTGACCGTGCTGTGGGATTTGAGTATCCGCTTGCAAGCGTTTATACCAGTATCTCCCACAGTTGAGTTGACTTCTCAACTCGTTGCTTGCTATACTACACCAAAGAAGTCAGGTCTACTACGCGTCCCAAAGATAATTAATCAGATTTCTCAATTCACCCACATTAAGCTTGCAGCCGCCTACCTCAAAGTAGTATAAAAGTGAAACATGAGGTGACAGGCGACCTCTGTGTCACGAAATACACGGAAAAAAGCGCTGGATAAAGGAAATAACTACGGTGACCGGGTCGCTCGTCAAGAGTAATGAACAAGAAAGTGCTTTCACGTACCCGGTAGCTGGTTGCGAGAACTCGTAACCGAGCAACCAGGGGGCCGATCGTATCCTCGATAAATTGCCTCCGGCGTTCGACCTCTTGGCTGTCGGACACCTTATTGACGCCCCATTTGCCAGACTTGGAGGTGGCATCAATCTAGAGTAAATAGAGTAAACATTGCGATGCTAGATCAAAATTTGGTTGGATACCAGTGTCGCAACACTCCGTTACTGATGCTAGTATTATTGCAGTTAGTTACTCATACTTTAAGCGTTGGTAGAGTAGCATTGGTGGCGGTGGTAGTAGTAGTAGTACTAATACTGGGATTATTAGTAGTATTCGCCGTATCAGTGGTGGTAGACGGGGGAAAAAGTTTTCTTCAGTGTTGCGACACTGTATTCCCGCCAGTGGTAGTAGTATTAGTAGTAACAGCGGTAGTAGTGGTAGTAGTAGCAGTAGTAGTGGTGGTGGTAGTATTAGTGGTAGTAGTAGAAGTAGTAGTAGTAGTCCGCCCGTAAGACAGGCTGGTGGGGGAATAGACAATTTTAAGTGTTGCGACACTGTATTCCCGCCCAAAATTTTCAGAACGAAGGTGGGAATGGGGTAACAAAGACTTGATCGTTGTCTGGAGGTCCGGCTGGTATGTCTTACGCGCTGCGAGTAACTGGCAAAGAAAGGGAAACGGCCAAAATGGGCTGCGGCGATCTTACTGGCGAGATAATTCAGCAAAAACTGAATTTTTAAAGCGTTTTTCCGAGGTGCTCCAGCAGCATGTGAACGTACTCGTAATAGCAAATTCTTATTGTTGAGGCAAGGATCTTTCAAAGGCCTGGAGGGTGTCTTCACCAGTCTTTAAGGAGTGGATAAGGACTACCGGACCTCTAGGGAGTGTACGCATGAGCCCCTTTTGTTTCACATTGTATCCCGCCGAGAGAGGGTTTTTTAAATAATAAAGTCAGATAAAGTCAAGAGGGTGAGGGCGGACGCATCCGTACAAAACAAAGTATGCTGAATGATCTGCCTAGGCCTCATACTCTTCACAGTCAACGTCGTGCTAGACTGGCATGCATAATAGCGAAAAAAGCCTGTGCAAGAAATCCAGGCTTTCATTCAACACCCCTACGTACTTTATTCCGACAAACGTCCTACCCGTTGAGGGAGAGAGAGGGAGATGATTGCGAATGGGCGTTGTGGCAGCCCCAGTACTGGTATATTTGTTTGGCTACAAGTCTGCCTGACGGAAGGGAGATAAAAGAGCTAAAAGGCACTACCAGGGCCAACTGACCTCCATCTGAAGCCGCGCACGGTAGTCACACTCTTCGGCAGCCGTGTCCTGGAGATGGACATGAAGTTGAGCAAAGTTGATGATGAGGTCGAAAATCGCCCGCAGCTGGCAACTGAGTTGAAGCGAATCGACATCGAGCAAACAGCGGGAGATAACGCTGCACAGGAAACGCTGATGAGCCTCAATGACGTCATCCAAGTCATTGGCTTGTTGGATCTTCTTCACCAAGGCTTCCCAGGCACATTCCAGGGCCTAAGTTGCGGCAGAGGTCATATATTGAGGCGGGGAACAAAAACTACTATCCCCTGCTTAATGCATCTAGATCAGACAAATGTGCCCTAGAAAGGATGCAGCCAAGAAACTAGGAAATGAGTAAAAGAACGAATAGTTGATGCATGTTTTCCATAAAATATATTTTAATTGATGGGGACATGGGAAATCAATAAAAATGCATACTACTTAAGTAGTCATTTTTAGTGTAGTTTTCGTATGCGACCGAAAAGAAGTTCGTCTAAAAGCCGGTATCCTGACGTAACTGAATTACTGCAGGATTAAGCTGCTGTGCGGTTAATAATACAACCCTACCTGAGTAATCTTTTTGAATCGAAAACTCATTTCAGAATTTTGGTTAACATTTCATGGGTTAGCAAATCTACTATAATTCATTTCTGCCTCAGATAAGAACCCGATCGCAACTGACAGAACAGGGGGCCAGTTACTCAATGGTACTGCCTCGGACTTAATAACGTTCAATGACCATAGAACAGGGTTTTGATTCACAGGCCATGCAGACCTGGGGCTAGGTATGGCTAGCTTACGGCTATTAATAAGCCAGAAATGACCATCGCGGCCATCCTTGGTTTTGTCAGTAATATCATTCTGCTTGTGCTGGTGGTCGCACTGAGACTGCCTGTGAGGGCTGTAGATTGAGCTACAAAACGCAATGGGACGAGCATGTCTCGTAGCCTGATCGGTTAACGTCCCACCCTGTGGACAGTGTGATTTTTTGAGTTATTGTCGGTCGGGTTAGCCAAGAATGCAATAGATGACATTGGAAACGTGACTTTTTATTCGTTAAATGCCAACAGGCGTTGGGTCAAAAAGCGAGTATCCTGGATCTAGGAGTTTCGGATACTAAACAAAAGAACTTATTCCTAAAGGGACTGAAACAAAAGGAAGTTGGGTTTAGTCTTGCACAGCCCAACCATGCATGATAAGAGCAAGGGAACGTGGATGGCTGACTAAACGTGAAGGCAGGTTATTCGGCTGCCTAACGCCTCCAAGATTAAATCAATTTGTAGGTCATCCGGGAAAGCGCACCAGACGCAACACTTACTCATCCCTAAAAGACCTGCATTAATTGCGAAAAGGCATACGGCAGCAGGAACTGAAGGTCAGTAGACCCTTCTGGAGGAACAGGCACCTGACAAAGTCCTGAGGCGACAAAGGAAAGCTCAGATCTCCGGCTGCGGTTGCAGCTCTGCGGACTACGCTACCGTTCTAACACCTTCGCCTGATGTCCTCAACCATTCGGTATGCGCGTGGCAATCACGGACTCGGCTTCTCTGACCAAAAGAGGTTCAGCTATAAATTTTCGGACGGGTGTCTGTCCGACACACATGGCTACTGTTACCGACAAATACTTCCCCCTGGCAAACCCACTTAGGAACTGGGGTCCGACTGAGTTTTGTGGCCCAGAGGGAGCCATCGCAGATGGGCTCTTAGTAGTCTACAGAATATTGGGATACACACTTTAGTTGTGGCAGCTCCGACAGGGTCTCGAATTTTATAAATCTCTGCATTTAAGCCTGGAACAAATGTAGAAGACAAAGACTCTCCTTTTCACACAGTGAAAGTGTGCGTCGTAATAAGTCAGCCTAACCTAAAGTGTACATGCAAAAAAAACCAAAAGAACCGACATAGCTGCAAACGTTTAGCAAAGTGCATGGTATTAAGGGCAGTGGGGTCAGAGAGCTACCTCAAAGCTGACATAGTACTGTAGTTGTTGTACGAAATGACGTATTTCGGCCCCAAGTAGTTGTACGACGTGCAGAACCGGAGTCAGATCATCGCTGAGACCGTAGGGGAGACGGGCCAGGACAAGCTGCTCACGCCACAGCTGATTCAGAGTGGACTCCATGCGCTTAGCGCGCCAGAGGAAATTAAAGGCTTTTAGGTAGGAGAGTCGGCAGTCGGGTGTGAATATTGTGCTGAGGGGTCCGTCGACAATGTAGTCGAGGGAGAACACGTCCCAGCCCTCGTCACCTGTGAAGTAAGTGGAAAAGGTAAGCATGCTCCCACTCGTCCGAAATCCTTACGAACAACAACTACAATGGATGGAGAGAAAAGTAGTTTGTGATGTTAAACTTCCAGACCAGCGCAATGTCCAGTAAACAATACAACCCAGGATGCACAGCCTTCTTCCCGATCGCGCCGCAATTCGCTCTTTAATGAGAAGGGGAATGCATGCATTGGTCGCCTCCGGATACTGTCAGTCAATAAACGCAGCGTGGTTTCATAAATAATAAACGCATCATGTGTTGGGCAAACGGACATTCATACCCAAGACGAGTCAAATAACATGCTTCTATACTTAAAGCGGCCGAACCAGGCGTTGCGATAGCTTTGAATTTAGTCAAAACTAGCCAAGAATCACCAAAAAAGTGAACAGCGGCTGCAATAACCCTTTTTATGAATCAGTTGACCATATCACAAGCCGAAAAGTGCTGAGAGAAGAGGCCTAGCTGGGTCGCTCGCTGGGTCACACGACCCAACACGGGGGATATGGAGTATTCAAGGCCATGTACGATGGAAGGGGGGCGGTTAACCGATTTAGTCTGACCACACATAACATAGGCGTCAATGTGCAACCACAGCCCCATGTCGAAAGGTAAGGCTCGTAGACTATTCCAAAATCAGGCCAGATCGGTGAAGATAATTCCTTGTGACCCCCACTGAGGTTTATTCGTTAGACCAAACTATATTTATCCAAATGGCAAGAAATCAAGAAGAGCAGATTGGAGGAACCGCGATGCCCCCTCCGTGCGATGAAAACACTGTCGTAAAAAATCTGTCTGAATTCACCAGTAGTCCTGCAGTTTTTCAGACTCCACACTATATTAGTCAATACCTATCTGGTAGACCTCGTTGGCCAGGGGTATCTTGGCTGACAGGGATCCGTAACTTCGGCATCTGGTGTTGCTAGTACAACATGACCAAATGGCAGCTACCCTGGTCCTAAGCGTGCTACGCAGGAGCCTCTGGACGGAAAGGTGGGTTAGAGAAAACATTCACACCGGGTTAGTCATGGTCGTCGACTGAGTCACACCATAAGTGATGGGGGTGAAGTCTTGAAAAATGAAAGTGGTGGCCGGGTTACTCTACAGTCACAATGGTAGACTGAACTTCATAAACGAATTAAAAACGTCGCTGAAGAGCCTCTAAACACTGCACTGTAACTCGGTGTTAGCAACAAGGCTCTCTATGAGGTCAAAAAGGCTTTTAAGGGTTTCAGCAGCCGGAGAACATTGTTCCCAATACTGTAAGTCAGGTTGTATGTTCAGCGCACTTAACAAACCTGTGAAAACCTAGCCAACAACTTGAAGGGATGAAAATTGATCGAAGTTGGAAACAACACAGTACGCTTATATATCAGACGAACTCTTAACAAGGTCCCAGATATGGTACGGGGTTACGAGCTTAGTCAAGAACTCTACGAATGCAGACCTACTGTGAGGTCACTGATCCGACCATTTAATAGGGTGAAATTATATTTATACATGCAGTGATGTGGTTTTCGAAGATCATTAGGAGAATTTGGGAAAAGGCATGTAATTTCCGATGTCCTAGAGCCAAAATGATTGAAGCACCTTGTTCCTAAAGGTTACGCTGTAAATGTAACACTTGCGATGAGGCGAAAACTGCTCTCTAAATCAGTATAACTATTACCGGAACGGCTGAAACACGGTCAGGACGGCTTACGCACTCAAATCTACAGCATTCCCTAACCACATGACCTACATTCAGGGTAGCCCACGTAACGAATTCCCAATATGACCAAGAAAATGATATAAGCGAGTAAGTCAATTCCATACCCACATAAAGAGCTTTCTGAAGGCCCAATCCTTTCACAAAAGTCCTATAATCTGGAGCGTTTCTACAAAAAGGCAGACTGTTGCCTCTTGGACAGGCAAGATAGAAAGCTTTAATGGCTAACTTAACTGAAAACGGCTACACTGTGCGAGCAGAAAATTTACTTACTTCCCATCCGAGGACCAAACCAAGCAATTGTGGCACTTATTGACCTTTGGGATAAAAAGTAACCAGACACTCACTGCCAGAAAGTTCCAAAAGTTGGACATCAAGACGCTGCAGAATTTCCGGCTCCTCGTACTGAGCATTTGTGCCGCGTATCGCAGTTTCCAGAATCTCGCTGAGGTGGTGACGATGAATTCCGGTTGCGGGTGCAGCCAGCTCTGTCCTAAAACAGATGTAAATACGCACGTGTGAAGGACAATACGAGTGTGAGCGGGGGGGGGGTGGACATGTTGCATGAGGTAACGACAGAGAGAAGATAGGCGGAAGAAGGGGCAGGGGTGTAAAGAACGCAGAGGCCTACGCTGGTGCATGTGACTAAGGAACTGGAAAAACGCACAGCTCACGTGATATGAAATGTGTTACATAAGTTCGTAACTCCTGGTGAGGGCAGTGGGAGTTTCGTGAGTCGGCAAAAAGCTAACCAAAGGAAAACTCAGCCGTGAAAACAGTCTGGAACTGCACGGCCTCCTCTTCGAGTGTCATCAAATGGACTACGTGAGCATTGGAATCCCCATAACTGCGTGAGATAGTAATTTGAGAGGATGCACAGTACTACGGCGAGTTGAAATAAAGTGGAGCGACCCAAAGTTCATGTCATATACTGGTCAGCAAACGTCGGTTATGAGAAAAACACCTATCAGTGGTGCTTCTGAACTTTTGCATGGCAACTTTCCCTCGCATTCAATAACAATGATGTCCCAAAACCTGAAGGAAAGGTGCATCGAGGTGTTGCTTTAACTTCCTCAGTTTTCAGAATGAGATAAAATGAAGCCCTTTCTGGAATAAGACCCCCCCCCCACCGGACAGCTATGGAATATGGCTTATTAGATTATTTCGCCCACGGATGTCCACGTCCTTCAGCATCTTCCCAAGTAAAATCAAGGTAAACATACGAAATTTTGTACGCCCATTTGCTTCCCAGACAGATGCCACAAACGAAATATCTCACTTTGTTTTTCATATTGGAAATGTGCGCACCTGGGGCAAAGCAGCTCATTGTCCACCACATGACCGCTTCCGTCATGATGTCGGGCGCGCAATTATCCGCGAAATAGAGATCATGAACACTGATCATAGTGACTCGCGTGAATGCCTGCGTGCGTCAGATCTCGGAAAACTATCAATCAGTTCGATAGACGATGCTGATGCCTGGTCGATTCTCACGGTAGGTATCCGTCAGCACGGCGAGTAACACGAGACTTAGGAGGATTGGGGCGAGTGCACAATCCAGCTTCATCCACTTGTCACTGCAAATGCTTCCGAGGCGGTCCTATTGTCCGTAACGCGAGCAATCATTTCGTTCTGAATTTATAGCACGATTAATGTAGAACGCTCCGGGTATTCGCACTTCAGCCTACCTTTCCAGGGTCCATCGGCGCCGGACTGTATCGAAGGTCCTTGTAAAACGTGCAGTGGTGTAGAGCCTGATCTTCAGTTATTGGCATTTCTCATGCAGTTAACGAGCAGTAAAAATCCTATCAACCGTTCCACGATTTCTTCGAAACCCACACTGACTTTCGGGGAAAAGACCTTGGTCTGAGCGAAGTTTTAGGCGATTGCGTCAGGCGCGGGCGGATATTTTGCCTGCGATGTGGACGTGGATGCGTCTACTGTAGGCACAGAGTTACTGGCCTCCTCGCGTTTGGATAGGTGGGCGACTACGGCAACTTTGACGTCCTGTGGGGTTTGCCCTTGTCTTCGCATCTCCTAGGACAGTGAAGTATGTCTTTGCATGAGCTGTGGGCCGACGTGTTCGTAGATTTTAGTTGGGAGTGAGCCAGCGTCCAATGCTTTGCGACTAAACACCTTTGATGATTTCTTGCACCGAGGGTGAACAATAGATGGATGGATGATTGAAGAAGTCTCTTAAGCACTAAGTCCCGCGCTCTAAAGTTTGCGATTTTTCCGTCAGGAATGGTTTCGTCCCTTTGGCTTCGCGTCCGGGTAAAGGTAGAGGAAACGTCTGCAACGCGTCACTACTTCCGGATCGGTTAATATCCTTGGAACGGAACTATCCTTATATTCCGTACCACAAGGGGCGCTAGCCCACGACTGCTGCCCTACAATGCTTGGTTCGGAGCTACTGGGATAATCCAGCCTTGCCAAGTGGGTAAAAGGAGCTTCGGAGGAAAATACAACGCAAGACTGTAAAACACAAGGTATGGACCTTAAAGCTTCCCTTATAGACGTAATAGCTAGATAGATGCGGGTAAATAAGAGACTTAGTTAGAGAAGGCAACTTACTGCAGGAGGTCCATTAGTCGCTGGATGAAATCTCCCTGGCCCAACAAGAGGAATTGACGACATGCCTAGACCAAAAGCGTGAATATGAAACTTATTAGCATAATCGCAGCCGAAACAACGGAAATTCGATAAACGCAAAATCTTGAAAATCGTGTCAGGTGCCAGGTTAACCAGTGACTTAGACGCTGACTAAGACTTTGATCTAAAAACGTGTGATATCCCAAGGAGGTCAACCGGAACGGCGGGAAACTGTAAACAATTCCTGTTTTACACGTGCGCAAGGACGATTGCTGCAGCACTTAAAATAGTAATCCAGACTTTCGGTTGTGGGCTTATCACGAGTTCTCGTCGATATGCCTCAGAATTTGCCTGGAGACCTCGAGAGAATCGTGCAGAGTATAGCGTGGCATCGCAGTTTGTCGTGAGAGCTGCAAACTTCGGGGCTGGGAAGAACACATAAATCTAGTAGTAAAAGGCTAGTACGCAAGACTGCGATCCTGAGGAATACTATCAGCGCCCAGCCCCTTGCTAGTCTCCAGCAAACCAAGACATTCAAGGATAACGGCGGAATTTGAGGACACAAAATCCAAAACAACAACAACAGCAAAAAAGTAAGCACTCCATCAAAATCGAGCAGCCGCTTATGTGCAGTCCGGATTCGATTCTCCTTCGTTCGGGGCCTTCGTGCCTACTTCCCCACTAACTGTCAAACAAACTCGCCATTGCAGTCCACAACGCTTCAACTTTTCAATTCGCAGAACTAGGTTCGACATGAGTGTACCACGAAGACTAGCCTGCCCTTCTGCCGTCCGTAACTGTAACTTCGGGGCAACAATAGATTATGTGTTCGAGATGGCGGATGCGAAATCTCTCCGAGCAAGGGTACCGTTTATAGCCGGAGTTACTTACTCCGGCGGGCCTTTGTGTTGAGCAAAAGAGCTGAACATTTAAGAACCTCGTGGTATCACAAACTTTAATCCTCAATTTCGTCGCCAATTAAAGGGGAACGCTATTTTTACCAGTTAAGGATAATGGTGAATGAATTTAATGACCCTCTACAGGTATTGTCAGAAAGCTATTGCACAGTCGCATTTTTACTCCGACGACTACTCTAAAGTATATTGACCGCCCTCAGAAAACAGTCAGTGCAAGCTCCCAAGAGAACACACTACACCGACGGCAACATTCAAGAACTGTCGGCGGATGATGGTTTGGATGGCGATTAAATTCGGTGAGCGGCCTGTCTGGCGGTCAACATCCGACACCATCAACAGCAAGGTGTTCATTGCAATTGTCAAGGATGCTTTCGGCTACAACGGCATAAGTCGGCGCCGAATGGATACTGTAATTTTGCAGGACAATGCACCTGTCCACCGCTCTAAAGAGGTACGAATTTGATGCCGCTTGCAAACATAATCTAACATTTTAGACAACAACCACGCTCTCCGCAATTGGCCTCCAATCCATTTTCATCCCGGCCAACAGTCCCGATCTGAATCCAATCGAAAATCTTTTTGGAATAGTCAAAAGAAATTGGCACAAAGCCAAGAAGACTCTTTCAAAGCAGGAAAAATTGGATTTCATACTCAATAATTACATTTTACAATCCACCATCGATAACCTTGTCATGTCTATGTCGGACAGACTTTCTGCTGTTATTAATTCGAATGGACAATCTACAAAGTACTAATTTTTTGTATCTGTTTCTGTCCTTAATTATTTTTGACCTTTTATGCGCCCTCCTCCTTTATACGTCCTCATACGTAGCCTTTATTAACTTGGTTGTAATATAGGCGTTTCTCGAAAATGTGACTTTTGTCGAAAATTATTTATTTTTATCTCAGTAAATAATATTTTCTAAACCAAACTTTGCTTTATTTCTTTGGCACATCTTTTATTTTCCGCTATCAGACTTTGGGAGCCGTAGTGTTTACCGATTTTGCGTTAAAAGCGTTAACCTGTGTTAATTCGTGACATTTCATGAGTTAGCACAGGTACTGTACATCTTTTCCAATTCGAGGGGGGCTGCTACTGTCAAAACACAGGGCGAAATTCATGAGAGCTCGCCGAGTGTGAAACTCGAGCTTACAGACCTTAACCACGAGACAGACAACAAGGCCAGGTGGCGGAGCCGATGTATGTAACTAACCTTTAAGTGTTCCATAAAGTGGTACTGAGAGAGGAGGATTTCAAGAAGCCTCTTGCTGGTGTGTTTATAGGCCGTTGATATCATCAGGTCGAAGGATTGAGAGAATTCTTGCGCAAAAATAGAATCAACTAGAAGAGAAAAACGGTGTTATATGACTTTACACAACTGAAACTGAAGAACCCACTGCAGGAATGCAGACCCCATCACCTCAGGTCACAATCAGAGTAAATCCGTGTGAACATATGCAAACCATTACGGTCTGTGTTTCCTCTTCACCCAAAAAGTCTTACCCTTGATTTGGAGACTGGGGATGGCAAAAGGATGCAAAAATGTAAAAATTCGTGCTAAAATTGAACGTAACCAAAAACACGGAAAGACTGCGGTGCGAGAGTGAGTAGACTCCTTTCTCCCCGTGACCATAATTGCTTTGGCGGAGTTCGAAAGGGCACTGAACCCTTTTGACTCCTCTCGTCTGAAGCCTAGTCCACGCGGAGTGGTCTCCAGTACGTGTCTGGTAGGTTTAAACGAGCTACTTGGTCTAGCCAGCCACTGTGCTCAAACCAACCTCCAAGAATTAGACTTTGTTTTTTTTTCATTGGAAGGGACTGGGTGTGGAAGGAGGCATTATCGGTGTATCGGCTCACGAAGGACCTGGCATCATGGGCTTGACGAACAGTCATACGAAACTTCTTGTTAAATGCAAGCAGATGACGACTCGACATTCCACGCCATCTTCATCTACTCTGTAGAAGTTGAGTAACGATATTGATGAAAAAATTAAGGCGAGCGGGCCGCATTCTGACGGTTAGGCGCGGCTGCCGACTAAACCACGTAAAGGGGGTCTAAGATCCGCCTGATATCATTTATGAATTGCACTGCGTACAACCTCCCCATAAAGGACTTAGTGCTGTTGATTCAAGTCAGGGGTTGCGGTTCGCTGAGTGTCTGAATTATTATGTTTTAGGGGCTTTTCAGGGCTGGAAATTGTGTCGGTAGCTGCTTAGCCGAGAGTGCTTCGTCCACAAACTTCCCTCAGGGAGCGGGGTCCGCCTACCCTAGGGCTCAAATCCCCATTTTGTGATCTGCTCCTATAGATGGCATTTTAAGGAAGTCAGTGAGATTCTGGACTCGTTACGCGGTATACTAGTCCCCGCCATACACAGTTCGCCATATACTGATGTAAAGGGTGGCGGAGTACGATACTGTGTATCGCTGTACACAACAACAGAGGCTCACTGTCTCGATTTTTCGTGCCTTTACAGAAATATTATAGGCGATGCTTTGGGCTGGCTAGGCAGATAAAATGGGCACGTGGAAGAGGAATCGGAAAAATCCAGTCTGGGAAATATAGTAGGCGGCGGGAAATAGGTTTCGGTTCTGGAGCTCTATTACGGGATAGTTTAAGAAATTTGTTGAAAACGTCTAAATGATGTACACGCAAGCTTACTATCTTTCAAACGAGTGTTCTTGATGGCCTCCAGTTCCTTCAGATTCTGTGATTCGCCACAGACGTGCATGAGGAAGTTGACTGACTTGCCAATTAGGAGAACCTGAAAGATCAGAGGAGAGCGTGTGCATGGAAGCCTCCTTGGGGAAAAGAGATTCCTTAATTGGGTTTCACTGCCTACGAATAGGCACTAGATTGGGGAATACAAAGACGCCCAACCAGCCCAATCTGACGGCTCAAATAAAATCTGGTTCAAAATGTAGAGTGCTGTAGGTAGGCATATGAATGAAGAGCTAATTTAGTACCAAGTCCAGATAACCACTGGCGACTTATTGTCTGAGAAAGTCTCAAAATTAAGGTATTATAGAGAACACGGTGAAGGTAAGTAGGTGACGTACTCCTCGCCTATTCCTGCAACAAGGTGTAGACACAGAACTAGTATGGAAAGTCTGAAAAAATAATGGGAAGCAGAAAAGATAACAAAAATGGAGAAATAGCGGCAGCAGACCCAAATAAGTAGAGGCGAAAAAAACTATTTGGACTGCGCACTGCTCCTACGATCCTCCTGTTAAATAACTGCAAATGAAGAACACTAATCACAAGGCAACGGCAACCGTTGAGAAGTCATCCTGTTAACGGAAGTTAGTGGAGACAGCTTGCGCTATCGGACATTATTTCAAGTTCTAGAATGAACTCGGCAGTTATCTACAGCTTCGGAATGCATAAGAAACCGGGTTTCGATAAATGGAAGGTTCTGAAAAAACCAGTTGCTTCTAATAAATAAAGCCCACGACAGTAACAAAATATTTCGCTGGTCAAAGCACGAAGGCCGCAAAGGTGCTGCTTTCTCCTGACCGTCGTCAACAGAACGAAGACCTTCAGTTTCGTGGTTAGGATTTTGAACAATGTTTCACTCTAGAGTGACTTGATCAGCTTAAAGCTCTCAGTCTTCCCCCGGTGAGGTTCGGCCGGCTGTCGACAATAAAAAAGGGGTTGAAAAGTTCATCTCACTTTCCCCATTTTCGTCAAAACACCTCTTTGGAGAATTTAATAAAAAGGTGTCGAAGGAATAGCAGAGGTTTGTGAGCGCAGGCGCTGATGGTAGACTGACC
>CACRXP010000435.1:252353-267701 GCA_902702965.1 Spirometra erinaceieuropaei | reverse complement strand
ACTGAAGCCTTATGAACTGGAAGGCTGTTTACTGTTAAACTCAAAACCAGCCGGCCGTGAAGTTGGTGTCTTTTTAAAATAAAACGGCAGTTTTTTTAAGAAGACCAAAGAAGTGAACAAAAAGGTGTACGAAGAAATGCTACCTAAAACAAAGAATGAGATGTTCTGAGTAAGTACTGAATTTCTGAAATTAGTGCTTAATAGCTGTTACCGTAACACAAAGGACACCGGTCCCCGGAATGAGAAGAGACTGCTAAACGCTTCGGTTACAATAATGGCATACAATACTTTCGCTTATAAGGGACACTGTGCGTAGGGTTTTGGAGTTCAGGAAAGTGTTGAAAGTAATATCGACGGTACGCCTAGTAAGAAAACACAGTATTTCATGAAAAAAATTGATTTATGGAGGGACGAAAACATGAATATACATTTTGTAAAGGCAAAAGCAGTCGTTAGAGACATAAAGGAGTTTGGTTTTCTTGAAATGCCTCAGTGTATTAAAAGTCGAGCAAAGCCAGAACTAATTCGAGTTTTTTATGTGAATGGAAGAGGCAGCGATCTCTAGAGGCATAGATAAAATCCTAGAGTAGAACAAATGGGCCGAGGGGCGGCTAATTAAAGTAAATCTGGGTGAGAACACAGTGATTCAGTGCAAGACTAAGAAGAAGATGTAAACGTAACAGAATTCCTAAGTGAGCCTAATCCCTATGTGTATGGAACAAAGTGGGCTACTATAAATGGTCAGGAATATAAACTTACAAATTTATTAGCGAACCCTTTGAGGTGTTCCCGGTTGACATGGTCGGTCGACCTTAATTAAGTGATGAACTCTGGAAAAAAATAAAGTAAAAAGCATTTGGTAGAAAATATGAGCCAGAACTCGCAAGACAGTATTTATGATTATTGAAGAATTATATCAGGTAAGTGTCCGAGAGTTGTCTATTACTTGAAGTCGTATTGATATAAATTAATATTTCGCAAATTTACTAGGGCAACATTATTTATAAACGCAGTCCTAAAGAATCGTGAATCGTTATGAAGACTGCAAAATCAAGAAAACCTGGGACACATCAGTTTTTTCCAGGGGAAACTATGCATCGGGAAAAAGTATAATTGGCATCCGACTTCGGACCGTTGGAACCGCTGCTTATTGTGTGGGACCGAAATGCGCAAAAATCGAGAAAAATGTCAATTTCTACAGTTCCTACTCAGATGACTTTTTGCTGCCTGAAAATCTCAAAGTAAACGAGTTAGAACTTAGAGATTGTCCAATTTAAACTTTCTATCGCAGAAGCGCATGCATTTAATAAAACTGCATTGTAAACATTCAGCTGCACAAGGGCTGGGCGACAGTGAATCCATGTAATTTTTGAAAGATTTTCATGTGTAGCGAGACGTCTTCAACGGTGCGTGATTCATGAAAAGTTTTGACTAGACACTGAAGTGTTCCCCAGAAAAGCTTTGTAGATATGGGCTATGTCGATGGCAGCGCCATGATTCCGTATTATAACGCGGCTCAGCAGATGCGGAAATCCACTTTGATACAGTCGCAGATTTAGTTGACCTACAAGACCAGACTTCTCAAATAGCACACTCGAGGGATCGATGAGCGAAGCATAGGAAATTGGACACTTCGCGCTTCAGAGCATGAAATAGATAAGATTGAGGAGATACAATTTCGAACAGGTCCTGCCAAGGAGGGCAGTTTTGAAGCTCGAAAGTCCTTAAAACTGAGGACGTTTGCTTGCGCACTTATGTACTCGTATATTGGGCAGCAATTAAGAGTTTACTAAGCTACTGGAATGTTGTGAGTTGGCCATGAATACCACTATAATTGAAATGTTTTAGACCATTGAATCCCGCGGCCCACCTAATGCAACCGTCTAAGACCGTACCCCGGCAGGGAATGCCTCACCTAGTAACAAGAATAGCGCATGGCTCCCTGTGTCATCTGCAAAAAAGAGCAGTTACTGCATCCGGGGTGTCGTTCGTTTATGGCTGTAATTAAACACGGATATTGATTGGCGAAATGGAGAGGCAACAGAATTGCAACTGTGCAACCAAACTAAGGCAAGTCGGCAAATACGATTAACGGCATGGAATTGTTGGGATACTATAATTCAACTTGCTTATTTATGCAACCCCAAAAGATAGTACGGAACTAAGAAAAACGAGGTTTGATTGAAACTACCGGAGGAAGGAGAAATAAAACGCACATAATATGGAGGGGAGTGCCAGGCCATACCTAAACAATCCAGGTAGTTCAAGCACTTGATAGAAACCCTAGGTTTCTCGATCAAATAAGACTAACAGTGCGTGGGGGCAAGACAGAGATTGCAGAAGAACCTGCTCAAAGACGAGTGTACGAACGTAATTTAGGATGTGGGCGGGACCTGACTCATCCCAAGGATAGAGAACAAAGGCGGTCTGATTTCCTAAGCAACCAAAGAGCATTGTCTCAAACTTGTTTGGTCGGCAGCCGAAGCTTCTACACCATATGGTGGGCTGCAAATCATTCAGAGAAGTAGAATAAAGAGCACAAAAATGAGGCAAAGTTCAGGAGGGCAAGGCCAGCAAGGCCAGAGCGAGGCGTTCGAAAACACTTCAGACGCTTAACCGATTAAACGAGTTTTTCAAGAGTGCTTGTAAAATACGCACATAATTGGCAGCGCAGGCTGTTCGAATTTGCAAGACGAAAATGGTGCGCATGCACCACCGCGGCTTACCGAACAAGGGTGTGACTTTACTCAAAGAAACAGCGCCGACGAAACGACATGAGGCATATGGGCCAGGTAGCAAAGTCATAAAGAGGACAACAGACGACGCTAAGAACCGGTATTCTGGTTTAATTAGTTTATGAGACAATTATATTGAATTAAGTCTATTAATATTTAAATAAGTGCGCAACTGTGGTGAGTGGAATCAGTGTTTGTACACTAAGACAACGGAGATAAAGAGTAAAAAACAATTCGCAAATAATTAAAAATGTATAAGGTAGTGTATCTCAAATAAAATCATTTAAAAAGAGATCAAGACGGCGAGTTACACCGACAGACTAAAACAGGAAAGGAGCTGCGGGGTAAGTAAGTCGCCTAGACCGCTTTAACAACAGCGTAATAAAACGAGTCACGAAAAATGACAAATTTGGTCTTGGGTTCATTACATGATTGATTGCGACCTTTTAACAACACATTCCCAGATTTTTTGGCTCTGATACAACACATGCATATGAAGGCAAACCGGTAAAGACAAGATACGCCTGAAAGGCCATTATCGGGTTACTGGCTGTGGTCCACCACCCATACCCAATCCCAGGTTTGAAAGACCTGGAGTTCGAACCCGAGTTCTTTGGCTCTTGAACTTCAGGTAGTTCAAAGCCATCTCTTAGCCACAGGCACGTCGTCCTGTCGGTTGTGGTCATGTTATGACCCGGAAGGAAGGTAGGACAAAGAGAGCCAGTTCAGAGGACAAGCACTTTATTGGCAACTTGCATACACGAGGGGTCACAACACGTCAGAAAGATGCGCTATTTATATCGGCTCCTGTGGGTTCTGGAACATTCCATCCAATGACGTGTCAGCCGTTTAGAGCGTTCTAGAATGATCTTGCCCCGGGCTTCCTGGACGCTGATTGGCCACCGCGTGTGCGATGTCCCCCCCTGTGGAAAAGTCTGAAATGTTCACCAGCCATTGATTTGCCGCACGCGTGAGCAAAGCCACTACACGTGCTCAGCGCAGCAGTGCACGCTGTTCGGTCGTCTAACTTCACGCGCGTCTCACCCCGCCGGCTTTGTCCCTTGTTCAGTGCCTTGGGCCGTAGCTCCAAGCCGCTTGCACTCTCCGTAACATGTAAGGGATATTGACTTTGGCGGCGTGCTATCCACCGGACACATCGGGATGTGTGCACCACGCTACCCGCTCGCAAGCCCCCTTTACCACAGATATATGTATGCATATTAGTCCTGCAGTGTGCCTGCCAACACCAGCTTTCGCGTCTCCTGTAAGCTCAAGATCTACAATGAACGCAAGTTTGCATCAAGTTTCCGCGCAACTGCCTATAACTCAGAGGACAAACTTAATCTCCATCCTCTGATTTATAGGCAGTTGCGCGGAGACTTAATACAAACTTTCCGTATCGTTCTTGGCTTGGACTTCGCCCTTCGGTGCGATGACTTTATCCTACTCGCCACAACAACTAACCTCCGGGGACATCGCCTCAATCTACGTGTGCCCCAGGGTAGATTGAATGCGAGGAAGTATTTCTTCTCCAACCGTGTCGTGGAACCGTGGAATAATCTGCCCGAGATGATTGTCATGTCTCTATCTGTGGAAGCAGTTAATTGTCGGCTTGACAGATATATGCTGCAGCAAGAAGTGGACAATGTGACTTTTTAGCCATGAGAACAGTGACATTTGTGAATCAATGCCTGCATTCAGTTAATGCCGTAATTTCTTCATATTTATGCTTATTTATCGATTTTTTATGTACGAGTAGGGAGTTTGAAGGCGTAGGCCTATTTCCCTCAAATACACTGACTGACTGACATACACTGACGGACTGACATTCTCTGTTGCCACAACAATTTGCAAGGAATAGTAATCTGGCCCATGTACTCTTCATTTGACCACGATGACTTGTCGAATTTGCGAGTTTAGTTAGGCTCATAGTTAGGTTTGAAGAAGAAAAATAGGCTTATCACAGAGCGACCTCTGCGCAACGCAAAAGGTCTCGTTGAATACGAACAAGGTAAGAGATTTGAAAAAGGCAAACATGGTTTATTGAGATTTTGGCATGAATCTGAATGAACCGTTTAGACGGCCACCAGTTGAATATACTGCGGAACAGTTGTTTGTCATGATTCTCTAACACTTTTTCCGGCGGGGACATCACAGTGCCAGCGTGCACCTATTTCGATTTTCGAGCACCACTGAGGAAAAGACAATATTCGGCACATTCAGCCTCACCTGTTGAACAAAAAATGCTTCATTATTTGAACCCCGAGAATAAGTGGACTGAAAATTCAAAGAACTCGCCAACCGCCTGGATAAAAGCCAAACTGCCTACGATAGTGACTACTTGAACAAACACTATGTATATTTCCCTATCGTTCATAGAATAGTGTTTAGGTGACATAGGTGGTTTGCACTAGACGAAAAATCGAAATTACTAGTAATTTTATTGTATACTCGTCAAATTGAATTGTTTAACGTCCCCTTGTTTGTATGGCCCACTCTAAATGTTAGTTCACAAATACTCCAAAGATATACGAGAAGACTTCAGGCGAAATTCTCAGTTGTCTTAGTGACATTTATTACTAGTGCCGGGTATTCTCAAACAACAAATGAACGATTTTTGATCAATAAATAAGTTGCTTTACTTAAGACCCTTTGAAGTCCCATTATAGCAAGCAAAATTAAATTTCAACATGAATTTAAGAACAGTTAGAAAGATTCTGTATAATATTCAGTTATTGCTTATTAAAAATCCGTCTGTGAAGAAAAATGACTAGCGGACGGTGAAAAGCTCCTTCATCGAATAAACAAAATGAATTTGACTGGGTTAATTTTGAAGTACACCAAACTGTCGCTCATGGGAAAATAAGAAAGTGAACAGAACCGGCCTGCATGACGTAGTGTCTGACAGACGGACATCGTCACGGCAGAAAAAATGTCAATTCTCTTAAGTACACGCAGATCCGAGGAGATCTCATACAGGTATACCCGATTTTGTGAATCCGGGACTGTGCTCTACACATCGATGATTTCCTCAGCTTAGCCACAACAACAAACGGGCGTGGGAACTCTTTAAAATTTCGAGAATTCCAATGCCGCCTGGACGTCCTCGTGTACTCTCTTTCACAGCGAGTTGTCAGTGCCTTGAACGGGCTTCCCGAGGACGTAATAATGGCGTATTCCATGAAGACATTAAAACAAAGACAAGATGTATATTTGCTAGAAAAATGTCGCCTATCTGGAGAGATCAGCTCTGTTATACCAAACCTACGCCTTGCATACGCGTACCGCCAATGCCAATGGTTGCCATTTAATTTAATCGTTATCACCAACAACTGAGTGTTCTCGAGTTTCCGTCGTGCATTTTTAAGAAAGTTTATTGTTTGGTGGATTTGTCACTGACAACATTTTAGTACCGTTTTTATTTAAAGTTAGATACTGCGTGTACCATTTTCAATATGGCTTCCAAAAGCAGTGCCTATTACCCTTGAAAGATAATGATCTAAGGGGAAAAAATGCGGGTCAGACAAGACTGTCCCGCATGCGTATTTTATAAAGAAGTCAAAATTGACGTCGTCAGGGCAGAATTCGTACACAGGATGAAGTTATTCGCTTCAAATTGGCGAGACGAGAGGAACCCAGACGCGATAGGTCACAGTTCGCTTCGAGCCCAGACGAGGAGTGGGCAAGGGAGTTACGACCATGAAGTCTCTTTGCTGACCAACCAAACTACTAGTCGATGGTGAGTACAGAGGACTCCGACGTGGGTTTCGACAGACCGCTTGGGGTCGAAATGAAATGACATCAAAAACCGCGAAAATCATCGCTGCGTTGGGGAGTAATGAAAGTGGATATGATTGCCAATAAAACACGGGGCTGTAAAAATATACGTGAGTGTGTTTACTTGATCTACCATTTAACCACACGAGAACCGCCTTCAAATTCAATAAGTTAAGTATTCGGGAACGAAGCGGTCAAGAGACACCTGATGAAATACCTGGAACAGAACAAAATATTATGCAATGCCCAACACGGCTTTCGTCCAGGGCGCTCCTGCCTAACGAGTGTTCTTTACTCGCACGAGAAATGGACACGAGTTACTGATAAGGGTTTTCCAGTAGATGTCATATATTTTAACTTCAAGAAGGCCTTTGACAGTGTCCCACACAGGCTTATTTTACAGAAGATCTGGGATGCAGGAATTCAGGAAAGAATGTTTAAGTGGATCAGGAGTTTTCTGTCCTCCAGACTACAAAGAGTCGTCGTTAGTAATTCTACCTCGGAATGGGTAAAGGTGGAAAGTGGTGTCCCATAGGGTTCTGTCTTAGGCCCAGTACTCTTCCTGATTTATGTTAATGACTGCATCAGCGAAGTGAATTGCAAGGCTCTCATGTTCGCGGATGACATAAAAATATGGAGTGAAGTCAAGTGTGATGATGACGCAGAGCAGTTGCAGTCGAACATCAACAAACTGTGTGCTGGGTCGAACAGATGGCTTTTGAAGTTCAACGTGTCCAAATGCGTGGTTTTGCACCTGAACACCGGCCGCAATGCCTCTCCCAAACACCAGTACTATATTGACGGGACGAGGTTAGAAACTGTGGAAAGACACAGAGATCTGGGTGTATGGACGACCACAAATCTATCGTCATCAGAACACTGTAGAAAGATGGTCCAGAAGGCAACTAGTACTCTACACTGGATCAGACGTGCATTGAAAATATTTCCTTCCGAACTTTTCGAAAGACTCTTTGGTGTCTTTGTAAGACCTCATCTGGAGTATGGAATGCCAGCAGCTTCACCATGCATGAGGAAGGATATCAACTTACTCGAACAGGTGCAACGCAGAGCGACAAACATGGTCGACAGTCTTAAGAATTTGTCTTACCAGGAGAGGCTGAATTTGCTTGGCCTATTCCCTCCCTCTTATAGACAAATAAACTGCAGTCTACTCTGGACGTTCCGGATTGTTCTCGGCCAGGGTTACTCATTAAGAGCAAAGGACTTCTTCGAGTTCGCCCGTACAAACCAACTACGCGGCCATGCATACAAAGTCGGGAATGAGCGCACGCGTTTAGACGACACAGTTTCAGTGTTTAAAATAAAACTTGCTCGTCTAGTTTTCGACAGGAATCGGCTTGTACAGCATGACTATGCACAGCCAGTTTTGTAAAATCTGTCATATACAATCTTCTGCACTAATTTACAGTGACTCTGTGCACTCACCTGATGATTACGATTGAACTGTGACCCAATAACATTTTAAATTCCTGTAATTTTATTTTATTTTTGAGTATGAATCTGCGAAAGCACTGTACATAAATAGGGTCATCAAGGGCTCTGCCTGTAACCCTTCAATATATACATATACATATACAGTTGCGCGTGTCATAAGGCCGATCTTTTGGAGTAAGAGTGTCAATGCGCGGAATCTTGAAGCTCGAGTTAATGAGAAAACTGAAGCAAAGACCAAATTCGAGTCTTCTAATCAACACAAACTTAAGGTTCACCAGCTGACATCTCTGGGTATAAGAAATGGCTGATGCAGCTTGAGAGAAGAGTTTCCCAATTCTATCTGCATGAGGTGATAAAACAGGCTTATTTGTATAACCTAAACATATGTCCTTTATGGTGAAACATTCTGAGAGTGATTCATGCTGAGGAATTATGGGTTCTGGAAGCTTGGCAGGATCAGAAGACATGAAAGTCCACTTGGATGATAAAATCTCCATCTGTCATGTTGAAATCCATCTGCTTATGCGTAGTAAATCGCCATTAATTTTTTCAACACAAGCATTAACTGTGTCGTTAGAATATGAGTAGACACACTTGACGTCATCGGCATAAATAAATTTTTGTGAGTTTCTGATTTCAGTCGGAATATCATTGATGCGAAGAAGGAAGAGTAGCCCCACACGTGATCGAGTGAGGCGTTCAGTAGGTAGTACCAGGCATGATTTTCTGATAGCGGTTGGATAGGTAGGACAAGATGAAGTCAAGCAGGGGCAGCCGAATGCCGAGGGCTTTCAATTTTGCCAAAGACGTTTGTGCGGCAAGTTGTTGAGGGCGTGGCTAAGATCAAAGTAGATCACTACCACTGACTGCTGCTCATTACAAAGAGGAGTGATTAAATCAAGAAATGCCAAGTGGCAAGTTTTGCAGGGTCGTTCCGGGAAACATCAATGTCGATTAGAGCTCAGAAGCCGATTAAGTAGACAGAAGTCAAGATTTTCGCTGAAAATTATCATTTCAATAAGTTTTGCTAAAAACGCTGTTTTCCGCATGCCCTGATACTTATTAACATTGAACTGAGATCCAGACTTGAAGATGGGAATGATAATTGACGATTCCCTTTTTGCAGGAAAGAATCCTTTTGAAATATAAACCGAAAATAAATAATTAAACAATATGGGAAGATCGGATGCCTGTTTAATAATCGAATTTGGAATCGCATCCGTTCCTGAGCAGTGTAAGATTTCAAACGACTAATGCGTTTCTTAATGAGATCTGAGGAGGCGTCGAGTGTAGTCAGTGTCCTATCCGAAAATAAACGAAAGAAAGGGTCCGGTTCGAACTCAGTATTAGGGTGTTTTGCAAAGAAAGTCCTAAATAACTCCGCCTTGTCAGTGTCACCGATGAGGAAGACTTTGTCATCATTTAGCAGGGGTGGAAGTTCGTGACCACGCTTGGAGTAAGACCGATATCGGAAGATTTTGGCAACGGATTTGACAGGGTTCGGATCACTGTAACAAGTGATTATCTTTGCCTGTCGCGCGCGCTTGGCGCACCTTTAAGGCCATTTCGAAAATCTCTGTGAGTCTAAGATGGAAGGACAAAGAATTAATGGGTTGGCCACGCGGCTGCCGTCTCAACATTTTTGCGTTTTGTGAAAGAAATGAGGAACAAGGGAAACTGAAGAATAAGACTTTCAGATATCTACGCGGCACAAACTCTAAGATGTCTTTGGAAACGTTGGACATGACATCACGAACAATGGTTGCATCACTACAGGAGAGAAAAACAAGCCAATCCAATGATCTAATTTATTTATCTATTAAGTCGTTATCCCCGAAATCGTAATTTAGGGAGGTACAAACTGTGCTGGTCCTCTTTAAAAATGCAAGCTGTAAGCAAGAATGAATGAATGCGTGGTCACTATTAAAAACGTCTTTTTGAAAGCAACAAATAGATAGACAACGTCATTAGTGAAAATTAGATCTAAAATATGATTATTTCTTGCTGGAGAGCGCACACGCTGAGACAAATTTAGGAATTTTACGATATCTTGGTAAAGATGGAATGTAAGTGGACATATATTGGAAACCCAGTCTAATTCAAGAAGGTCAGAATCTCCACTGATTATTTTGACATCCAAATCATCTTCCGAAATCAAATTAAGGTTTAAACAAAGTTGTGCATTAACGCTGGCTGAAGAGGTTGGGGATAGTAGATTTAGCCAACAATTGCCTTTCTTTGCAGCCAGAGAATAATGGAAGCGGAGCAGAAACTTCCTGGGGACGAGGAGGCATCTAGGTAATAGACGTCAGGCGTGTATACCCACATCTAATTTGGTTTCTACATCATGTACTGATGTCACAATAGGAATACAATCTCTTTTATCGACAGATATTTCAAGATGACTCAGCTGAAGAAAAATATATTTACTGATGTCTATCCGCAGAAGCCAGCGATTCGGCCACCCTTCCTGCAAATCACGCTTGATTTGCAAGCTGTCTTCTTTAGCAGTGCTCTAAATTACACGCTATCCTCTATCGTCCTTCGCAAACATGACCATTTCGCAGTCCAACAATTTGACATAAGCGTCAGGATGTGCAAATTAGAAATAAACCAGAACCTCTCACTTTACCCTTGTAACGCTATTCTCAACACCCACGTAAACATATTTGACGACTGATACGAACACCCCCAAAACGACTGGCGATTTAGTTACTAATCCATAGGAGGCGGCTTTCCAGAGCTATGTCGTTTCATATTTGTACAACAGCCAATCATTTCATTCAAAAATTTTTGTGCTTATCGCCTCATATATTAGAACCAGGTGGTTGCGTAGCTTAATGCTCACTGTAGAAGCCATCTTAATAATAACACAGAAATTCAAATTCGTGCCAGGTTTTCACCGTTCATCAGAAACAAGTGTAAAGTATAATGCTAGTCGCCAAACTTGTCGGTGCGTTCTATTTACTGTTTACCTGACTTAATGTGGCGTTCACCAGTTCCTGCTCGTTCTGCTGGTATACCGTCGTAAGTTTCACACATGCCTGGAAACACGGCACTCCTGAATTACTGGCGCATAATGCAGTTTTCGAATGTTCTGGTCCTCGGCTACATATATAATAAATCGGAATCTCTCAAAAGGGTTCTGCTCAAAGGGAACAATTCTCTACAGGTCTTTGAAAGTTTTAAACAAGGGAAATCATGATCCTATGGTGTTTAAATTGAGTCCCTGCATCATGACGTTGTTGGCTTTCCATGTGCGTTAGATCGGGACACCGTCTTGGCCGTTTGAGATGAAGAATGTATAATATCCGCCCTTCGTATTGTAATTTCCATAGAAATCTCTGAATAAATTCGTCATATTTCCCTCACAGTTGAGCACTGTAAGTGTTACGAACTTAGTCTACCTGTTCGCTCCCCCTTATACATGGGAGATAATCACAAGCAGATGTCACAAGAATTTCCAAAACCAAAAAATCACAATGACCCATGGTAAGGAAAAATAATCCCAGTTGGAGGGGTGTTCCGAAAATAACTTAGATAACAGTTGATCTGTCGATTATTTTTGTCGACAGCGCTGCAAACTGCACTTCCATCTATCTAATCTCCTACAAGTAAAACTGTTCAGCAGTTGAAAAAGCTGACGCGGACGACCACGTGCAGTACGACGAAGATAAGTCTCGGTATCGGGTCCTACATATTCGTAGGCGCGCTTGAACCCTGGAGTTCATTGGCGTCGTCCTTTCAGGGTAATTTGATTTCAGCGAAAAAATTGACCTTAAATCTACTCCCTTGGTCGTCCGTCTGCTAAATGGGTGGTTCAAACCTCGACAGCAAATTGGGGCCTATTGACAACCGACCCTCGAATATTGAATCGTTGGATGCCACTACTGAGATTCTTTCAATAAATTATCCCCTTCCTTGCTTTGCACCTATATGCATACAAGGTTAGGCTGCAATCTTAGAAGCCAGCATATTTTTATTGAATTCTAAGACAGTGGAAAGTGCAAACTTCCATGACCCGATTCCACAAAGTAGATGCCGGTGTATGCGAGTGCGATTCGAACCAGTCCTGTATTTCCGGAACACTGGCTCACGTGTCGATACACGTCAGGGAAATCAGTCATGCACAATTTGTTTATCAGCACAGTTTAATGGAATACGCAGTCAATTCGCGGCGAATTACGGCCTAGAAAAACAAAGGCTGAAGTTTTTTGAAGGTTCGAAGTAACCCAACGCCTTCGAGACCGGCAGACATCTAAGTCGCTTCCAGCTAAACCCGATGTGACTTGCCAACTTTAGGCCTCTTTGAACCAACAGGATTCCTGTTCACTCACTGAGTTTCCAGTACTAGTCATACTTCAATCCGAAGCACCCTTTACAATTTCAAAAACGAAAACATAACCATTCCCCCATTCTCACATGTATGGGCTCTTAGCAACTTAACAGTAATAGCGTGACAAGCACCGGCATCTCATTAGAACAAAGACCTACTGAGTCTACCATCCATGATCTGCGTCCGCTCTCACTACGCCTCCGACCAAGCACCAGCAACGTGAGCCAAAAAGCGTGATTACCGCGAAATTTTTAGGCTACGTGAACAAAGACGAGCTTTCTGCAGAACATTTACAGCCTAAAGAACGTTGCTGGTCTTGTAGTCAAAAGTCAATCGCACAATTCAAAACATGCAAGATAATATTGGGAGAGAAACATCTCAGAACACGGGTAGCAAATCAGTAAGCGCTGGCGCGGATACCAATGACAGCAAGAAGGCGGCAACGATTAGACAGACCCTATTTCTACGCAAAAAGACATAAGCGATGACACAAAAATACTGCCTACCCCAGGCGCCACCTCGTCTATCCCTTTTAATGGAAGTGACAGGAGTTCTCTTATGCAAAGGGTGATCTAACTGAATCACCCAATATGCCGCTGCCCCAATGTTCTCTCGACTACTCCGATTATTCTACAGAGCACATATATAGATGCGAAGATGGGAACTCGGAATTAGCGGAGAGGGAAAAAGTTCACAAAGGGAGCTGGAAGTCAAAATTAACCCTAAGGAATCCCTCGAGACAGTTAGTCAATAATAAAAAATGTAATCTAAGCAAGGCCTCCGTAAACCGTCATCGTCTCTTTACAGGGGATTCGCTAGAATGCTAAAATAAAGAGCGCCAGGAACGCCAACAGTGTCTGGTTGTTCACGGTTTGTCTGAATCGAACGCAAACAAACCTGGCGACCCTGTCTCACAGGATCTTGCTTCTTTTTCTGTCTAAACATGAAAAAAACAGTCCTGAATGTATTCCGGATACGAGGAAGGAGCAACGATAGAAGAACAACTCTGTCACCTCTCTCTCTCCCACAATGACGCTGGAGAACTAAAAGTAAATCAAGTTAATTTTGTCCAAAATATGCAACACCAGAAGCTCACACAAACAGATTTTTCAATCAGACGACTCTCCAGCAGAATGAACGAAAAACCGGAAACTTGTTTCGGAATTAAAATCGAGATTGAAGGGCTGCGAATAAGACCTGACTTTCGAGGGGAAATTAGTTCATAACAACACGACGTTTCAGTTGAATCAGCCAGGAGTACTAAGGACGACGGCAGCTACCCAGACGCCGTCGTGAAACCAGCCGCTGGAAGTGATAGTGTAACTATTGTAAATGGCGTTCTAATTGGAGAAACCGAAATTGACGAAACCCATAAAGCAGTGGAAAAGGTCAGTGAAAATAACATCTGCGGCAATGCAGTAAGGCCCACAACTGTGAAAAACGCAAATGAAAATTCGGCTGACGCAGATTTGATTTGCTCGTATACAGATGCCCAAAGCCTAACATCGAAATCGGATGAGCTGAAAATTTGCCTTACCAAGATGTCGCCGAATGTCATAGCAGTCACCGAAACCTAATGTCTGGGAATAAAATGGACAGCGAAATAGCATTGATTGCGTACCAAATACATCGGAGGGACAGCAAGCACCGTCAGGGAGGTGGCACGCTTGTGTATGTGAAAGAAGTCCTGATGGTGTTGGACAAGACAACCAAGTCTGCGTGCAGCACATATGCTATTTGGTTAACCATCAAGGCTACTCGTTCCCCGTGCCTCAATGTCCTCACTATTTACCGCCCACCTAGGACAGACGAAATCACTGACACTCACCTATTGGAGCAGATGGAGAAACTCTCCAGTCGAACCTATGTCATGAGCATGGGCGACTTCAGCGCACCAGGAATTAAATGAAACAATATGCAAGAGTCATGCCCACACTCAGCTTTCGACTGCCGTTCGCTAAGTAATATTTTAGTCGTCGAGACCGAAGATGTACATCGTGTGCTCCACAATCGGGCGTGAGCAGGCACGGCGACTTGAGCGAGGTTCCTTTTACAATGGTAATATACTTTCGCACTATCTACCGCACTCACTCCTCCTCTCCCATCTGATCCCGCTGTTCATAAACAGTCCGGAATGCCTGAGGCGGGCGATGGCGCATATAACAGGCACGGCCGGACCTGCCCATAGGCGTACCGCCACACCCCTGGTCCACAACAGGCTGTTGATCAGAATCTTAACCAACAACCAGAGCAACGGCTAGTGCAGCCGGAGCTACCCTTAGGCGTGCTGACACACCCTACTCAGATCACACGGAATGAGAGCAAAATAGAGGCCACAACAAGAAGGAACCTTTGCAGCCTGACTCCCTGAACATCAGTCCACAACTCCACGAAAGCACATGGCGGGCTTACTGCAAAGTCCAAGTTACATCGTAAATTGACAACCTTCGAAGTCGCAGCTTTTGCGTACCGTGATAGCCCCAAGTGCGTCAGGTTGTTTGTAGTGAGGAAAATGCGCCGAGTCGTCGACCTCACCCTTTATATCCATCCCCAGTTCTCAGTAACTGTTAGGCCCGGTAAGTCATCTGGTGAGAAGAATGCACGCAGCGACTGACACTGCTAGAGAACGGGTATGCAGGTGTCACGTGCAAGAATTTACCACCCAATCGATCAAACCTGGATCCCACACAAGGGGGATAGAACGCTCCAATCTCACATGCAGCAGAGGATCCACAGGGAGCAAGGCGCTGAAAGGCACGTTTCAAATAAACGTCAGAGTTGTCGGTGGAGGTTTGTCTGTGCATGGTGTATGTGCTGACGGGGTGTACGTGGTGATGTTGCCGTATCTGTGGTGATATAAAGCATGTATTCATGAATGCATAGGCGGCCTAACAGGCCCAAGTGGTGGCTGAGTGTGCGAGGGCAGTGCAGGCAGTTGAGGGGAGCACCTCTGACGTATGTTGGTGCTCCAGGCTCCGGTTATTCAGCCTTCGTGCGACGGAATCACAGGTGACTGACCAGACCGATGGGTGAGATAGATTCGCA
>CACRXP010000435.1:240690-252275 GCA_902702965.1 Spirometra erinaceieuropaei | reverse complement strand
CTGCGAAATGATAGGCGGCCTGGAATCTTCACGGCTTTTTTGTCTGGGAGTAGGAGCAACCATCCCGATGGGCGCGTAGTCCTTCAAACTGAACCACGACTCCAACTTGACGATGGATAATGTTTGCATACGCGTCAGCCAGATGAAGTAATGGTCTTTTTCGGGTGTTGACTTGATAACGATTGAACGTAATGACGACCAGCCTCATCCTTCATGGCCTGTGTGCAGGTAACCGATTTGCGCGTGCGATGTATGGGATTTGCCAATTGTAGCTCTTTTTGGACAAACTTCTGGCTTACTGCGACGGTTCCCACCTTGCGTTGTTGACGCGAACTGGCCCAATTACTATTTTAGGGTTCCCCAGTTGACTGATTGATGACCAGACCCGTTTTGATTGACGGTGGCCATAGTTGCCAGATTGTGTTTTTGTGAAGGCGAGTGTTCGAATTCCAGGTGTCGAGCAGACTGGTCGAGCACCGGAAACATTTGTTCATTTGTCTGTTGCTGTTTTTATCTGTGACACTACACTCCTGCACAAGTTCGAAAGCTCAGGCAACTAAACAAATTGTTCTCATGCTTGACTAGTTCTCTTCCTTATTATGTTTGTTGTTTGGGTGATGGTTGTATGGGAGTGTGTCTGCCAGATTAACTGTTGCCCTTTGCGTTGGGCAGGAAGCCATCACTACGAGTGGTTAATTCAACTGGACGTCGAGCGAGTGGGTAGGTCTAGGAGTGGATTAGTGTCAGACGTCGGAGCTAAGTAAATGATAGGTGGGAACAGCCTGCTTGGACCCGGGTATCGCAGCTGCCACATCAAAATGTTCCACTCATCGTGTCTTACGATAGAGCCACAAACAACGCAGGCGTCGACGAACTTGTATAGTCTGTTCGTTGTTGCGTGGAATACCGTTATTCTAAGTAACGAAGCTCTTTGTGATGGAGTGCTGTGTCTAGTGTTCCTCGACGTAGTATTTGTTCCCTTGTTTTGGGAGATCCACATTAGACCAGCACACGTACTGGCAGCGGGGGCACGTGAAGACGGGTTAACTATTAATTGCGGTACACATCAGTATTCCAATATTGATGATTCTCATTGGCTTTACGGCTTTGGTCCACAACGGCGAGGTGATAACGTTAAGCTCAGTTTGTCCCATAGTGGACGCGTAATAACTGTTTTTGTATCTCGGGATGCAAAGGGTCTGAGCCTTGTTCTGCCTCTGATTCTATGATGATGTTAGGTGGGCGAACCGTTATTTCTAACATATTTTCGTCGTTAAGCTCTTTTTGACTTTATACTTTTCTTCGACACAACGTAGGCCCATGAGTCTTAGCATTATCCACTATACATACGGTTGTCGTTCCACTTTCTCGCCGCCAGTTTGGCCAAGGGAAGGCTGAGCGCGATAAATTGGGGGTGCCGCTCTAGAACGTTCATGCAAATCCAGCCCTACTGTCTTTTATTACAATCTTTTTTTCCGAGTCCATAAGTAACCCTGCGAAATGTGAACATGATCTCGATATTCAAAAAAGTATTTTGAATGATTGGCGAGAGAACCTATTTAACCTAATTTATTGAATTTTCAAAGCGGGTGGCCAGGTTGCTGCCCTCGCAACCTTTGTTTTAAAATAATTTTTAATCTTAAATTCATATTGACCCAACTGTGAAAAACTCGGTGCCTCGGTGGGATCCGAACCCACGACAGTAAGGGGAAGGCTTTGGTACAGCCAACGCTCTAACCGCCTGAGCTACGGGGCCCCGCCGGACGACGCGAGTTTAATCGCATTTGGGTCAAGTTACCTGAGCTACGAGGTCTCGCCTTTGTCATCTACGAATACGGTGGCTGGGTCGGTTTTTTTGCGAGCTGTGCGGAAACTCTGGTACGGGTTTAGATGTAAGAACAAGCCTGGGCAGTGGAGGGAGTAGACCCTTTTTCGGCTGGCGGAACTGCCCACCATCTGGCTACCGTCACCTTCCAAAAAAGCAAAAGTCGGTTTGATAAAAAGGGCTACACTGTTAGGGAGACGCTCGCCGCTTGGTTCGCGGATCCGACGCCTATCATTCCATGCTTGACCCTTGCAAACCCACTAATTCCGAGTTGTAGTGACTGGCATCACGTACCAGCGCAAAGTGGATTTTGCAAGCTTAGGCGAGGCTTTCATTGATCTTCGCCCGCTTGACGTTCTACTGCAGCGCATCGAATACACGTAGGCCTAGCATTCTCTTCAAATCGAACATAACCGCATTTGTCTACTTTTTGTTAGCCACCAGGGCGACGATGACAGCTTAAGCAAGGGCATAGATAGATGACATCACAGATGAGCTTTCCTTCGGTTTGGAGGAGTGTGTGAAAGAGGCATTAGGACGTTGACCGTTTATTGCAATGACGGCTGTCAATGTCCCCGATCTCCGAGGGTACCAGTTGTCGAACACTGACCAGCGTCATTTCACGACCGCGTTTTGCAGTCATTGACTTTGGCCGAAGTCTCAGTAGGAAACTTTTCCTCCGTCTACTTCGCTGCGAGACGGCACTCTTTCAGACTACAGAACAGGCTACACGGCCATTTCGCAGACTGTTTATCCCCTATTGACACTCATCAGTCTGCGTCAGAAGGGGCACGTGGTAGATAAACAAGTTATGTGACCTCAACTTTCTCGTCAGCAAGAAGAAGAAGAAGAGGAAGAGGGGAGATACCGTTTGCTGCGGAAAGCCATCTAGCGGCATTTTGTGTTTCCTAGTGTTTGTGCTTGATTCCGGATATGTGGGATGTAATGATAATTCGACTCTGAGCGTCCCTTTCAGAGCGAGAGCGGCTTTGGAGGATACTTCAGAAGGCGTTCGCGGTGATGTCGATTAAGTTGCTGCCTCCACTTTCTCTCGCCTAAAGGAGAGGAAGCTGGGCCACATTACTCCAATCATGTCACAATCGCCGCAATATCTCAAGTCGCTCAAGAAGAGGTTTTGTAGACATCAGCTAGCACTTTGTCTTCACCTACAGCTCTTTTGTTTCAAAGACGGGACCACCGCTTCAATATTGACTACAGATGGTGGCGCGCAATCTCAGGGTTGTAGGTGGCCTTGCGGAGATAGCTGCGGTAGACGTCATTTGGTAGACACCCAGAGATGACGAACTGAGCAACTCTGTAAGGTACTCGTATCAGGGCATTAGTCTGTGATCCAGTGACCCGGCAGGGGAGCGACTGCCGTCGTTTTAGCAACTTCACTGACCGCCAATATGCCCTTACAATAATCAAACGAACACAAGCATGCGAGTGAGAGAGTACGAACAAGATTGAATAAAAAACAGTCGGAAAGAAGCAGCACCCTGGACGTGGGTTTTATTCGTCCTATATTTGGTATATCAGAGACAAAGCGCCAAATAGAATAACTTAATGAAACGGAACCGGTCAGAGCAGGAAGTTTGCGTGACATCCTTCCCGCCCAACAAATAAAGGGACAAAGGCGTCGGCAAATCTCTCGTAGAGGTTTGCATACAGAGATTTTCAGGCGTCTCTTTTTCGAAAACAGTATAGCTGAGTGAGTTCTTGCTGTTGGTTGACCTATATCTCCAGGTTGTGTATGCGGACATCGTCATTGCCGCGGACACTAGCGGTGTTTCAACATTCTGCCTGTCAGCTGAATTGGTATTAATCTCCTGCTCAGTGCTGGTTAAGTGTGTCAGGGAGAAATTTAACAGGATTCCCTGGCAGAGGTGTGGGCGTCTTTTCATGGCATTCACTAATATCTGCTTCTCCTCTCGAAGCAAACAGTCGACCGGATACGAGTTTTTCTTTGCCTTTGGCAAATAGGGCATGGGCATATTGGCATTTCGCGAAAGCAGCTCAACCATTCCAAATTGTTGGACGTGCTTCGTCAGAACTCGGCCGTGAGGGGTGAGCCACGCAGGGAGAGTAGTTTCAGTTATCCGCCTTCTACTGTAGAAAAATACCTGCTCATGTTGTGTTGCATTGGTGGCCGTACACAACAAGGGTCTTATTGAGCTCACAGCGTCGAATAGGACGAACTCCCAGTGCGTGATAGACAAATCATGATATTTTAGAGTAAATAAAAGCTTCGTCAAAGTGCCCGGTCCTCCCGGTTTCCTGAGCATTGTATGGTTTTGTCCTACTATTCGCTGAATCCTATCGCGGAGGAACATCTGGACGTCGGTCGACAAATGATGACCACCGATCGATGGAAATGTACGGTGTGGTGCGAATATGCAGTGAAGCGCACACAATAACTTTATAGCAGTTTCGCCACCCCGATCAGGACAGACAAATGCTATTGAAAAATTTGAACATTCGCCAGTAATTGTTAGCCGATCACGACTGCTGGTCGCTAACGGAGGTAGACCTTTGAAGTCGATTCACTGTCACCCCAATGGTTGGGTTACCTTGGTAAGTTGGCATTGTGCTCGAGAGAAAGGCGGGATTTACTTTCACAAGTTTGAAATCTAACGACAACATTTCAGATCTCTCACACCGAAAAGTGTTCCTGGCTCAGGAAAATTGCGGTAGCTGAGAGACAACAGGATGACAAAACGGCCGTTGTAGTCCTTGCAGATCAAGACTAGTCAATAAGGCTTCATAACTGCCACGAGGAAGCGTGTCCGCTGCTCCATTTTCTTTGCCAGGTCCGTAAAAAGATATGGAATTTGAATGACGACAAACCCAGCCTGTTCTTAACCTTCCCTGCTTGTTCACTATCATAGAAAAAGACAACAGAACGCCGATCTGTAATGAGTTTGAAATGAGCAGTGGAAAGAAAGCACTTCAATTTGCGTATGGGTTCCACTACGGTGTACACTTATTTTTCGGCAGTAGAAGAATGTCGTTTACTTGGGGATAGACTATACAAAAGACATCGCTAAACGACCATTCTGTTTCAGTGTGGCGGCAGTTGCGACTTCTTATGCATCGATCTTGACTACCAGGAGGACATCGTAATGGATGGCAAAGATTGTGGCTTTCGCAAGTTCTTCCTCTAGGACCTTAAGTGATTGCGCTACCTCCAATGGTAAAGTTTTATCATGAATGAGCTGGAGAGTTTTATTTGAGAAATGCGATATTCCACGACTCGTTGTTGTAACTTGGGGCCAGCGGGAGAATCATTTCACGCAATGGCCTTTAGCGATCCAGATCTCGTTTGATATTGCATCCGGACATCTCGTAGCCAGTAAGGTTGATTTGCCTAACAGCGACAACACTTTCGGCTCCACAGAAAGTCAGTCCACATTCTTCGATCTCGTTGAAAATTTTTTGGAGGCGTTAATAGTGCTTCGCCAGACTTCTCATAAACGATGATATTTTCCGCATAAAAATTTTCTTCAGGTGCCGCCTGTACTAATGCCATTGATAGTTGGAAGTACGCAAATCTGTTGCTCATACCAAACGGAATTGAAAAACTGTGCATGGTCTTTCCTCTGCCCGAATAAGCACCTTCTGATAGGCGATCTCGAGATCAAGAGTGCTATGCGTGCAGTAGTTGGCAGTGCGTTCAATCATGTCGTTGATTCTAGCGAAGGGCAGGCATAAATGAGAGCTTGTCGCTTTTTAACTTCCTACTTGTCGCTCTTTTAAGTTTGATGAACAATTGTTCGCCTTTTATTGTTGTCAGTAGCTACAACCAAGAGTTGGGAGCTCAATGTTTCCCTTGGAAAGAGGATGACGAATTTCTTCTGGCATAAATCCATCGTCAACATTAGTGTTCCGCCGAGGTTTTCTCGCGATAGACCTGCAATTATGTTGAATTAGGCAACAAACGAGGTTTGATGCAAGCGGGAGTCACTTAGGACGTAAGTTTTGATCCTCAAAGTGGAATTTCCACGCGTGTGGAACCAGAGAAGGTCATGAACAATCAGAGCATCGGCGTACAAATTTGGTTAGACGGACAACTTGACCTTCTCATAAACGGCACTTTTACATTTGACTTAGACGGGGACGCTCCTGTGTCACAGGCGTTGACGGTCGTGTCATACGTTTGTTAGTGCATGATCTATAAACTCTCCAGCTGTTTTGGAGCACTACCGAATACGAAATGTAATCGCCAGCACTCTGTATCCGTCGTGACTTTACAATCGATCGCACTTATCTATAGTTCAAATGCTGCGTTTGAAGGACAGTAATAAATGAATAGGTATAAAGAGGAAGGCAGGAACTTTCGGTTTCGGGATGCCAATCTCTTTGAAAATGCCACTTTTAGCACACTTTTTGCATGACACGTCGCATACGGGCGCATCAGACAAGGATGCTCGTTGTGTTCCAAAAAGAATAACTTAAACAGGACTGGGTGGATTTTCGCACAGCTAGGTAGCGGCAAACACTGGGGACGTCAAGGGGTTCTTATATGACAAACTGTTTTTTGCCTGATCAGAGGAAGTTTGAAAGTTTACCGTTTTCTACTCCAACGCTCTCTGCCGGATCTGATTTAGTGAAGGACCAATGATGAAGTCGTCTTTGATGTCATCTTCATTATTTTACTCCGCCGTAACGACTGTGAAATCGCAGTCTTAAGCCAAAGATCTCTGTTATTAAGGGAACTGGTGGAAAGCTTGTGGCCTTTTTGTCTGCACGTTGCTAGAAGATGGCTAGCAAAGATTTCATTTTTAGGTTTTAAGTGGAGGTTCCGTAGCAGTCCAACAGCTCCTTAGCAGGAAAACTCACTCATGCATACCCGAACTGTCAGGGAAACGTAATTAGTCCGAGCGCTCAAGCTGTTCGACTCCAGACTTCTGACCGTGAACATGAAATTGTTGGCCATGCGAAACCAGTGGGTTCCACGGTTTGAAAGCGTCTGAAGCATTTAGACCGACATCAAATCACCCCGGCTTGGGAAGTCGATCCACAAGCTCATTAGTGAGAGAGTACACAGAAGATTAAATAGAATAATCATGAGTGAGTACTTTGGAATGGGCCTTTACTCACCATACAATTGACCCATGGGGTCCAGAACGCGAAACAGAACAATAGTTACTGGAATTTAGTTAATAAGTGCAATTAATTAGTATGAGAGCCCTTCAGCGGACGCCTGTGAAACTCATCAAACCGTCTTGTGTTATCGACAGTGGAGGCTCCGTCCAGTTCTGATGCCATATTCTGCCAGCATCGGCTTTTTGCAGAACGAGTACCCACAACGACAAGGGAGACTGGGACGGCCATTTGCATTATTACTGGTCGCTCTACCTACGAGGACCTGAATTGTGTCCAAAAACGAAATGTTATGAGCATGTCCCATAAACTGCTCCGTTAAGACTCTCCCAGCGTAGTTAGTATTCCCAATGTAAATCGACAGAAAAGCGGTTTTGTGGTTCAATGATAGGCGATTAGACTTAAGGCTCCATAATATGAGGGTCGGGATTCGAGTCGCAGGTCATGCAAGCCTGGAGTTGGGTGTGGTTATCTGGCTGACGACGAGTGACAAGCCAGAAATGACATCTCCTGTCTCCATGCTCATTTCCGACACTTCATCATGCATGGTTGCCGGTCGCTGTACGACTGCCTGTGAGGGCTTTAGATCAAGCCCCAAGGCGCAGCAGGATCAGCATGTCGCGCAACCTGACCTGTGAACGCTCTCCTACTGTAGTATCGGCTTTGTCCAACTTTTACTGACCGTGTCGTCTGGAGAAAAGATCTCTAAATATCCTAGTGCGCCGTTCACGGTCAACGAGTTAAATGATGTTAGCTGATGACCGGTCTTTAGGTTTGTGTCTTCTGCGACCCATATCCGTAAGCGATATCACGCAGGTAACAGTTATCAATGGGATCCATCCTTCACGCTGGATAGGCAAGCTTCTGATTTTCCAGCAAAACAAGACGGTCAACAACGTTCTTTTGAAAGTCAACTACTTCATTGCATCTAAGTTTGTGAAAATCAGGTTTTTGGGCGAAGGGACATTTGTGGACGCCTTAAGACGCAAGCACAGTCGGGCTGTCACAAGTATATAGTCTGATATAGTTCACTGTCAGCTTAAGTCGGCTTTGCTGCTTCACGTACTCAAGTCTCCCGCAGCAATTTTCATGCTGATGGAAGGAATGAGAACCGAAACTTCTTGGGGTGGTTGTGGGTTTCATCCTCTTACTTTTCATCAGCATTGTGTTTGAAGCCGTAGACCTCAGCCACACATCAGTCGTATGCGGGCGCTGCGAAAAGTGACTGGTTCCCCTGCCACGGATGCTTGATTTGTCTTCTGGTGTGTCGCAAGTGCAACGATGTTTGCCATTGTGTCATGCCGCCGTAATAGGAGTGACAATTGACTGCCGAGGCCCCTAGTCCCACCTAGCCTATATGCGAGACTCTAGAGCGCACGGCGACAGCAGCCAGTGAAATCTGGTTAGGTGACATACAAAATTCGCCATGGCGTAACACCTCCATGGTTTTAAACCTGTTTGTAGGCAACTTATTTGCCACATCAGTGTCTAACCGTCCCCGAAATTACTAACTGTGCATGATCCGTGACTGCATATTCATCAGACCCGAGAGACTAGTTCGTAGAAGGTCTTTGTTGAAATCCCTTTCACCGTCCACACTTTGTGGATATTCTGTGTCACTTGCAGCTAGGCTAACAAACGAGCCCTGTCTTCACGAAAAATCTATCAATGGTTTTACTTGGATCTCGGAAAGTAGGTCGTGGGTAATCGAATAGGCGAAATGTGTACGTAAATGACACCGACAACAATGACACCATGCAGCCACATCCAAAATCGTCAACTTCACCCTAGTAGACGGCGCCACAGGTCCCGAACAAAAGATTTATGATTGCATCCATCCTCGTGGGCGTCCGTCTTCCACAGCGGAAATGTCGCACTGGCCTGATGATTGGACTTCACTGGTGCTTTGCTGACTCTATCTCCGATGACAGATGCCTTGTTTGCGTATGTCAAGCCGGAGATAGTAGAAACACCGCATACAACTTCGGTTCAACATTTTCCGTCGCCCCCTGAAAGTTTCTGTGATTTATCCGCGAAAAACCTCAAAAGACCAAAATTCGAGTATAAAAACTCATGATAAAGGCCACTCTGCTGTGCGGCTGTGAAGCATGGATTCAACGCTCTGTGGAATTTCGAAAAATGGATGATTGGTGCATCCACCAAGTACTGCGGCTCCGGATAACTGATCATACCTCGAATGTGGGGCATTCTCGCCTATAGAAGCCACCTGCAGTTGACACGCTAAAAGCCTACCGTGCCGGTTGAATTAATCACGTACTCTGTCGACCTAGGGTCGAATTCGTCCGTCACATTGCTTTAAACTTCTAGATTGTTGCCGACAACTAAACAGCGTCAACCCGAAAAGTGGAAAGATGCGCTAGTGTACTCAACTTTTGTCAGTCTTTCTGTGCGGGTGTGGGACACGGCCCCTCCAACCCACAGCTTAAGAATATCCACGCGATGATTCTTGCGCTCCATCCTCCGAACCCTTCTCCAACGAACGACCGTACAGTTGATTGGGAACACAAACCGTCCACTGTACCCTTTTTATCCCCGACTGGACGACTCGGATGTGTTCCGTCGGTCCAGAGGCGCACTTGCTGGAGATGTCTTATGGCTAAAGCCTGATCCCAGCTGACGACGACACCGATTTTACCGCTAAGAGATGTGAATGGACGTGGTGAAATCTTACCCCAGGCCCACTTCGGACCCCCGTGGCGCTCCAACAGGCACAACTTATAGCTAGCGTTTGCCACCAACTCAATTCAGTGGGGCCCAGTCAGTTGTAATGCAGTAAACCCCCATCTTGGGACACTTTTGAACATTCAAGATTAATACTGTCACAATCACATGTTCAGTAGTACGGAATATCAGTCAGGCATGCTGGTGTACCTGACAAAAGGCTGGGGAGGGAATATTTAGCACGACCCCGCTAGGACAAAATCATGGGAAACGGATACTTAGCCGGCTATGCTTTTATCTGTAAAAAAACGGGAGTGGAGCTATGGCCTATCTTTTTACCGGACTGTCTACTTTAACCTATGAACCGAAGATTTTGACAAATGAAGTATTTTTCACTTTGTATAGATGAGAAGGCTGAGTGGATCGAGGTGACGCCGCACATGCTTGGCTATTCGCCGCACAAAAGCGTCTCTCCAGCTAATTTCGGCACTACTGGAATTCAGCTTCAGTCCCCCGATCTGACTGTGCTCTACTCAGCCCTTGAGGATAAACTAACGGGCAGCCTGCACAAGGAAACCACCGATGGTCAACCGAGTGCTCAAACGCCTCTGGACTCCACAGAGGCGTCAAAGCGTTCAACCCTCCAAGAACCCTGTTACACCCAGTTTGGCGAATGGGCTAGCCGGCCTGAAATTTCTGAGTTAGTTGTTTTTTTCAAAGTAACTTATTCTTCAAACCTAGTGTGTTGTTTTGTCTTAAGATAGGTAGTCGACAACTTTTTCTTTTGTCGAAAAATTTTTCAACACATGGAATATGGACCTGGCTAATTTTACAGTGATGGAAGACGCTCCCCTTTCCTATGTGACAGTTCGACTGTGGCGGAAGACGGTGTCCACCATATGCCTCACAGCATGCTGGACTCAGGATGATGACTTGTGTGCGATGTGTGTGATGGAAAGCTTGCGCAGCATCTACCACGCGCTCTTCTCCCTCATCCACTTGGGCCTGATGACAAGACAGACGATGACTGGAGGCGTAGACGGACTAAACAACCCTCCACATAACCGTGCCCTTCCAGCTACAGTAAATATGCGGCACAAATACTACTTTTCCTTCTTTACACACTTCTGAACTTCATTTTTTTATTGAAGGACCCGCTTCCAAAATGCATCGCACAAATAATCGTTCCTAACACAATCCCGTCACAGAAATGAAAAAGTTGGTGAATTAAGAGAGGGACAGAGAAATCGTGTCCCCCTTATCCACAAGCTGAATTTTGTGCGACCTTACCGATGTTGGCGCAGAGACACCATGAAGTTTGTTTTGTAAAAAGCTTTACATGTCATTGGTCAACCAAGCTGTTGGCTCTCTTGACATCTGTTGCTAAGTAGGCCTATTTGGCCCCCTTCCGCCATGACCTGTTTGCGTTAGCCAGATCTTCACAGAAAAGCAGTCTGCCAGGAGAAGAAGCATAATTGCGTTCGCCTCAAGTGACGAGGACCACCCCTTTCCCGGAGAGGGTGTGGTGGGTGACATGCACGTAACTCTGTTTAAAATGAGAGGACCTCAGATTTCACAATAGTGAAAATATCACGAAGGTCACGCAAAGGGGTAATCGCGGCCTGATCCGCAGTCCTGAGTATGACCGTGTTATCCTCTCAATTAACAAACTTTCGTGCAACGGCTGTTAGCAGATTCTTAGTCTTAGAGTGCACGTAGTTTTTTTTAAGTGGGAAGGCTAAACCTTCAACCTTATTCGGAATGATCTTACCCGCAAGTCTGGGTGATGGAGATGGAAGTGGGCACAGTAGTTGACGTCGCACGACGCCTCCGCCTAACGCGTACCACTTTTAAAAGTTTATTTCTACCCAACTGTGCAAAACTCGGCGACCTTGGTGACATTCGAATCCACGATAGCGCAACTTTTAAAAGTATAGTGGACAACTTGACCCGGCCGCCGACATCGCGACCATTT
>CACRXP010000435.1:215921-238395 GCA_902702965.1 Spirometra erinaceieuropaei | reverse complement strand
TATACATTATTAATATACCCAACCAAATCACTGCTGGTGGAATCTTCATTACACCATTCCAATGACAGTTCTAATGCAGACATGTTTGGGCACTGCACAGCGTTTATGTTTTCAAATACATAGCGTAAGTCGTACCGATCACGAGCGACTTGCTGTCCTCCGATTGGCTTACACGCCTGTAGGTTTTTTTCGGATGCCTAGGATGTCATGCGGTAAGCGCCGAGACCTCTGAAGCTTTCGTCAAAACCCTCAAGTGCGTCTTCGCGCAGACGTTACCTACGCGGCTTTGCAGTGCGGATGTGTGAGACACGTTGATCGGGTAACGTACGAAAGGGCAGATAAACTTTCGGAACCCCTTGGGGGCAATTTTTTGAAAAGAGAATTAAATTCAACCATAAGACGTCACATGGAATCTCCGGTCTCACCCATTATGCCATGGTTGCCGTGTTTTTGAATTTCCACATTAGGTCGGAATTTTGCAGCTTTCGCCCTTCCATGGGGTCACACATAAAACGCTCACATGCATTCTAAATCTGCTGTTATGAGAAGTTTCGCGTGACTTTTCGTGTCCTCCACATGCGCACTGGCTGTGCTGCTAGCCGTTCGTCCCACGCGCATGCCTCTAAGCGAGAGTGTAGCGCTGCAGATCTGCACCTTCGTGCCTCGTGAGAATTGAATCACAAGGCTTGGTTCGTCTTGATCTGCGCTGTTTAACCTCCATAACTATCCAACTTATTGGCTCTAGCAACGAAGTTTCTCGGCCTTGCTGTAGGTTAGCTATATTAATGACGGTCAAAGTAACTAGGCTGCAAGTGAAGGTGCATGAACAAAACACGGCGACCATGTCTCGGTGCAAATGGAAATAAAACTTACCATCTCCACCTGAGCCCATCCAACCAATTCATTATTTGACGCAGACTTTCTTTTGCAAAGTTTTGCTGGACGCGTTTGGTACTTCCACAGGGTTTCCTATTAACAATTTATTGGCTCCTCCGCAGGTTCGAAGTGTCATCGACTTGACTGTTTCTTCTATCCATGTACAGTAAAATACCTAGATGGGCAAGAATGGCGGAAGCCTCATCACCAGCTGCCTCTTGACTTCCTCCTATCCCTTATTAAAACAAAATGAGCCAAAATTTGTCTGCCTATTTGGAGTTTTTCCATATGCTGCAAGTAAAAACCAAATCGTTCGGCTCGAAAATAGTTGTTAACGGATTTTGCTATCAGATCCCTTGTGATCCCACCGGTTTCTCTAGTCCCCCATTTGGCAACGTTTTTGACTACTTTCTGTCTGACCGCCTTATATCGGTCTAAGGTCGCCTCTGGATTGTTCTTCTTCCTGAATCTCAGTACCGGAATATACTGCCGTTTTTATTGTTATTAACGTATGACTTCAGCGATTTTATTTTCCCGCTTGCCGCAAAAGTAGTTCGCAGTCGTTCTCATCTTTAAATTTCCTTAAGGAGTAGGTTTACATTGGTGGGTGTATGTGGAACACCAAAAATAATTTCGGAATGTGCTACCAAAACCATGCCACTTTTCTCTTTTTTCAGTTTGATATCATAATTTATTTCATCCTTCCGGGGTTAATAATCCACTTCATTTTTTATCCCCCTTCAGTACGAATCTGAGTAAATTAGACCCCTGAAACATTTCTACTGCATATGTACCCCCTAACGCCCGTACAAAAAAGAACAGCTAAATTATTGCAGATCCGTTAGTGCATTATTGTGAGGCGTAACTGCCTTGCCACTTTATTACTTTAAGCAGCCCGTGGCTTATGCGCAATAGTTTTTTCTATGTAGGGAAAAGTTTTTCACTTAAATAATGCTTTGCTCCGAAGGCAGACAGTTCCCCTTGTTGTTGTTGTTTTTGCTGTTGATTTGTGCGGCCATCCGTTCACCTTTTGTGGCCTAGGATCCTAGGCAGTCACCTCATAGGTTTCCTACTCTATCTAGAGCTGTTCCACAGACCAGAGGTTTCGCTTCCCAAAAAGTAAAAAGTGGGTCTCCTGGTAGGGCGCCTGATTCAACTGCCCACTGAATTCGGGTCTAAAAGTCGAGCCTTCACCGCGTCTCTGCCGACGGGAATCAAGTATAAAATGGCCAGTCCGCTGTTTCCTGCCTTTGACGGTCATGCCTAGTGACTATTGCTTGACTCGTTTGTATGCGATCGCCTCTGTGGGTTCTAGACCAAAGCTCAGGGGCAGGCCGAATCGGTCCTCTAATCAGGACAAATAGGTGCACGCCAGCACCACGTAACCTGTCGGTATTCCCGGCCCTGGTTGGCGGGGTATCAGCCCCTGGCCCAATAGCTGAGCGTTCGGTCCAATGCCCAATTTATGTGGTTTCCAAGCCCTGGGCTATCCGGTCTGGAGCCGGGTTCACAGCGGTAAAGAAGCCAAAAATGGGCATTCCTCTTTTCTTTATCCTTGTCGGTAGTACTGCTCCTTCACTTTGTTGTTTCATAAACGGGACAGGCTTTTCGTTCCCTATTTAGTCATTTACTGACGGTGATCTGTGATCCTGGTAGCCTGCGCTACTTACAGTGCGTGACCGATCTCATGAAATGTTAGCCAAAATTCTGGAATGCGTTTCCGGTTAGGAAGGATTACTTAAGTTGGGTTGTTATACTGATTACCATGTAGCATAACCCTATAACATTTCGGACTCGCCAGGATGTCGGCTTTTGAATTTCTTTTTGGCCTCCTGCAGAAACCACACTAGGTAAAAAATGACTAATTAAGTTGCATGCATTTTTCCTGTTGATATTCGGTGGTCTTATAAATTCAAATATATTTTATAGAAAACATGCACAAAAATATACTTCACTTTGCTCATTTGGTAGGAAATCACTCTGTCTTCATATCTTATGTCCGAAAAAAGTGTGTGTTTAGGTTTTAAACAATTTTCCCGATTCCCGAATAATTTTCAGCCTGCGTTTAGGAATCTCAGTCTACAAGACGCATACTTGCCGCGTAAGGAAAATCATATATCCCTCTATGTCTTTAAGAAGATACCACATAGAGTTCATGGAATTTTGTAATGGATCATTGGTAAACGGACATGCGCGGTCTTGCATGCATGGACATCGCACGGTCTTAAAATCTCATAATTAGAAACTTTCTTAAAGCCCAAATGTGCACTTTCTTCGAGAATAAAATATGAAGACAATGTGATTTCCTACCAAATGAGGAAAAGAAAGCATATTTTTGTGCATGTTTTCTGTAAACTATTTGAATTTATAAGACCACCTAAAATAAATAGGAAAAATGCATGCAACTTAAGTAGTCATTTTTTACCCAGTGTGGTTTCTGCAGGAGGCCAAAAAGAAATTCAAAAGCCGACATCCTGGCGAGTCCGAAATGCTACATGCTATGCTACATGTTATGCTACATGGTAATCAGTATAACAACCCAACTTAAGTAATCCTTCCTAATCGGAAACGCGTTCCAGAATTTTGGCTAACATTTCATGAGATCTGTCACGCACTGTATGTAGAGTCAAGTTAGTCAAGTTCAGTGTGGAGTGTTTGGCGGCTTTTGATAAGTTCGCCCGCATTTTCTGCTTTTCCAGTAATTATGGATACACTGCGTCAGAAGAGGCTGCAATGCGCGACAAATGCTTACAGGCACCACGGGTTAGTCTGCTAGTAACATACTTTGCAACTTATGGCGACCTTGGCCATGCTTTTTGGGGATTTTTCAGCGCCTTAAAGCTCAATGATTCGACCCATCCCTGTGGACGTTTTTGTTTCATATCTTATTTGATCCGCGGCATTTGTGGCAAAGCAAGCCGTTCGCAAATTTGTGACCCTACATTTAGACCAGAATAGTTCGTGTCCTCAAAAAAGTTTTTTTTTCATTTGCTCTTTTTGCTCAACTGGTGAGCAAGTGAGGCAGTCGTACCCTTGCATGTGGACTTGTTTGATATAAATCCTGCGTGTCGTAGTATTTACTGCCCTTGCACAGGTTTGCCCTTTTATTGGATTAGACGCCTGAGCTGGGTGTTCTAGAGGCGAGTCACACGCTTTTTTGACATGCTAATCCGGCGATCTTAACATTCATTCACCGGACAGTTTTGACTACGTTTGCTTCTTTCACATGAACTCATTTAGCCAGCCCGTCGATTTTCTACGCCTTTCAATTTTGTCTGATCTACGTATTTGTCGGTTTTTTTAGAACGACCCTTCTGCCGCTTATCACAAGCGAGTCCACTGAGACTCAATCCTCTGCGACGGATGAAAAGCCTCCTTGGCGACTTCGTCACTCTCGCATCTGGAGACTGCGCCTGGTTGGTTGGCTGTTGCGTCACTTCCCCTTCATGTTGGGCCACGTTGCCTCCTTCCTCCTTGGCGCTGTCACGTGAGTAGTTTTCGCACCTTTTTTACCCCTTCGCCATCCTCTTTACTCACTTTTTCCGGCCTAATTTTTTCTTCAGTTTTACGGTCTACAAGTAGACCCAAGGTCACGTGAACCAGCATGTCAGTCCTAAAACAAAGCTTTCCTTACGTACCGGATGCACTGTCCGGATCAACACTGACTTGCCTTGGTAGGGGGCGCTCACCTATCGTTCTTACGGAACTCACTCGTTCCGTTGTGCCTTATGGGCTCTCTCGAGCCCAATCAGCAGCCGCGCAGTGGCGCATGATGTAGGCAGACTGTTATTACCGACAAAGACAAGGGAGACTGGAATGACCATTTCTGGCTTATTAGCCGTCGTCAGCCAGTCATACCCAACTCCGAGGCGTGGAACACCCGAAGCTCGAACTCGCAATCTGTTAGTTAGAAGTCTGACGCCTCTAACCATTGGGCCACGGGCTCGTTGTCTTGTCGGTTTCGATCGGGAATATAGAATGGTGGAAGGGCGCACACCGATCGTTCTTACGGAACTCACTCGTTCCGTTGTCTTTCTTGGTAATGCCATGCTGCCCATTTCATGCGCCGCTGTTCGGCTGCTGGTTGGGCTCGAGAGAGACCCCATAAGTCACAACGAAACGAGTGAGTTCCTTAAGAACGATCGGTGAGCGCCCCTACCATTGTATATTCCCGATCGAAAACCGACAGGGCAACGAGCTCGTGGCCCAGTGGTTAGAGGCGAGGACTTCTAACTTACAGGTTGCCAATTCGAGCCTCGGGTGTTCAACACTTCGGGGTTGGGTATGACTGGCTGACGACGGCTAATAAGCCAGAAATGGCCATTCCAGTCTCCCTTGTCTTTGTCGGTAATGCCATTCTACTGACTTGCCTGTCTGATGGTACCCGAAGAGGGACTCGTCCGACACATCACATCGTCAAATCTCTATGCGAGTTGGCGCCGCAACTTTGGTGGGCATAGGTAGTTAGTTCGGGCCTTGAGATGATGCTCTATCTAATGGTCTTCAGTGTCTGAGATTATAATTCCAACTCGGCAACGTTTTCCGACGAAATAGTTAGTGATCTTTGGTATGTTTTGCAAGGGTTTGTGATGCTGTTGACTCCAGAGCCGGCTAGGCCACAACTGATACAAGTTGCGAATAAACACGGGAAAGCGGCCTTTTGAGCCACTGCCCTTAATTCCGTCTCCAGGCGTCCTAGCTTAGTTTGCCCCTGAAAACGCGAGTAGAGCTAGGGAGGTGGGTTAGAGAGTACGGCCGATCCCCTTTGACGTTTCCTCTTTTTTACCCCGACTGAAGTGCATCAATACTGTCATGTTTCATAGAACTTATAATGTCTGAGCTTCCTAACTTGTTGAAAGCTAGTTCCCTGCCTGCGGCTGGTCTGCAATGCCTGCCTTATACGGCACCTCTAACAACTTACGGATATTAACCGTAAGAATTGTTGAGGTCTCTTATTTAACCGCTAGCTGGCACCCTTTCTGTCGCAGCCGGAAGTATTCCAAATCCCACGAAAGCGGCGTGTATCGGTCTACTTTAATTTCGGAAAAAAATGGGCATTTTCGTTTTGTTTCGGGCGTTTACATTTCAGAGAACTGGCAATCCTCGAAAAGTGTTAACGACGAATGCATAGGAAAGTAGAATGACTATTTCGGGCTTACTTAATGTACTGAAAATCATTTCAAAAATCGTCACAACCATTAGTTTATTTGTAAGTGGAAATATGCGGATTATGGTTTACCTGCTTTTGCAAAGAGATCACTTTGAGGATCGGTGACCCTTTCCACCTCAGTTTTTCTTCATCGGTTAACCAGCGTGGGCGTACCGTCGCTTCTCGGAATGACCGACTTTTTCCGCTTTTCGTATTTTATGCTTTTTGCGAAGTCTTTTGGTAGTTCACCCAAGTCACATAACTATTACGGACTGCTCTTCTGTTGGCGTGGACAGTTTAACGTTGTCACATTTTCGCGCACATTTACGTCAGTTTATTTTGTCGGTGCGGGTACCCCGCAGAGCATCTAAATTTTTTAGTGTTTACCCGAGATCGGTATCCCACCCAACATCAAAGTGTTCGCAACTATGAGTTCGCCGCACTTTGACCGAACTGCACCGTCAAGAGTAATGTCAACTACTCACACATGTGTTCACGCGTATCTCTGTCGAGTCTACACATACTGGTAGTTGAGCTGTTTAACCTTCAAGCTGTCCTGTGCGATTTGGTGTCCTATCCACATATTTACTGATTTTTTGTCTTCCCGGACACCAAACTGTTGTCCTCATACTTGTTGTCAGAGCGTAGCAGTCAAGAGAGGCGACAAGAAACACACGTTCAAGCCTCGCTGCAGTTATTTTGAATGATCAGGGCTAATGCTTCCAAATACACTCCGGTTGTTGTGCTGTTTGCTGTTGTCTGAAAGCTTCCCCCAGGAGGACATGACCAAGGGGCTAAAGGGCTTCTGACATTCCCCCCTGCAACGGTTCAAATCAGGTTGCAGTTTTTGCGGTCGCAAGTCAACTAAATGTGCACTCAGAGGAACTTTATGCGATCTCGACACCCTACCGACAGTTCGACCCCTCGTGGCCGAGGATATCCATCATGTGCTCCGCAGCAGAGTGAGAGCAGGGGTGGCGACTTGTGTGTGAGTTAGTTTGAAGTGTTAGTAGACTTGCGCTGTATCTACAGCACTCCATCCTTCTCCACCACCAGGGCGCGATGTCAAAACAGAGTCAAGAGGACCGGAGGCGGGAGAGAGCGCGGGTGTCTGGCACGGCGAAAACCCACACGTAGGCGTACCACTACACCCCCTGGTCCACAACAAACACTGCCCAGGATTTTGCTCCAAAAGAGCAATAGGAGGTACAGATCCCAATGGGCACGGCGTGGGTCTGAACCTAAGCGTCCCACCACGCCCAATTGTTGACATTTGTTATGGGCGAACATCCGCGATAACGCCTGCTGGACTCCGATTTATTCTCCTTGTTTGTCCAGCGTATCTACCGCATGACTCGTTTTAGGGGTCAGGTATCTAACAACAACCACCACTACTACTACTACTACTACTACTACTACTACTACCACCACCACCACTGTATAAGTCCAACTTTTAACACTGTAGTCAATCACAGTTTTTTCCAGCACTCCGGTGTATCCCTTGGCTGGAGACTTCTGGAATCCTAAGACAAAGGTGTTTTGCAGCGTGTGGGTGCAGCAAACAGTCTTCTGAAATGACAATGCACTCACGGGTACTAATAAAATAATGATAATAATAATAATAATAATAATAATAATAATGGAGGCTCCTTTCGAGCCGACTGCGGAAAACTTGAAGACCTTGGTGGGATTCAAACCCATGACTTTAAGGGAAAGGCTTGAGTACAGCCGACGTTCTAGCCACCTGAGCCACGACGCCTCGCCGGTAGCCGTGAGTTTAATCACATTTGGGTCAAGTTACCCGCCCAGCCTACTTTAACATCTGGAATTCTTCAAGTCTGATGAAGCAGGATTTCCAAAATAGTCAATCTAGAATCCACCAGATGACCAGCAGACTTACTTAATACTGAAGACGTCGATTACAGTCTCATGAACTGCGTTTCCTCTGCCATAATGCATAAATAGCCATCTGCAGCCTCACGTTTTATGCTGTTGACCGCCTCCTCAAAGTTCTACTCGGTACGCAGTACTCGTCACTCCACAAGGAGTCGTCGTAACGGGTATGGCGAACAGGGAATCGTAGATGGCATCTTCCTCCGCACTATTGATTGTCTCTTGTCCTCGCACATTTTTGACCCATGTGACTTTTAATCTGCCATGTGAACATATTATCTACCCCTGCGAGTCCACGTGCCGCTGGTGTGTCGGCCCTACCACTCCAACAAACCCCCTACTCTATCAGACCATCCAGAGTCACTATATCACGAGACGATGACATAAATGTTTCGCTCTTGTAGCCATTTGTGTACTGTTGCATAGCAGCTTTTCAAGCTACAGGGGAACCCAAATTCAACATGTTTTTTTGCTTCCTAAGCATTTACAGAAGGTCATGAGGTACCTGTATGCAAAGCAAGCAGTATTCCTATTGTAACCGCTAGTATTCTGACATAATTGCACAAATGAACTTTTTGTATCTACAATATGTTCTGAAAATCTAGGAACATTGTCCGAATTCTTCAAATATGCTTCAAAACAAAACAGCCTGCTTAGGTGGAGTTTTAATACTGAGCAAAATAGAATGCGATACAACGTTGATTTATGCATGTTTTCATTCTGGCTGTTGGTTGAGCATGTTCTCGGCTACCGGTGTTAACCACATGCCGGGAAACGTACTGTATTTAGGCTGTCGCGAACGACGTCTACCGTGTGCACCGGTCACTTGCGCGTGAATTAAGGCAGACTTGTACAGCACCTCCCTCGTTCACTCTTCTCACACCGGCCATGTTTCGATGGCAAGAAAGAATTAAGACGACCATATATGGACGTGGGCTCTGGCAGACAAAGCCAAGCAACCGTCTGCGCGTGCCATACACAGCCTAGTCTCAACTGCATATGTACCAGACTACGTCTAATCAAGGGTCTCGGATCTCATATTGTGGCAGGAGCGCTGTGTACTTCACATTAAGACGGAACCATTGCAGTACATTCCCAATTATCTGAAAGAAACAAGTCATCCTTTCAGTTGGCCACCTTTCAAGCCACGACTCTTAGCTCTTCATGATAGGTTCAGGCATGTCAGCTTTATTATGGTGAGGAATGTGCTGATTTGTCGTGAGTGTGGATTCCCCTCGGTCCTGCGTCTTCCATACACCAACGGATTGTCCGAGTCAAGCCGACTTGTGATAAGATTGAGCGCAGTATTCAGCACAGCTAAGCAGTTCGTTTACGCGTTTGTCACACGCTCCGGTCCCTAGTACTGGGCCTGCTTATCACGTAAGTTAAATGGGCACATTCTTACACGGCACGTTTCGCACATACCGACGTTGGCGAATTTCATTGCATGCGTTTTACCCGAGTGTTGCGTGACGTGCTGCCAATAGTTGCTGTGTGTACGCGTGAGCCGGATAGGATTATGTGTAGCCCGAGTGAATGTGTGCACGTAGGGCGAGGTGTTGTGAGGGGTTTGGACTGCGTTGCTTTGCCGAAGACTTTCTCGGATGTGTATGTGGCCGGATAGGCCTATGCAATAGTCGATTTTTTTGGGATAATGTGGGAAGGTGGCACAGGAGTAACCGAATGTCTGCTGACGTTGGTCTGTAATACTTGAGCCTTGCGAGCCACTCTCACCTGCCTGTGGCTTTTCGGTTGCTTTTTCAAATTCTTATCCTAGTTTTTACAACAGTGCGCGCCACGCCTACTGATTCCGCCTCAGAGTGTCCATGCGTCAAAGTTTTTGTCGTTCTTGCAGAAGTGACGTCACAGGATAACTGCGTGGGCGCTTCACAGTGAGGTGTTTTAGCCAGCTCTCGGTCTGACTGGCTTTCGGGATCCGACTTGTAATTTCGTCACGCATCTCGATGTCTCTCTATATTGCACTGTCCACGTGCACGGATTTGCCCACGGGTGTAAGACGGGTGCCGCTGATATTGAGTCTGGGTCGGCTGTACCCGTGCATTGACTCCGGTTACTGCAGAGAAGAAGGTCTATATACGTGACATTCGCAAGCACTGTATCTGCAACATGGTGCCTTCGACCGGGCATTATCGTGCAATGACCACCCAATAGCCTCGGCGAACCTGGAGTCACTGTACAATTGCGAAGCGGGCCTCTGCTCACGACAGCCTGTAGAACCCTGGACCGAAGACTAGTATCACTCGCGTAAGGTTCGCGATCGATCCACCTTTGATGCCCCGACTGGGATTATGTTCCATGCTCCCCCCTTTTATGCACATCTCCTTTGGAATCATACATAAAGGTGCCAGTCGGTGTTGGATGAGCTTCCGTATATGCTGTACTTTATCTTTGCACCGGTCAATGGGTCCCCGCGTTTGATGTTTTTTTTAAAAAAAGATCAGTTACAGGTTATCTGGAAACAGGATGAAATCTCTGCGGATTTCGAATGAGACTCCTTAAGGATCTGTCCGACTGTTGGCCCGGGTAGTTTGCTCCCCATTAGTGCACGGAATGCATTTGTGGCCCGTACATAATTATTACCTACGTTAGGGGGTTTATACGTGGACTAACTTCAAATTGTACCGTAGCTTCTTGTTTGCATTAAAGCAACTATCGATATCCTTCACATGCCCCGCTGTAATATAGAAGCTTGACATGAAGGTATTAACTAGCGGCTAGCTCCACACGTGTGACGACTACACCGCCGATTTTCCCTGATTGGCTTTCAGGTTATGTTTTAATTATTATCTGGTGCAGATTTCTCATTCGCTATCAAGAACAGGTCAGTAAGGCTTTACGAGAGACCGGATGGGTAGACGTTTTTGACTTTGCGATCGACATCCGCATGGTCGACCGAATCGCTAGTCCTCAGCCCAGCTATCCCAAGGGGGAGACCGACCGCGAATTACCTAGCGTCAAGCGTTTGGCCTAAGTGATTACCCTATAATATTGCTCGTGCAAATACACTTGACTGTAGTTTGTCATCCAACATTCAGCCTCAGTTTTGGTTTGTTTCTGTTCTTTTCTAGTATGTGTCTCCTGCTGAAGAAGCGAGTAAAATTGCCAATTCTGGGTCCGCTTTACCTGGAGTAGAGCGCTGACAGCGTAAATTACAGGGTCTTGGTCCCCTCCCATCCCCATCTCGCTCATCTTTCCGCCCTCAAGCATGCTCTCTGCCACGTCGCTGCCGCACCCGTCCCCAAGGCCGATAGCTCTCGGTGGTTACGTCTCCAAACATCATCACCCCTTCCCTCCCTCCCCCCCACCGTTTCACAACTTCCCTAATCCACCAAATCCCATCGGATGGATCTGACCCCCCCTAATTACTTAAGCGCGTTCTCACACACCCACACCACAGAAATTCACAAGTGAGAACGCGCGCTACAGAGGAGATACTCTGAACCCCAGTGAGCCCGTTTTCAAGTCTACGCACACCGAGTCCCTGCTAAGGCTCCTGTCTGTCATTTGTGCAACCACACACTCACAAACACAGTGGTGAGACTTTGATTGCTCAGGATCTCAGCCCTATGCTATTGTTGTCTTGTATTTTTTTCGTCATACTCTCTTGCTTAATAATCGAAGGGACGCATTTCGCAAAGCCATCATCCCTCCACCCTATGGGGCTGGAAGAAGCATGGCTGCATTATAAATATACATCTATATGTGCCGAATCACACCAAACAGATGCGGGTTTTTAGAGTACTCTGTTTTGCACGCTGCCAGGACCCTTCAGGCTTTACACTTTTCGGCTTTCTGGGTGATTGCTTCGTTTTATTTTCGGTACAAAAAGCTTTTACCTGTACTTATAACTACGGTTCCTTTATGTCAGAAGTCCGTTTTCCTCTCCTTTTTTTCTAAGTGCAAGAATTGCTGTTACCTCTGTGTTTATGTCTGACTTCTTCACTTTGCAGACGCGCTCGCATCAAACAATAAATATTCACATAACATATTACCCTATTCTGCTTTTCCGGTCACAGTAGGTACGGAAGTTTGCATCGTGTAACAATCTGCCGTAGGTAACAATCCGTGCAGCTGAAGTGTGGTCTGTCTTCAAGTATAAGATTGCATGGCAAACTGACGGTACACGTCAAGGCGGCTGAAGGGGGATGGGGGCGGAATTGTCAACCGGCCAAACACTGTCCGCCCCCTCGCTGCGTCATTATTCTGTCATCGCCTGGCGCGTTGATTTCGGTCGTCTCATTGATGAGGGATTTGGCGTCACAGTGTTCAGTGAACATCGGGCAAATCCCTGTGGCTGAGGTCATTAACGGCTCAGCGACAGTTTACACCCAACAGACAAATGGGGTCCAACAACGTTGCACATGATCCAACGGGGGGGGGTGACCGCGTGTTTTCCTACCGGAATGCGCCCCTCAAGCATTTCTGGTAACGCAGACGGTATGCACAATGGAGTAGGCTGTATGGAAGGCGCCCGTCTCTGGAGAGCGGTAGCCGACTTGCTTTCTGGAAAATTGCACAGTAAATGCCTTCCGATGAATTATTCTTGAACGTCGATCCATCAGTTGCTGAGACAGTCGATTGATCTGAACTAGAGCGCGGCACTACTGGACCACATGAGAAACAGCTGCACAGATGAATGCCGGCTGACTGTTGACCTCGGCCTCCAAGAATCAGTGGATACTGGTTTGCGGACGTCGCATGTCATAGGCTGACAAGGTGTTACGCCACTGGGGAGACAGCGTTAGTGACAGAGGGGCCAGTAAAAATATTACGAATTGAAAGTAGGTGAGATACAAAAGATGGGGATTACTAGTGAGCCCGCCCAGGCGAGCCGATGAGCGCAACAAATTCTTGAGCTTTTCTGACTAGTCGTGATGGCTGAAGGAGTCCGCACATATAATCATGTCGGCTTGCTGTTCTTGAGCCGAAGCGGCCGTTGGGGACTCACTCGTGCTAAAAATCCCCAAGAATCTTCATGAAAACGTCCAATACAAATATTACGACCCATGCTGCAGCGGTCGCGGAGACCGACGCGCTCCGTAACCCTGGTGCAATGATGGAGACGAAAGGTATGTGGGCTTGACTATTCAATCGGGAACGGATGTAGCAGCCGCTCCAGTCCCCCTTCTCTCCGGCTCCGTTTTGTCGGTCGATGGCCGCGACAATCGTTACCAGACGACCAGCTCCGCCGGCTAGAACTGGGGCCCCTCCTGTCCAGCTGCAGGGACTCCCCGCTGCCCCCATAAACTATTATCACCTCAAGCGCGTCGGACGACCTGGCTTGATACCCGTGAGCCCCTGTGATTATGCATCCCCCCTAATCCGTCCAATCTCATGACCAGTACTCAACCAGTCACCCCCACCTACTGACACAGACTTTCACCCCCGCGTAAACTACACGCTGCGACTGTCACACTCCGTGAACGGGCGCTTATCTCTGTTGCAAGCAAACAGCCAACTTACGGCAACCTGCCCTGTGTACAGAATAAACTATTCCTCACAGCTCCCTGACTGCTGACATTAGACGAACCGAACTTATTGCGCGTGGTTTAAGTTGACCTCACATCCTTAACCGCCACACGGACTCTTGGTATTGGATGCTGGAATGTGCGGACGTTCGTATACCCTGGCACCCAAAACCTGAAGCGCACAGTCCTCATCAGCACGACGTGGATGTTTGCTGCCTGTCTTAAGTCCGAATCACCGAATCCAAGCGCACAAAAAATCAGGATACGGGGGATTAACTCTCTCCACCCTCCGACACAGCGGCCCACGCAATCTTTCTGGTAGACAATGTGGCGACCGCCCTATAGCAACTAATGGACCGTGTACTACTTGCATGGAAATGAGTCAATGGCCAGATGGCCTACGTGCGAATAAAGGGTCGTTTTATGAACATATCTGTTGTCTCCGTGTACGCACCAACATAGTGACGAACAGCGCGATAACTAGACCTTGCGAATACAGGAGTTAGTTAAACGACTCCCTCGCCGTGATATGGTGTTTGTTGTCGGGCACCGGGCCCGACAACTCCCAACAGTCACCTTATTGGCTGTTTTGAGTGCGACTTTCGATGTGATAATTGTGACGGTATGCTAAACATTGCTGATAAGAACTGGTTGTCACCAACACGTGATTCTGGCCTGGTATACAAATGACCTCCATCCTGCCAGTCAGCTCGACTACATTTTAGTCAGTTAACGGTTCCACAGCTGGGTTCGCGATAGCAGGTCGATGTCTTGGCCCGAAACTGGTAACCCTCATGGCCCCGACCACATCCTTGTTCCCATACGTCTGGAAGTTCACCTCGCCTCACCCGAAATATCACGTGCAGGACGTCTTGATGTCGCAAAGTTCGGCAAACCAGCACCACTGAGACCATAAGCGGAGAAATCTGGTTTCGTTTTACGCTGAGGTCCTGGCTCCATGTGCTGATTGAACAAGCATGGGCAGATGACGTCGTTCCTGATGACTGGGACTCGCATTTTCTTATGTCTGTTTTCAATAAGGGAGGTAAGACGAAGTGCGAGAACTACTTCGGCGTAAGCTTCGTTGACGTCGCCTCGACGATTGTTGCTGTTCTTTTTAGGCGACTCAGGGCGGTGCGTGACTTGACGCAACCCAACCAGGCTGGGTCCCGAGCTGGGCGTTGGTGCGCGAAGCATATGTTCGCACTGTGGCACATTCTTAAATTCTGCTGAAACAACCCTCGGGCGTCTGCTTTGCTGACTCCGCTGCTGCATTTAATTCCCTCCATTGTGAGGCTCTGTGGTGGATAATGGAACTAAAGGGTATGCTGGCAAGAATTATCGCCATGCCCAAGGCCTGCTCTCGCCCAATCACTGCGCGAGTTCTGGTCCATGGCAATCTGTTTCAATCGTTCGATGTCCAGCCTGGCCTTTCAACAAGGCTGTATCCTATCGCCCATTCTGTTCAACTTGGCCATTGGCTGGATTCTCGAAAGGACCCCAGACGGTTTTGACCTTGTTGAGTTTACACCCGGACATCGACTGACTCATCTTGACTACGCTGACGATATCGCCCTGCCAACTTCGTGATTCGGTGTGCTACAGGCTGTGGTGTTACGGCTGAATAGAGTCGAAAAATTCGATAGTTTACGCATAAACGCCTGGAAGACCAATGCTTTTTTGAGCTGCATCCCTAACGAGAAGGCACGACTTGGGATTACTGACTCTCAACTTAAAGAAGCAGACAGTTTTCATGCCCCAGGGGCGAGGCTACTACTGAAGCGACAGTGCAAGGGCGGGATTGTCTCCCGAATCGGTGCTGCCCGTAGGGTTTTCTCAGTCGTTAGAAAGTGTCTATGGAGCTGACGCGATATTTCCATCGCCACAAAAGCCCGTGTGTGTGCACATCCGTCCGGTCAGTCCAATACAGCTTTGAATGCTGGGCTGTGTGCGTAGAAGGTGCACGAGAGCTCGAGGTGTCTAATCACCACTGCCTGAGGACCACCCTTCGAGGGAAGTACACCGAATTCGTCCCAAATGACCCAGTCAACACTCTGTGCGACAGCATCGCGAGAGCGTCTGGGGCCCTCTAAGAAAGGAAGCTGAGTTGGCTTGAGCCCATTCTTCGACGCGCGCCTAATGAGCTCGGTGTTGCTGCCCTCGATCCGGCGTCGTCGCCCACCTGGAGGCGTTGAAGAAGATGTCAAATCAAAACCAGGCTCGACACGGTTCGTCAACACATGGAGGTGATTTGTGGACCTTCTGTATGTGGTCTCCGTGGCAGGATAAGAGAATGAGTCAAGGCTCCCAGATCCGCTGGCGCGGATATTCACGCGTGAAGAGGTTTAAGTTGCGGTATCATCGAGACCAGCCAGATCAGGCATGCCCGTAGTCATACCAACGCAACGCAGCGACCTGACCAACAGAAATGATCGAATAAGCATGACTCACACTAACTTACTTTCTGACAGCCAGCAGCTCCTGAGACTGTCTGCGCCCAGCAGTGCCCGGCTGCCAGGCTCGTTACTTCTTCATTGTATAGCCAACGCTCGGTTTATCAAAAATGTTTTGAGTACGCAGAAAATAGGGGAACAGTTCAAGCTCACTGCCTATTCGAGGAAAGGCTGTGCACTGCATGTCGATTTGCATTCGTTTTACATTGCCGTTTGTGAACCTTTACGATATTAGCAGAAACCCACCTAGGGCTCTCACATGAGGAAACTAGTATTTTATAGCCGTCTCCTAGTGTGATCACTACCGTCGGGATATCATCTCATGCACTCCTACAATACTCCTACAATCAAGTAAAGGAACTGCCTTCTTTAGTTATACGCCAACGACATCTCGTCAGAGCTTTAATAAGTTTCTTTCAATATCCAATGATCTTTGTTTAGAAGAGCGAGAAACAAAAGCATATGCTTCAACTTCAGAGGTCTGTTACGTTGCCTTACTGCGGAATAACGGTTATCGACAGCCTTTCCCACCATGAGAAATTAGGAGAGGAATTAAACAATAACTACATCCCCTTCGGAATTGACGTGTGTGGGCACTCCAGTTCTCTCGCATACTTCAGGAATGGATGTTTCTCCAGTCCGTCCACGCATTTCCTTCCTCTATTACAGAGTAATGGTCACACATTTGCACTAATACGAGCTGGTTAATTTGGTTTCCCAGCACTGTGTATCGAATTTGGCGGGAGCTGTTGGTACTCACGCTGACAAATAATTCTGCTCTTGCCATTTCCAACCCACATACTTTCGTCAGCATCAGCATATAAGGGAACAGAATTTCAAATAACAAATCGGTTTAATTCATCTTGTCGATTCATTGAGATTCATATTCAGGTGTGATTTCATATGGCCCTCAACGTCACCAATGAGTATGGATAATTCTGGCAAATCTAGCTCTCTTCCGTATATGATCATTGCTTTTATGCCTTTTATAAATCCGAATTTCTCAAACCGTCCCAAGATGCCCTGAGAGGATTTTCGTCAATACATAGATTACGTGTGTTTCGTGGTCTTCTCAGAAATTAATTAAGGATAAACTTCGACCTCTCTCCTGCTATAAAGTTTGCTCGAACTCTATGATAAATCTTCTAATATGGTAAGTGCGGAGAAGTTGCTTCTAACTGTTACAATTCTGGCCATTTCGGAAGTAGCGTTGGTTCCTAGGGTTGAAGCTTCTCTACTCTCAATGTGTTTTCTAACTGCACTCTCGAAGACAGTATGCCAAAAGTGGCTCATAAACTGTGCGGAACTAGTTTCTGGAGCTAGTGAATAATCGACAAACATAGAATATGGTTCATGCACCATCTCGATTTTTTGGCAGGCTTTTTTGCTTTACCTATGATGATTGGAGAGAGATTGACATAAGTACGCATAGCTTCATTTGCGTGCCTAATATAATGAGTCGTGTAGCTGAAGTTCATTAATTTCGCGAAAAATGACAGAAAGCGGAAGATGTGGCGAAAAACGGCGGTGAAGTAGAACAGATGGAGGCACTAGAATTTCGCAATGAAATCTTAAAAAACGCAGCCAGTCCGTCCCTGGAGGAGGGGGAAGAGGAATTATTTCTTACGATCGTCATATTTTCCTGTAATAGGGCTGTGTCATGCATCCGACTTGCCTGCCTACGGTAGAAAACGTATCAAGTATTCTCCACTACTGCAAGACAGGGATGTAGGGGGTGCCGTAGGCGGGGACTCACATTGTAGTTGCACAGGAATACCAGGTTCACCGAGGCATTTGGATTAAGTTTGCTAAACCTTGCACTGAGGGTCGACTTACGACAGTTCGACCGCCGTGAACGACCACGTCTACCATGTGCTCTACGAAGTGGACGCAGCACCTTATTTTACTTTCCGCGCTCAATTTGTCCAATCCGGCGAGCAGAAATCTACGGTCCTACCCAACGGTTGTGGAGTTCTTCAAGATTCCATTTTCTCCCCCCACCTCTTCGTCCACACTGATTATCTAAGGTCCTCAAAAGACCGATTTGGTTGCTGGCCACCCCCTCAAAAATCTGACACATTTCTAGTCTCTGAAGGATGGCCTTGATGGATGCCCAGTGGATTTTCAAATGACCGATCAGGTCTATGCGTGATGAGAAAGTGTGGCTGCAGTGATGGCACGTTGGAGCTGAGTTCATATTGTTGGTTGTAGGGGTAGTAATGGTAACGTCTTGCAGGTCTGTAGGTGTGTCCTCACTGGCTTTGCTAGTAGTGATAGTGGTAAACTGTTGTTAGATGAGAGACGACTTAGTCGTGCTGACTTAACCTTACTGACACTACACTGGGCCAGCAGATGTCCAACAAGGCCGCTCTGTTTCCGCAATATCCTTTGACAGTATGGACACGATGACAGGACCTTGGTGCTGGCTTCATTGGTCCGTAGCACTTGAATCTTGCGGTCTCTCTTCTAGTCTTGAGAGCGGCCATTGGATTGCCTTCGTAAATAGCTCCTCCGACCCTTACCGCAGTGCTCCATGCCTGCCGATCCTAAACGAGGCCTCCCAGGTCTGCGGGTTGATTCGCAAGTACGTAAGGTGTCCTTTTACTGACGCACTCGTCCGTATTCTTTGCGATGTCCGCAAGTACGACGCTGTAGGAAAGCTGCCCAAGCGGACGATCCTTGTCCAACCTCGCAACGTGACCGTTCCATCGCAGTTTTATCGGCCTTTGCATAATGTGGATACTGAGGACCTCGGTTCTTTTCGGGATCTCTGTGTCTGCAGTCCTTTCCTGCTACTTCGCCTTTAGTGTTTTTCGAAAGCAGCTGAGGTAAAAACGACTATCTTCTTGCCTGGCCCTCACTAACGATCCGCGTGGAGACTCCGTACAAGGTATCAGACGGAGGCTTGGCCGGCTGGCGATTTCGTAGTTGATCTTGATGTTTCTTAAAATCGTACTCACAAGGTACGCTAGTTCCTCTATTGCATTTGGCGTCGGTTGGCTTATGAACACCGTCTTCTCCTTGCTGAAGGTCAGGTCGAAGTTGAAACTGCCTATCAACACTTCGGTTACATGCCCTTCTCCATGGTGGTGTTTAGCACGCAGTCATCCGCGAACATTAAGTCGTAAACGCTGACCCAGGAAGCACGGTCTGCGTCGATGCAGACAATGATATCACCAAGGACAGCCAGTTTGTTCGCTTCCGGCCCAATTCCTAGGAGTATGCGCAGGTATGTGTAGAACTTATACTTCACAAGAGCAACAATCTACGAAGCCAAGTGGATTGCTGCTGCCGATGCGAAGTGAGCAGCTTCCAAGTCTCAAATCTCTTTGTCTAGCAATTCCAATACTCAATCCATCCCATCATCTATACGATGCCAACGGACATTCCGCGCACGGATCGGCCTCGTCGGACATATTCGGGACCAGTGCATTGCCAACACGGCACGCCCGTCTCCTGCCTCAGAAATCGTCTCCAGCTCCACCCCACTAGGGAACCCCCTACGACGTCAGTGACCAACATCACTGTCCCACCACTGGCGAACAAGCTCCCGATATTCCGCTGATTACCGTGACCTCCACCATCAACACCACAATCGCCGCGTCGACAGCGACGACGATCATCACCACCCCAACACTGGTGAGACCACTCCCGATCCCCTATCACCCATCACAACCGCATCCTGCACCACCAATGCGGACTTAATACTAATCGATCCTCACTGTAGTCGTGTCTTCACGTCCCGCATGGGTCTGATAGTTCGCCTGCGAATCCATCGCACTGGGACAAACAAACCAATTGCAGGAGCGCCCGCCTCATTCGGTCATCGCATGGGTTATATTCGTCTCTATTAAGATCTGTGATGGAATACCGCAGTTCAAACCCCACCAACACATCTCACCATACCATCCCATACAGCACATGCAAATCTGCCCCAAATCAAAGGCCACACCCACAGAACATAAACCGTCCATGTCAATAGGAATTGTATTCTTTGCACAAACTGCTGCCTGGCCAAATTGCGTGACACACGTACAAAAGGTGGGCTAACTCATGAAATGTCAATCGAAATTCCGAAATGCGTTTTCGTTTCGAAAATATTAATTAAGTAGGGTTGTAAAACTAGTCAGCCTGCAACATAATTCTATAATAGTTCAGTTACGTCAGGATGCCGGCTTTCGACTGAACTTCCTTTCGGCTGCATGCAGAAACTACACTCTGTAAAAGACGACTACTTAATTAGCATACATTCTTCTCATTGAGTTTCAATGCCCTTAAAAATTCAATTATATTTCACGGGAACCATGCTCAGCAATGTTCATTCTTTTACTCATTCGGTAGACAATGACGTCTTTCAAAAACTTTTCCAATTCCCCAATAATTTTGAACCCGCTCTACTGTTACACTTGGATTCAGGGTTTCCAAACTGCAAGTCGTATATTTTCCGCGTACGGAAAACCATAAATTTCTCTACGGCAATAGAGGGATACCATATAGGGATCATGAAATTTAGCAGTGGATTTGATCTATTTTGTTACAATTACAAGCCACATTGGTAAATGCAGAGGCATGACGGTTTATGAACGTCCATTTCACGGTTTTTAAAAGTCCCACAGTTTGAAACTTTTTTAAAACCGAATTGTGCCTCTCCTTCGAGTGTGAAATTGGAAGAAGAGGTCATTGCCTACCGAATGAGTAAAAGGATGAATATTTTTGTGCATGTTTTCCATGAAATATGATTGAATTCTTAAGGGCGTCGAAAATTACTTTTAAAAAATGCACGCTATTTAAGTAGTCGTCTTTTACAGAGTGTAGTTTCTGCATGCAGCCGAAAGGAAGTTCATTCGAAAGCCGGCATCCTGACGTAACTGAACTGAACGGTATAGCTCGGTCATTTCAGGACAGATTCAGTCTGCAATGGGTCGTTTAGATTGAGGCATTCATGATACTGGCATTCAGATTAAATCCGAGCTACCCCTTGCCTTTGTGTAAACCTGGTTCACCATGTGTGGACTAGGCGAGTGTGGCCTGCGTAAATGGGCTGGTTATCCTTTCAGGTCTCTGTGCCCGATCCCGCCTCCGGCTGGGCTGACCCTGTATTTCCATGAAGCCCGATGGGGCGATGGAAAAGACTATATGGTAGATGCTGCACAAGTCCACCATCACTCTAAACTAATTCACGCGCCGGTCACAGGTGCTGCGCACACCATGCTGTGGTGCACACAGTGGACATCGCCGTTCGCAACGGTCCAACTGACACTTTGTGGCACCGGAGTCGGTCACTGAACGGGCATGGGTGTTGACGATGATATTGGATTTATTCCCGGCAGTCTTATGGTAAGGAAACGGTCACAGATTCTCAGTGGTAGCCAGGACAGCCGTATCACGACATCGTTCCTGATGACGAAGGAGACTCCGGCATCTCTTTGCTCGGCCCTTGGATGTCTACCCCAGTTGACATTGTCCAGAAAAGCAAGTCTCATATAGAGCCGCAGTACCCACTTCGAAGCGAACCAGTTTGCGAGCGACTGAAGCCGTATTCCTTTCCGGTTGGTTTGTTACTGGTTTGTCTAAAAGGGATCGAACATTGCAAACTTCCAGAGTGAGCAGTGCCGCAATGGCAGCCTGTGGGGGTGCAAGGGAATTGGGACAGAATTGACATTTTTTGTTGTTTTCGGCCGGGATGTAGGGAGTGCTTACAGAGGGGTACAGAGTTCAAGCCCATGTAGGTCGCATCATGTGTCTTATGCAGTTGGTAGCTTCTCTGCACGTCCCTTAACAGGCACCAAACTCTCATCTGCATCTTCTGGAACCCAGGCTCTGCCTGTCCGCCACACCCCGATAACCGCCACAACCGGCAAGCTAAATCAAATGAGGATATCCAATGTGTGTGTGTCCACACACCCGGTCGTCCTGTTCCCTGCCCAATCCTTTCCCCTCCCACTTTTGAAAAGTCCTAAGAGGAGGACGATTTGCAATCCCCTAGATGGCGCAGATGAACTCGGACTGCTCTCTCCACTGAACAAAGTCACAACCCATTTTTGATTTCCGCTGCCGCAAACAGCCCTATTTAAGGGTAGCGCTGCTTATCTCCTGGCGGAGAAGAGGCTAGAAAAGGTGACCCTAACAAATGTGGGGAAATCTCGCCTTATGCATGTATACCGTGACTCGTAGATGCAGAACTCGCGGTCGAAAACCGCAAAGAACAAAAACAGCCCTTGTCCTCCCCCCTCCGCCAAATCTCGCAGGCCGCTAGGGTGAGTCCGTTTACTCTAGCGATCTGGACTGCTCGTCCTCTTTTAGGCAACTCCCAGAGCAACGGACCGGAGTGAACAACGACACTAGTTGCTCGAGAACTGGCGTGCTACACGGCAGAGAATAACGCTTCCTGCGAGCCCTGCTTCTCCTAACAAGGCCAAATAGTGGTGGGTGTCGCCTTCGCCTTTTGGAGCAGCCGCCCAAAACAAAGCGACCCGATGCTGGTGTCGTCTTTGCCCTCCGGAAAGACATCGCGGAAGGACTGCCATGTCTGCCACAGAACACCAATGACCGCCTCATGACACCACGCCTACCATTTCGGGAAGCCAAATTTACCACCATCGTCAGTGTCTACG
>CACRXP010000435.1:197371-213798 GCA_902702965.1 Spirometra erinaceieuropaei | reverse complement strand
TCCGACGGGATGAAAACCAAGTTCTGCGAGAATCTGCACGCCGTCCTGATGACCGCTGATGACGGAGAAGCAAATTGCCCTAAGTGACCCCATTGACCGCGCCGGGACAGACCACGCTGCATGAGAGAGTGCTGCTTACTCGGTGGTTTCGGTGGCTGTAACGACAACGGCCTCCTCCTTCTGCGGACCTACACAGAATCCCGCCTCCTCGTGAGCAGCAAATTCGTCCGCCTTTCGAAGTGGGAGAAGGCAACCTGACCACGCCCCTAACTGCGATGCCGGCAGTTGCTGGACTACGTTATCGTCCAGTGAGAAAACTTCCAAGATGTGTTGCCAACAAAGGCGATCTACGACGCCGAGAGCTGGACAGATCACCGACTCTTCATCTCCAAGAGGGGTGCTTCGACTGTAACTTCGCAGGAGGTCACAAGATAAGGGACCGTAAGACAAGTTAAATATTTTTCTGTTGAATTTATCTGACCCCCAAGTCGATTTCAGAAACCCACTTGTACAGCACCTGAAAGAACTACGGAGACACAATAGGGCCAGTTGCGGAAAGCCCCCCATTTCATCACTCTGGAGTCCTCGGTCACCCACGCCGTCAAAATCTGGATTGGCTTGACAACAGCGACGAAGAAGTCCGCAATACACAAAGCCTACGGTAACAGCGAAAGGGACGCTAACAGAGCGGCCTTCGTCAGCTGTCGCTACTTGGTGCAACAGCGACTGTAGGAAATGCAGGGTGCCTGAATGATTCGCGGGACCGAGGGAACCCCGTGGTATGCTAACCGCAATGAAACAAAGAATTTCTTCGTCCCCATCAGGACAGTCCACTACCCTCACACCAAAGGAACAACACCGTTGCTCAACCCTAACCGGTCAACACTTGTTGCAGAGAGTTCAGACTCTGAAACGACGGGCCGGACACTTCAGAAGTGTCCTCAATCGGCCGTCCACAATCTCTGACACCGCCATCAACGCACTTCCTCAAGTGAAAAGGAATTATGGCTTTGACCTGCCGCCTTACCTCGTGGAAGCATTCACAGTCCTGGATTAGCTTTCGAGCGGGAAAACACCGGAATCCGACGCGATCCCAGCTGAAGTCTAAATGCATGGGGCCTCTCGGCTCACGGGCCAACTTACAGCGGTGTTCCAAGAGACTTGGCGCTAAGAACAAGTTTCTCAGACTTCCAGGGATTTACAGGGGTGCTAGACTAACAGACCCCTTAGCAGTCTCTTCCATTTTGTTAATTGCTTCTTCTATTTCAACGTAATAAAAAACTCTGCAACGCGGTCCCTGCGTCGCATGCAAGATTGATAGCCAGGTTGTAAGACTTTTTAATGTTAAGTTTATATACACAGTTTTTTCTTGGCGCTTGTAGTAAGGCTGATGGATATAGTTTGTAGTGTAGATTCGCGCTGAATAAGTCGTTAGCATTGACTTGAGTGCTCGCAAAAACAGAACGAAGATCGTCCATCTCTACCACCCGAAAGGGAACCGACCACTGTTGACGACCTACTGTTGGCGAACGACTCTGCGATCAAGACCACGAGAAAAGAGGATGTGCAACAGAGCTTGAATCTCTTCGCTTCCGGCTGCGGCAACTTCGATCTGACAATCAACACGGACAAAACGGTGGTCCTTCAGCAACCACCGCCCAGCGCTGCATACAATGCTCCCCACATCCACGTTAACGTCACCCAAATCCGGACGGTGGAAAAATTTGCCTATCTAGGCAATGCGCTCTCAAGTGACAACACAATTGACGATGCTTATGTGAAAATTTGGCTAGCTTGCGCTGCAACTCTGGGGTCTCGGTTTCCACGGCACTCAACATATATTCCTAATTATAAGCAAGCTAAAAAACCATGACTTGGAAGGCTGTCGGACAGACGGGGTTACGTACAATGCATTTGAGCATTTGGATAAGAGGCCACTAAACTTTGCATATTCAGTTGCCTTTGCCTTGTTCAGATTCCCATATCGTCCAGACGGTCAAGCCCTCCTCAGATGCCCTGCTCTCTTCAGACATCTGCGCAGCTAAATAGACCAAAGTATTTGCAGTCAAGTCTTTCCTTAACAAACTGTATTTGTACTCTTCATATGGCATCTAAGTTTTTACGCCAATGACCGCTTTTCATTAGTTATTTGAGGCGGATTTCAGAGTGTTGCTAACTGCAGAGAGCACTTACGAGCGCTCAAATCCACAAGGCTTTGCAAAAAGTTACCGTCGTAGCCACCATCATCTTTGTTTCCGTCTTTCTATTGCTTGAAATATATGCAGATGTATATCCGGTCAGGGTTTAATGACCTCGGCTAGACATACCTCGCCGCATTTCCGCACGACTTCTGTGCTTTTGCTTCTTTGCAGTAATTTGGCATAGATTTTCACGTATTTTGTTGCGCAATCAGGTGCTCGATAGAGCAATTACTTCATTAAACATTCTTCATATAGATATCAAAGCTTTGTGTCTTAGTGCTCTGTTGCATTTAGAAATTGTTTCGCCCCGCATCAAAAGCTGCTCGGTTAATTACTGTACCCTAGGTTAATGCATGTGACGGAATTTGTTTACATCCATTCATATCATGGAAATCTTCAAAGTCATATGATGGTGATCGATTTGGCGTTTTTCCTCTGATACCAAAACGCCTGCTACTTAGAGCCTGCAATGCTAAGTTCTCGTCCCCTATCCTTCGAAGGAAAGCAAAAAGGAGATAATATCGCTTATGAGTGCATCTCTGTCTGCATAAATAACCGGGAATTGGCATGGCCTACTTAACCGGTAGACGTTTGCTTAATATCCCATGCATGCAGGCGAACAGGCAGCTTCAACGACCGATGTTCATGCTCTCATAGTCGCAGATAGTTGTGCGTCAAACACGGCGACAGAAGCTGATGTGCTGTGAGACACGGTCTTCTTTCCCCCAGCTGAACGAATTTTGGACTGATCATTAACACAGAGGGGAGGGTTGCACCCTCAAACGCGTAAAATGCATTCAAGATCAGCATGAACGTAACCCACCTTTCATACGTGAACATATTCACCTAACTACAGGAGTACAATTTCAGGAAACTTCAGCATCGACAATGAAAGTTCACGCTGGACCTCCAAGGTCGACTAGCTCTTCAGTTGACTGAATCCCTCTGGTTGGGATCACCGCAACCCTCACCCGAACACGAAGCTGGAGAGTTATCGAGCTGCCATCCTGACAGCGCTCCTGCATGAGGCGGAGACACAGAGAGGCTACTCCAGCAGAGTACTAAAGATGAGGAGGCTTGGCATGATCTTCGACAAGGAAATTCCGGAATGAACCCGTATCGTTAGCCTTCATGCCATGCGGAACCCAGGTAATGCTGCGTTGGAGCGACCACATCGTGATGATGGATGAAGAGCGCCTGCTCAGCGACACTTCAACGGCAAGGTTGGAAGAGGTGCTTGCGGGCAAGGCAGACAAAGGCCTCGGTACTAGGGCACCTGCGTATCAATACTGAGACCTAGGATAACCTCGCATGGAATCGGCAGGCGTTGCGTACTGCCGTAAGAACTGGAGTCACAATCTACGAATCTGATCGCATAGAATAGGTTACGGTGGAGTGGAAGGTATACAACGTTCGAAGACCACGGATCAACGCTGCAAGCGCCCACAAAAACAAGCATGCTAACATTGACAACTAGTATGCAGAACACACATTGTTCAGCCCGGACATCTTCGGACCCACCGTCACAACAACCCGCCCAACTTATAACCCTCGTCACAAAATGTCGCCGTCCTCAGTGTCGGGCTTAGTCAAATTCATCTACTAACCTTCCCATCCTCCTTACCAACATCAACACCGCGGCCAGCGTTGAGAACTTTGTTCCAGTCCGTCCCCATTGCGACCGCAACTTCGAATCACGCAATGGCCTAGCCGATCGCTTGCAAATCCATAGCACGTAGGCAGGCGAAGCAGCGCCTGAATTCCCCAAAATGCACTTGGCATTAGCGTCTCGCACGCCCAAACCACCCGAAACTTAGGCAACCGTAGGAGTTTATTTGGCCATTTGCGTACTCATCAAAATATCCGGCAAATGAAAGCAGTCTAGACCCAACCACAAAACCTTGTCCTACCTCTACGATCGCACCCCTAAGCTAATCTAATCCACAGCATGTGCATCCGCAACACATCACAACGCACTCCTACAGCATGCATGAGATGCACATTACCAGCACCGGTGAAAAGTCGCATGTCGGGATTTGCACATCTCACCTACGTGGGAAACATGACATTTAGTGCAGCGTGGTCCACAAAGTGGGCACCAAGTCGTGTGCGGCAAGCGTGGACGGGTTGTTTGGCTTTGTCAGCCACTGGTCTCGAGCCCACCCAAGGTTCCCTTAACCTCGTCCTCTCATCGTAACAAGGTGGGTGTTGGGAGAAAGAATACCGTAAATGCGGCGACGGTATGCTTCGTAATAGACAAATTCACCCTCAAGTCACCGCTTCCGAACCCATCCATCCTGGAGCAGCCGTGGGCGTCGTCGCACTGCCACGTATGCGGAGATGTGTGAATTTTCAACATGCGGTAAGTCCTCTCAATGTATTCATGGAATCCCATAAAAAGACGTTTTTATACAGTAATTAACATTGCTTAGACAAAACAAAAAACAGCAGTCGCCAAATGTTATTGATTCAAAAATGAGCCATTACCTCCTTCGTCTTGTTTTGGCCTCCTGCCCCGACTTAGTCTTTACCTATCATTTGCGCTATCTTTCGCTGCGCGATGTCTCCCTTTTGTTCAACAACAAAGTGACTTGTAACTCAATTAGTCTCGATTACGTATAAAGATAGGATGTGTTGATATTTTCACCACTGTAATATGTTATGGAGTATGCTATACCCACCTGGAAGGGTTTCGTTTGAATCTACGGGTCACTTGTTTAATGTGCGCAGTTCAATAATTTGGATCGAACTCCAAATGACTAACGAACGCAGCCCAGAGAAGTCCCTTTAGGCGGAAACTCCTAGAGAGTCATGACGATATTCCGGATGATGTCCGTCAGGGTAACGGCGTCCTTAAATTCAACTAAACGTGATTTTTCCCCTTCCAGGCTCCAATTAGTCCTGGCTGTTTACACCACCCCCTACCATGCTGACTGCAGCCTTGACCTAGTGCGTCAGGACATTGTTAATAATAGATTGACTACTGGCTAAAAAGCCGGCAAACAAAAACCCGAAAACATCAGCACAACGGTAGCAGCCTCGCGAACTTCTGTTAGTCGAGGCAAGGTGAAGAAAATCAGTCAGCTTTGTAAGTAATCCTGTTGTGTTTCGAAACATCGGTAATATTCCGGAATTTTCGTTAGAAGGATGTTTTCAGGTGGCCAGATTTTCGGGTATGTTGTTCAGTGAATAATATATCTAACCAAATCACAACTTTAAAACAGATTTATAAATCCGTCAGTTTGTTGTTAGTTACCTGTATGAACATGGTGTACCGAGACGGTATTATCAGGACTCCGCAGAAATCTAACGTCCATTGTTATGATACCACTCGCGTTCCAACTTATCCTTAGCTGATCATCATTCATTCGGTAATGAGAAATGATTAACGCCACTTAGTGATGAGCAATAGCCAGGAAAAATCCACCAAAATATTATTTTTCCATAACAGCAAAATATTCTCTCGTCTGTTACATGCATTTCTATACTTGTAAACTAAGCCCACGTTAGTCCGTCCTCCCTTTCACAGAAGCGACTGCCAACATTGTATGTCAAATGGGATGTCAATACGCATATGGCGTGATTTCATTGGTTTTCCACCAGAGGATTAGCCTACCAAAGCAATCATATCGTCTCTCATTTATTTTTCTGTGAACATCATCATAAGTACATATTTATTGGACTTTCATAAGGATGCTACGAAGACCTCAAAACACGGCTTTTGGTCCATACATGAAATGGTCACTCCTTCATTGGGGCCGTTGAACAGAAGACCCGAAAGAAAGTGTAACTTTGGTCTCTAGGTAAGGAAGGACTTAAGTGGGGTATCTTTCATAAGTGACTAGAATAACATTTATTATTTCATCATTAAGACATGGGCATTATTTGAGCAGCAATTTTCAAAGGAACCTTGCATCTGATCGTATTACAATCGTAAACCCAATTATATTTTACTACTCACGTCCTGAATTCCTTTACACATGTCTCGTACCAACATCTCGCCTAGCCTTTGTCTTTACCACAGTTCTAGCTTAACTCAGAGTTATAAGACTTGGGTATGCCGATAAAGCCTTCCAAATTGCATGCGAACGGAGTTTGCCGATATATTCTTATCACACAACTGAGGACAAGCCGCTTTTCCTTGTGCTAGAGCCCTGGAACGCGGTCGCATAAAGCAGGTAATCAGAAAATGAGAACTATTACTGACGCTGCCTACAGGGACTAAAATGGTTATTTCTGGCCTATATTTCGTCACTGGAAAGTCATGTCAAAAACCAGAATTGACCATTCCACACTCCCGTAATTCGGTGACTTCCAAATAATGTTTACCTGTTCCTTCTAGTAACCAGTGCAAATCCAAGAAAAGGTATTTCGCACTGTCTAAAAAGTCACTCATTTTCAGTCAGCGCCTAATATAATCTCCATGTCTATTTTGTCCTATTTTCAGAACAGGAGGTCCTTGAGGTTATTTTCGTCATAGCAGGCACCACTTCAAGTAGCTTTTCATGTTGATGCGAGGTGCACCTGAACTTTTTCAACGAACTGGGCTGCCTTACGGGTCAGGATCATCGTCCTGGCAATCAAAATTATACTTTATTTTTTTTTAATGAACATGTTCTACAGGCACTCTGGTCTTGTTTGGGTGGGCAGTAGTCATAGTTGCTTGGGGACGTCAAATTGTACGGTTCTTCCGCTTTGGACGATTTGCACGAACTATCAGAAGATAATGTTCAAAGCGTAACCAAAGAATAAAGTGGATTTTCTGCATTCAGGTTTTGCTAATGGCAAAGCAAATACTTAGTGCACGTGGAAGGCGCCTAGACAGTACAGGTCATCGGGGCAGACATTTGCTGTCAATTGTTCCTTACGCGATTGGCCCTAAGGCGGCTGACCAAAGTGCACGTCGGAGGAAAGGTTAATTGCACGATCAACGATGCCCTTCCTTACTTAACCAACCAAAATTCTACGACCGTGTAGGCGGGGATATCAGGGGTAGGTTCTTTTGAAAGACACTAAGTACATTTAGATTGGCATATATAATCAAGACATTTAAATCAGTTGATCTCCGTCTAAATAGACATTCAATATGCCAACATGAGGTCAGAAAATAGGCCCAGACACATGCTGTAATACAGGGTTTTCAGGCGGAAGGTGTGAAATTATACGCGGCTTTGTAAGAAGGACTGGTTCTGTTCTTAATATTTTCCGCTAAAATTCTGGAAAACCAATGTTTATGTCTAGACAGCCGATCGACCAATAGACTAACGGACTTGGGATTTAGGAGTATGAATAACGCAAGCCGGGTGCTGGGAAGACGATCCATACAGGGTGTTTTTACCGGCAGGTTAACGAGACTGAGGGTTTTCTCGAATTTCTGTGTTGTCAATGGAGTAAGCAAGACATTTTTGACTTTGCCCGACCAGCCTAAAGGGCTGAATGAAGGCTTGTCAAAGAAAAACTGCGCACAACATAGACGACATAATCTTGCTCTGCTTATTGTTTAAAAGTATACAGTTTTACACAGGTGTAGTTTATGCATCCAAGTCAAGCCTTTGCCTTGCCGTGCAAAAGAAACATTAAAAGTAGCAAATTCAGGAAGTTAAACTTTCCGTAGGTGAATAGGTTGGTGTTTCCACACGCCTTTTAAACAGCATTTGTTGATGACCCAACTTGGGATGTGGCATCGATGTCAAGTGTTTTCGCACGCATAACATGTAAACGCTCTTCGCGCGACTGCCCGTTATTTTGGTTCTTAGTCCCCGTTCAACGCCACCAGTATCTTTCAGTCCGACACAGCATGTTTACATTAAACTGTCTCATGAGGCGACCACATTTTGACGAACATGAAAAACTCTGTTGATACGACTTATCTTATGAATTGTTAGCGAAAATTCTGAAATATGTTTTCGATAAGAAAGGATTACTTGGGTGGAGTCGCAATACTGAGTAGCGCGCAACATGATCTTGGGATATTTCAGTCACCTTAGGATGCTGTTTTTTCGAGTTTCATTTCGGACACCTACGAAAACAACACTCGGCCAAAAATAGCCCTTTAAGTACTATGGATTCTTCCTCTTGATTGTCAATTTCCTGATAAATTCAAAAATGTTTTGTAGAGAAATGCATAAAATATTCTTTCCCGTACACAATTACTAGCAAATTACGTTTTATTTTAAGCTTACATTTGGAGAAAGAGTATCTTTTGGTTTTAAAAAAGTGGGTTTTTATGAGCCTTTTTAATACCGTGATATGTCCATTCATACAACATCGTAATGCTGCTCATAAAGTACACAAAATAAGCCATGCTGACTGCAAAATCTTGTGGGTTCTTTAGGACCTCATCTTAATATCATAAATAAATATATCATTTTACTTACGCAGACAGTATACAGCGTGTGGTATTAAAACTCCAGCGGAGCTGTATCTACGGGTCAGATCCAAAATTATTCACGAATTACAGCAGCTGTTTTCAACTAACACAGGCCTTTTCTAGACTTACGAAATTTACAGATGCAATGTACTTCCAGGCGTATATAGGAAAGTGTATTTTTTCATGCGATTCATAAAAGATATTCGAATTTATAAAGATATCGAAAATCAGGGAAAAATGCATGCCACATATGTAGTCATTTTGCATCAAGTGCGGTCATTGCAGGCAGCCGAACGGAATTGCATTCAAAAGGCGGTTTCCTGGCGTGGCTGAAATACCTTTGCGATGTTAAACGAGGATCGCCATAACAACCCTACCCAAGCAATCCTTTCTAATCGAATGCATATTTCAGAATTTTCGCCTCCATTTCATAAGATTGGTCAGAAGAGTGTACGGTATTTCGTCAGTCGTTGTTGAGGATGACCAAATCGATTAAAATCTTGATGTTGTTTCAGTACTACTGTTTCGTATCTCAAGTTTTTTTACTGAGTGGATGTGGCGATGCATGTCAAGCACAATCCCCACCATGGATGATTTCTGGCAGAACATGCCTGACGAAGTACGTTGATCAGTAAGAGTACCGAACCGCCCGGTTTCACATCATCTGTTGTTGCGATCTGTATTGTCACCGTCTTTCACACTGTTCTTGCGCAAATCACGACAGTTGGGCATGTCCGTCGCACCTAGTAGCAACATCTGACCCACTGAACGAAAGGCCAAACCTCTAGCGCGCAGATATTCGGGGTTAGGGCTTGGCAAGCTGGCAATGGCTGAATATTTTAGGAATTGGCTTTTCCGGTCTTTACCATCCTCACTGAAAACAGTGCTCGATCATTGATTTCTCTTCGTCGCACAACAGTCAGCGATGGCTTTGGACCCGGGAACTTACTGTGCAATAATCAACCTTACATCCAGGATGGAACGTTAGACGTCACTTAAATGCTCATATACTCATCAGTATCGAGCTCAAACCTCGGTCGCGTAAGCACTTTTGGTTGTGTTAGGGCTTACTGATAACGGAAGCTAAGTCAGAAATGATCATTTCAGTCTCCCTTGTAAATTTTCTCAACACTTTCCTGTGTGGATGCTTCTCATGATCTAACGTAGCTTCCGAGGCAGTTGAAAATGCTCTGTTAATTAATTTATGATCCTCGTGTTCAGGTTTTCGGCCAAAAGTTAGCAGGATGTTGCCAATCAAAAATAGCAAAACCAGTGTGTACTTTAATTCATTTTGCAATCTGGGTATATTGAAGTCGCTCCTGAAGATTGGCCTGCCATCTAATACAGTTTAGGTGTCAGGTTGTGTCCCTATGACGGATCACGTAGCACATGCGCCAGACCAACACGGAGGTAGAACGGAGTCCGGCAGGCGTTATTGGGGGTGCGCACCTGTAACAAATGTCGAAATCGGGAAGAAGGTGGCGGCACGCCCAGCTGTAGATCCACGCCATGCCAGTTGGGATCCGAGACGCCCCAAAGTTTTCCAGTTGCATAAATTCCTGTTCAGTCGCACGTTTTGAACCAAGGGGTGTGACTGTACGCCATGATACAGGTTCCCGCCGCGCTACTTATCTACGCCCTCTCTTGCCTCCGGCCTTCTCTATTTTTTCATGACAGCTGGCCTAGGTCTGGAGGAGTGGTGGAGGGGATGAGGAGGTAGGGAGGGAGGGCGCGGCAGATGCTATACAAGTCTACCATCATTTCAAATGAAATCACGCGCAAATCCCTGTTTCTGCTCTTACCCTGCTCTGGAGCACACTGTGGGCATAGTCGGAAACGATGGTCTAACCGTCGTATATGTTAGCTACTGAACTACTATGTACGTCATCATAAGCCCATCCAATTTGCAGCTTCATTCAGCAGACAAGTCAGCTAGAAGTCCTGACATATCTTTTTGATTCATAGGAAGTGGCTGTTGTGACGGCACACCAAATGGCCAACTAACTTGTATGTTCACAGGAAACCTTCCCTGCCACGCCTAATACAGCAAAAGAAACAAATCACAATGTGGATTTGTGCAGCCTGTCACTTCGAGTGACGTAAACCGATCTAGTCTGTCTAAAGGACGAAAATCGACATTTTCATTTTGCCTTGACGCTAAGGATCGGCAGTCAGAATAGGTGGTCACATAGCTACACTAGCAATTAATACTTGATTTGACTGCCTGTTTGGGCTGCAATCGGCCCTATTCATTGTGCAAGTGAAATGTCATTTCTCACCGTCAAACAAGACAGATCAGTACACACTACCCTCCATGTGACTGCATATGCCTAGTTCTAGTCGAGGTAAAGATTCTTCGAACCAAAAAAATACAAGAATGTCATGAAGACAAGCGAATAATTCAAGATGAAAGGTGACGAACAGCTCCTCTCACCGTACTCTTCTCGCATCTTCATGTGACTGCTTGTTCTTGTTTACGAACATATTTCCAAGAAGCTAACAACAAGACTCAGAACATCGCCGAAGATGATTTGCCGGTTTGCATCGGAGAAGTTGAATTTCAACCCCCCGAACGGACTGTTGAAAATCTGCAATTTCAAACAAACACGAGCACAAAAGAGGCGGTGCAAAGGTCACTGACGAGAGTCAGGTACTTCCCACCTGGGTCCATTGGCAAAAAACTATGTTCAGACTCAGATAAGTCAGGCTGGAGAGCTCAGCCGCTGCTGCAGTATGAGCATCAATATTGTATGCATCAAAACCAACACTATAAAACATAACCACCAAAGATCTCCTTTTTGCATGGTATTTTCATATTCACAAAAGTATCAACAAAAATCCCCTAAAACACAGACCATGTCGCCAACTATGACGCACATGATCGCTGTTGGACAAAATGTGCCATCGACGTGGGACTAGGATAAAGAAAAAGAAAAGTCAACCATCGGGGCAGAAATTTTTGTCCGTGTGACTTTTTAGATAGAGAAGAATAGTTGGCGAGCATACGTTTGCTTCCAACAAATTCTCGTTAAGTCAGTACAATTATATGGGAACGGGGTAGAAACAAATACGTGCCCCTGACAATATGAATCGATTAAAGTTCGTTTTAAAACACAGACCGATGTGCGAGTTGGGGGGGTGGTAATATCAGCCAATGCCAGGGACGGGATGAGAGCAGGAGGGCGAGGTGAGTTGCAGCGTTAGTCGACCTTCGACCAAGGCAGGTGCGGAGCCTGAACATGGTTCTTTTGTGCGCAGAAGACTGGTTTTTGTAACCTGATGACGACCGCGTCTGCTGTCACTAACAGGCGCAGGCGCAGGCGCAGTAACTTAAGGTAGCTTGATGGGACCTTATAAATCACGCGAAAAGCTTCGCTGGGGCCCACATGATGCTCGGAATTAACAACAGGCGCGAGAACAGCGCTGTTTATACTCCTAATTTGGATTTTTCCCAGCCACTCCGGGAGGTGTTATCGTATTCTTTTGGATAGGCGCCGACTCGTGCAACCAAAATAACCTGCTCCAACGGAGCAAATAAAGGAGTAGATGTACATTTATGTGGTCTGAGTTGGCAGTCTACGTTTAACTTCTCCGCGTAAATTAAGGGTAGTAGAGAATAGTATTTGGACTCCTGCTGCTGGGAAGGTTCGTGAGACAGCTTAACCCAAGTGTCTTCTTGGGAGTTCGTCCACAGACTCAATTCGGAAATCCCTGGAACCAAACCCACGATCTAGTGCCCGCTTCCACAGACAGTACCCAACATTTTAAATCGACATCGGTGAATTGCAGTTATCAGTACCTAAACAAGGGGTCATTTATCGGGGTCGAAGGGGATGCTGAAGTCGTTAGTAGAGAAAGTATCCGACCCTAACACTACCGTAGCACCAACTGTAGCAGTAAACGCAAACCTAAACCGCAGTCCAAACCCTAACTGTGACCCAAACCCTTAAAATTAACATAAACCCCATCCCTAAACTAAATTTTCAGACTGACACCAACCCAAAACCCTAAAAGTAACCCTACCTCTGAACCGAAACATCTGATTGCCCTTTTCCGTTTTGGCTTTAGCCACTCTCCCACTAACGATATCAGCATCCTCCTTTTTCTTACTTTACTTGCAATGCCCACATTGCGCTTACACTGGGACAAAGACAGCGTAACCTACCTCTACACGCCGTCGTCCTCAGTCTGCATCTGTCTCTCATGATTGGTCCCACTGTGTTTCCAAGACCTTACGCGGGCGGGGTCGCATTTTCTAGAGATCAAGTCCCCTCGCTCTTGTAGACTTACATGTATCAGCGTATACTGGGTCCTGCCCCGATACAGCTTCTTGGCATTCAGCTGTGCGGATAAAAGCGTATTTCTATGTCTTACTTCGGCAAGACAGTCATTGCGGAATATCCTGTCCAAACAACCGAACAAGTGCGTTGTAGGTATGTTTTTGAGCAATGTGATCATTCCTTTATACGGTAATAGTGCTCAATATTTTCTCATTTATTCTGCAGTACTTTCAGACAGAGGGCGGGGTAAACTATTTTGTGGTTTTACTTGTCTTCTCATCCGGAGCGTCGGAAACGTCCATTCCCTCGAAACGTGGACTTTGAACTCAAAGAAGGCGTAAACATTCACTGTAGAATTGCAAATTGAGACGTTTTTCATTTATACCACTTAATAATTATCCTCAGAGCGCTTGGTCTTGGGTTGACCCAAATGGTTATTTAATGCAGATTCATTGGCGAAAGATGAAATGGGTATTTCCATAACAAAGGATATTCAATAAGAATGACAGTTTATATAATAGTGCTGGTAGTGAGGGCTGATGATGTGCCAGAATCCCGGTGACGGCTAGCAAATGGAAATTCTGTTTTTTATTATTTGACGACTAACCGGATAATATGTATGTATATGATTTCCCGAGAACACTGACAGTTGCAAATGTTTGTTTACTTTATATGCGGAGACGGCGAAATAAGTGCAGAACCGCGGAAAATTAACGCATGCACTATATCAGTGGCATAAAAAGCATCATTGTCTCTTCGTTAAGCACCTGCAGAGGGAACATTCGTCAGTCATTGTTAACTGTGTGTAAGAAAAGGATGGAGAACGTCAGTTATCGTGGTAATGTAATTTTTAAGTGACATCTTGTATGAAGACTTATCTTGCACGGCAACATATATGTTGCCTGCCATACTTCTGAAAATCCGTGTATGGCTAGATCGCACTGTGGGCTAGATCGCAGTTGGTAACCAGGACCCGTATTATAGGTGGCTGGGGGGGTTTGTTTACCGGGGCTATATTGTGGGGTCCCATAATCACGTCTGACTCATTAGACTTCCGTTTTACGTTTGAAGTTAGGATTAGGGTACCGGTTAATGGTTTCCGATTTTCGGGTAAGGGTTATGCCTTTAGGCTTAGGTTTTCGGATTACGGTTAGGGTTTAAGCTTATGGACGGGTTTCAGCAGTACGGTTAGGTTTTTCCGTCACGGCTATGTCTAAGGGCTACGGCCACGTTTACGATTTCGGTTAGGGTTACGGTTGCCTTTAGGGTTGACGGTTAACGTTTGAGGTTAGGGTTAGGGTTAAGGTTAGGATTAAGGTTAAGGTCGCCGTCCGCCTCCCCATCCCTGGCTTACAACTGCGATCTAGCCCCACGTGTATTTTGAGGGGAAAATAAGTTGTGGATTAGACGTTATGCAAGCGTAAGTTCTTCACTGACAAAAAGTTGTGAAATCATTCCGGGATCGCATTCAACTATACTCATTACCTTTGCCAACATGCTCAAGTTAATACTTAGACATGGATAAAAATAGACCCACAAACCAGATGTAACAGTTTCTAGACTTTATTGGTATCGTTTTTTACTAAATTTTTGTTTTTAACAAATCCATTTGCGCTCTGCAATGATCAAATTGCCATCTACAGCATGCATGTTTGGCGAACCTTTGGTTCCCCAAATTATTTGGATAATTTTCGTTTCTTCTTTTATATATAGTTGTTACTTTTAATTTTGCTTTTGCACTTCACGAGATTCTTCCTGAACATTGGTCATTATATATATATGTAGTCAATAGGATATATTACATATATTCTAGTCACTGTGGCACATTCAAGGAATTTCTGAAACACTCTCCGGACAAATAAAACGCTTTGACATCTCCATCGCCTACAAGCCCGCATCTTTACTACGCGAAGCATTATACCAAGGAAAGGACCCGGTGCCCAAAGAACAACTAACTAATGTCATCTACCGTATGCCGGACGCCAACTGTCCTTGTGTTTCTATTAGCCATGCAGGCCGACGTCTTGGAACTCACATGAATAAGCCGACATGACCCTCCGTCCCTCGCGTTTGTGCGCGTCCTTGAGTATGGTCACCGCTTCATTTGGGACGCTATTGAAGTGATCGCAACAACTAACACCAGACAGGCGCGAGAATTCATCGAACCTTGGCATTTCGGCACGACCAGCATCAACCGCCACGTCGATCTAGACCCTCACTACGAGGGTCTACGTACACGCTCACCGACTTGTTCCCAGCCTCTGAAGACTGTTAATCCCTACTCGGCCAAGTAGAATTTCACTGTCTCGCCACTACCCCCCCCTTGCGATACAGCAAACGACAACCGAAACTCCTAACACCAACCTCGAAGCACTGCCATCCGACCTCATACCGCGTCAATGACCAGCCGTCCGCATTCCCACTGATCCGCAATTCCCCCTTTTCCTCCACCCCCAACACATGGAGCCCTAACGGTTCTCCCTTCCCTCCCCCCGCTCCAAAGTTTACCATAACTCGGTGCACACCCCCTCACACATCAGCTGTCAGCCTGTTGACTGTCCTGTCACGCCAATCGACCAAGTCTGCCGATCTCACTTTCTCCTCTGTTTACTTCAGCTGACGACCGGCTGGTGTCATCAACTTGACAATTCACAAGTACAACTCGATATATGTGTATATTGCTAATAGAAGCGAAGATGCGCGTCCCCGGACATAAATCAGAAGAAAAGGCGATCTCGGAAACCATAGTTTTGCTGTCCTGACGTTTCAAAAGCATACAAGCTTCCATCGTCGGAGCTGAGTGTGGTATCGCGCCTCACAGTATTTATAGGTGGGTGACAGTCATGTCAAGACGGGTTTTGTTCATACATACGATGTCAGGGCGGCAGGGAGGAAGCGGCGGGGAGGGAGTCCTAGAGCTCTAGCTTCTATTAGCAATATACATATATATCGAGTTGTACTCGTCAACTTTCAATTTGATGGCACCAACCGGTCGTCAGTGAGCGACGGATCTCGTGAAATGGTGGTCAAAATGCTGAAATGCGTTTTCGATTAGGAAGGATTATTTAGGGAGGGTTTTAATACGGATTACCCTGTGACATAATCCTATAGTATTTCGGACTTGGCAGGATGTCGGCTTCGGAATACACCTCTTTTCGATCCCCTGTAGAAACCGCATTCGGCAAAAACGGCTACTTTGATAGCATACATTTTTCACAGTGATTTTCGGTGTTCTTATAAATTCAAATATATTTTGTAGAAAATATGAACAAAGATATGCTTTCTTTCACTCGTTTGATATAGAATCACGTCATCTTCATATTTTATGCTCAAAGAAAGTGTATAATTAGGTTTTAAAAAAGTTTCTTATTCCCGAATTATTTAGAGCTTGATCAACCGGTGCATCAGCGCCCAGTGATTTCAGTCAACAAGGTGTATGCGTTACGCGTAAAGAAAATCATATATTCCTCTATGCCTTCAAAAAGATGCCATATGGAATCCATAAAATTTGGCAATGGATGCAGTCCATGTTGTATATTTTTGGGAGGAGCAGTGGTAAACGGACACGTACTAACC
>CACRXP010000435.1:139496-197316 GCA_902702965.1 Spirometra erinaceieuropaei | reverse complement strand
AACTCCATGACCAAAGATCCCGGGTTCGAATCTCAAGTGATCCACACTTGGGGTTGGGTATGACTGGCTGATGACGGCTAATAAGCCAGAAATGGCCATTCCGGTCTCCCTTGTCTTTGTCGGTATCACCTTATCAACATATATCACTAGTCGCTGTCCGAATGCCTGCGAGGGTTTAAGTATGAGCCCCAAGGCACAACAGAACGAGCATGTTCTGGAACCTGATCGGTGAGCGCCCATCTGTCATATATATATATATATATGCATAATATTATTACCTTCAAAGACAAGAGAGATTAGAATTACCATTTCTGGCGTATTAGCGGTCTTCAGCCAGTCATACCCATCCCCGAAGTGTGGAACACCTTGGGCTCAAACTCGCGACCTTCGAACTAACAAGTCGTGAGTTCGAACCCCAGGTGTCCCACACTTCGGTGTTGGGCATGACTGGCTGACCACCGCTAATAGGCCAGAAATGACCATTCCAGTCTCCCTTGTCTTTATCGGTAATAACATTCTGCCTATATCATGCGCCGCTGTGCGGCTGCTAGTTTGGCTCGAGAGAGAGAGAGTGAGCCCGTAAGACACAGTAGAAAGAGTGAGTTCCGTAAGAACCATCGATGAGCGACCCTCTGCCATTATATATACACTGGGTAGGCTAGTTCATGAAATGCCAACCGAAATTCCAAAATGCGTTTTCGTTCTGAAAAGATTAATCAACTAGGATTGTATAACTAGTCATTTTGCAGCGTACTTCTATAATACTTTAGTTATTTCAGGGTGCCGGCTTTCGAACGGTCTTCCTTCCGACTGCATGTAGAAGCGACTTTCTGTATAACATGACTACTTAAGTGGCGTGCATTTTTCTCATGGATTTTCGATGCCCCTAAGAATTCGATTATATTTCCTGGAGAAAATGAACAAAAATATGTATTCTTTTGCTCGTTCGGTAGAAAATTACGTCTCCTTACAATTTTATACTCGAAGGAAGGGTATAATTTGGTTTTCAAAGACTCTTCCAATTCCCGACTGATTTTGAACCCGACCTGCCTTTACACTTTCATCCAGGGTTTCCAAACTACAAGCCATGTATTTTCCGCGTACGGAAAACCATACATTTCTCTATGGCATTCATAAGTGACTATATTTGGTTCATAAAATTTAGCAGTGTATAAGAGTCATACCCATAACTTTACAAGCCACGTTGGTAAGGGCAGATACATGACGATTTATGAACAGCCATTTCACGGTATTAAAAAATCTCACTATTAGAAATTTTATTAAGACCGATTTATACACTTCCTTTAAGTATAAAATTGCAAGAATTAATATTTTTATTCATGTCTTACGTGAAATATAACTGAATTTTAAGGGCTTCGAAAATCAATGAGAAAAATGCATGCAATATCAGTAGTCCTCTTTTACAGAGTGTCGCTTCTGCATGCAGTCGGAAAGAAGTTTATTCAAAAGCCGGCATCCTGAGGTAACTGAATTACCATGCTCCATGATGACTAGTCTTACAAACCTACTTACTTAACCTTTTCAAAACGAAAATACACTTAGGAATTTAGGTTGACATTTCATGAGTTATCCCACCAATTGTACCTGTGTAGAAGAAAACGGGAAGGCGATCGCTGGGGCCAATGGTTTATTTATCCGACGTTTCGAACTCTCACGCGAGCCCGTCGCCAAAGAATGAAAAAACTGTTCAACTCATGCATATTTAGTTTGCCTCTGCCGAGGATGACCTCCAGCTGCGCTGCTGATTTGTTCACGCAGTGCTTGGTAAGCGATTGGCAGATCGATATGTCGATTCATCGAGTACTCAGTTGTGTGTCACGCTTCCTGCAGCAGGCGCGCAACTCGGTCATCCGACTGGCCCAATATTCTCACGCACTCAAAGTCGAAGCCAGGCCCTGGCGAGGGGGCGCGGGCGGCTACTAAGGTGAGTTTATTTTTCCGTCTCACAGCCAACTCGTGCTCGTGCACTCTCGTGCGTACCTGTATGTCGGTTACACCAGCACACTTACACCAACACTTGCAGTCTATCCAGTAAATGACCCCCGATTTCTGATTGATGGGATCGGGGCCTTAGGGCGCATGAGTTGCCGGCGGATTGTCGCTTCACGTCTGTGAGCGACGCCAATCCCAAATTCACTCATCAGTCTATCGAATTCTTCTGACACACCGGCTACGTACGGCACCGCGCGCCAGCGTTCGGGGTTTTGGTCACCCCTTCGGTCTTCTTCCCGGGTTTCTGGCGTGCAATTTTCCACAAAATTCCCAGGGTAGCTGTTTGCTGTGAATGATTTCCGCAGGGATTGAACCTTGGCCTTCTTGTCGACTGGTTCGGTGCAATGGGTTTCCACACACAGATAGAGTGTTCTCACGCAACTGCGTTTGTGCGAAAGGGGGTGGTTGCTTAGTGAACTTAGAATACGCGAGGTATTCGTGACCTTCAAGTTCCCAATCGTCTTTTCTCTGAACTAGCATGTCGAGAAGCGGCAACTGGCAGTCTTATTATTCCTCCATCGTGAACTAAATATCTGGGAAGATTGAATTCAGATTTTGCATGAATTTCCCAGTCCTGTCCCGTTTGACGATGACAAACGTGTCATCAACATACCGTACCCACAATCGTGGTCGATAGTGGTCAAAAGCCAGTCGCTGTAGCCCTGCCTCGGCAATCAAGCTGGATAACGGTGACCCCATTGGTGTTCCTTTAACTTTTTCGTACACAGCTCCATTGAAGGAAAAGAAAGTTTTCAAGCAGTTTTTCAGGAGATCAATAAAATGTTTTATCTCCAGCTTTTTGTCCGTCTCGCCATAATTTTCTTCCAACAACCTTTGCATGGTTTCAACCGCGAGATGTTGTGGGATGGAGTTGAAAAGTGATAACACGTTGAAAGATATCATCACTTCGTCATCTGTGAGTCGGGTGCCTTGCAGCTTTTCAGGGAATCTTTCCGCTGAGTGGATGGTTGTTTCGGAACCCTGAGTTAGAAATTTCAGACGCTGGAACTGCCACTTGGCCAGGCCAAACGTTGGGGTGTCTCTTGGAGAAAGAACGACTGTAGGGAAGTTCCTGGTTTATGGACCTTGGGTAGACTATAGAATCTCGCATTCGCTGAATTTGTTGGTTTCATCCTCAGCCAGCCAAGCTGCTTCGGTTTGACTTCACGTCCATCGCGTATGCGCATGGTCCTGAGAGAAATGGTACGATGAAGACCTTTTGTCAGCAGTTCTCCAAGGAGCCTTGAGCACAGTACTGGTTGAAAAACATCGGCTCAAAGAAACAAAGTTATAAGACGCATAGTCGGGAGGATGGCCGTGAAAAGTTTCTTAAAATAAGAGGTAGACCAAAGATCTGTGCAATGATTTACCGTACTAACAACACAGGTATTAGCTAAAAGCCCAGACACGCGTGTTTCGCCGATCTTATACCAAAGTATCCACCCTAGTAGCCTTTGACTAGATCGAAGGCCAGCATGAAAAGACACCGAAAGATAAGTGAAATCTTGAAGATGAGTAATCGAACGGTCAGAAGAACATCCTCCGACCATTGCGATTCGTCTGAATGTCGATGACACTGAAAGCGTCCTGCTCAGATGCAGTGGACAAAGAAGGTGGGAGGGAATGAGTGAGAGGGGCCGCAAGTCAACTCGTATTTCTTCGTTCGGTTGACTCGGCGGCCCCTCTGGAACCTCCTTGACTCGGTCGAAACTGATCACGCCCTCGTTGTCACCGCGAAGGATCCGCAAGCCTTCGTGTCACTGGAGATAACGCGCAACGCGCCCTCGAGGGATGATTCCAGTGGATTGCGCGCACGGTCGCACTGGGCGAAGATGCGAGCGTCGTTACCGTACTTCATTGGCTACGGTCGACGTGTCTATCAGCAATGGAAGAAGAACTTCGGCGGCAGGATGCGTCAGTATGGCCGCACCACTAAGGGAAGCCTGGCCTTATTTAAAAGCGCTTTGTGCCTCACCTGCAAGGCCAAGAGGGATCCTTTGGACCACAAATCACGCTGGTGAGCGGCTAAATGATGTTAGCACTGTCCAACAGGCACCGCCGTTAAAATTCGACAATAACGGATGCAACTGGTGCTTTCGGGCCAGTGAGGGTATATCATGGATGGATGCATCCTTAGAGGGAGGATGACGCTGGCCTTCTGAGTCGACATGATGATGAAGAAAGTGGGGAGGGACACGCCAAGTCCGCACTTGGATAGACTGATGGTGACGCTATGCTTGTTTATGTTGTCCTTGTCAGGACTAGGTGATCCTTGTGTTCTCCGACACTCCGAGCAGCCACCAAGAGGTCATTGACGTAGTTGTACACAAACAGCAGACTACGTAGGACATGGTCGATGAACGTCTGAGAGGCAGCATTATGGTCGGAGGGCAGACCAAATATCACGGCGGTTGCCGTTCTGGGGATATCGTCGGACGCGGTCGACGTTTGACGAAACACCCGCATCGCATGATTAGGCTTGTAAAGTATGTATTTACACAGCCGCTTTTGTGCACCTTCGGTTGGTCGTCATGGCAGCTAAAGGCCTAGGTTTTTTCAGTCGTTGTATGTACACTGTGTTGCTAATTCCACGACCACAACGACCACTTGATAGTGCACAAGAGCTGCATATTAATAAACCGCCCCTGCTACCGCGTGTCACGTTAACGCGGCCTAACAGTGCAGCCAATTTTCCAAATGAGGACGCACACGACTATCGCACCATGATAACATGGCCAACAGACAGCGTGACTCCAGTCCGGTCAAGGACACACGACCCCCCCCCTCTCTGTCCGACAATAAAGCTGCTAGTCAATAGAGGCAAGGAGACGAGTCCCAAGAAGCCGTCTTGAAGAAGGAGACACGATCGCTGAGACAAGAGCTTTATTGGCCTGACGTTTCGGATTCCTGTTCGGATCCATCATCAGAGACAAAAGCAGATACGGGTGGTTCATGCACAAGGGGCTGCAGTATTTATAGGATGCAGTCGCCGCTGCCATGACAAGAAAAGTCTGGAGTCGTTTATCGGGTCTGGTGCAGTTACAGACGAAGCAACTACGTCAGAAAAACCGGAAGACAGCTCCGAACGCGAATGGCCGAGCACGCTGCAGCGGTGCGGATAAATGACGCCAGCTCTCAAGTTGCGACTCTTTCGACGAGATCCGGCCAAACATTCAATTTCGACAGGGCCGAAATTCTCGCTAGATATGACAACCTTATGAGCCGGGAGCTGCTTGAGTCATGGTTTACTGGCCCCCAGTCCATTAACAAATGCAGTGACCTTCCCCTTCCATACTCAGTGCTGAGACTTTGCCTAGGCGGAGTAATTAGCCATGCGGGGAGCACACAGGCGAACACTGGTCCAAACGACAGAGTCGGTGGGTCAGATGGTCGAGCAATCATTACACCAACATCCAACACACGTGATGAAATTGCAGCAATTAACCACGCGAATGTCGGCCATCAAACAGTCATCACACCACGTTCAACGATCCCTGATGTAGGGGGGAGCCGTAAACATTCATAGGTATGCGGTAGCATGGCAACTGCATCCTATAAATTCTGCGGCCCCTTGTGCATGAACCACCCGTATCTGCTTTTGTCTCTGTGGATGGGTTCGAGCAGGAATCCGAAACGTCAGGCTAATAAAGTTCTTGTCCCAGCGATCGTGTCTCCTGCTTCAAAACTGCTCGTTTTATTAATCTTTTATGCCTCTCTGATTTGGGGCACTCGTACGAGTACGGGGAAACCTTTTTCATGTGAAAATTATTCTACTCGTGGGACTACACGTTTGTGGAATGGACATTATGTGGTTCTCCCACAGAAGTTGATTGTCTTCGACTCCATTGTTCATTAACATTCCGGGTGCGACTCTAAATGTCATGACCCAGGCACTTAGAGCTAAGTCCCATTTTGATACGTTCTTATAGTATTCGCCCAATGTATGTAGAGAACGGTGGTTTATGCCGTGCTACCGACACAGCTACTAGCCAAAAGCTAAGATACGCCTTACTCTGATGTTTTCGCTACTGCGTGATTGAAATTCGAGAGTTCTGGTTTCACAGCGTTCTGTATATGGTTTCTTGTATAGAAACTTCAGATAAATATCAAGCTAATAAGGGCTTGGAATTAGGGGCAACGATAGGGTGTAAGACCCCAATTAACTGACAACTCCAAAAATATACCCTGAAATTCAATGTGACTGTAAACGCCACTTATTATTCACCGTTCCGATTGTTCGAAATTTCCTTCCATTGTTGACTAAATGTTGACTTACCAGCGGCGCTTTATTCAATGTCCGTTCTTTTTAAAAATTGCTTTTTTTTAATTTACAATTATTGCGCTCACTTTCTTTGCCGAATGACAGCGTACGATAAGACTTTCGGCAAATTTTATCCACTTTCTGTGTCTTCCTGCTCTCCGTCCTGTGTGTTTCCCCACCCATAAAACCCTCTTTACTGCCATTCAACGTAGGACAGGGTTCATAAGCTAGCTCAAGTTACCTGGGGATCCTACATCCCACCGCATTTAAGCACCCAGGACATGTCTTTTTGGGGTCAGTCTCGCAATTTCAACGAAGTCAATTGTCTTTGACCCTAATTTCGAACGAGATTTAAGGGATAAGGGTTCAGTGTACTTACCTCCAACTCCTTCCTTTAGGAATTTCCGGAATTACTAACTTAGTACGTATAACCTATTTTTTATATATGGCCTACAGTCTGCTTTGCCATTGTCCGACTTAAGTAATTTTGATTGTACTTACGAGTTTGAAGGCCAGATACTTTGTCGAAAACAATCGGTTGCCCATCAGGAATTTACAACATTCGCTTTAACAGTTAATGGATTCATTTTGACCCGTCTATAAAAACCCCGACGATCTTGGCGAGATTCGTGCCCACAGTAGCAAGGGGAAGGCCTCAGTTCAGCCAACGTTCTGACCACCTGAGCTATGAGGTCCCACCGTGACCCATGCGTTTAATTACATTCAGATAAAGGGTTCAAACGCCACGAGGTCTCCGGGTTTTTCAAAGTTGGATCAAAATGAATTATTCGAAATCCGCCAAAAATGTGTGAATAACTAGATTGTCGAGACTCGTACAACCCATTGCCCGCACATAAAATGAGTAGGTCGGTGTTCCCGGTGGGCAGCCTAATTCGTAGTCAGTTGTGAACTGAGTTTATACAAATTATTTAGAAGTTTTCGAGAGAAATTATTCACTGTTTATGCCACTCGTATTATTCTTGCATTTGCCCGTGTCACATATTTACCCTTTATTCAGAGGACGTATCAATTTGACAGGCAGCCTTAATAGCCCACTAAGCGAATGGTTTCTGTGCGTCACACAAACCCTCGGTGACTAATTCACCGAAACTCAGCTTATGTATTCACTTGAAATTGAATAGTTTGACAGGCCTCAACATCATGACATCAAGGCGCGGCATCGCATAAGGCATTTCCTTAGACATAGTTGATCCATGAAAAAATATTTGTCAAAAGGCACGTATAGGTGGTTTTACTTTGCTTTTGCGAACCGTTCGGCGCAGGCGTTTGTGCGCCACCTACCATAATTATTCCAGCAGGCCAAGGTCAGATGTGACACGCATATTTTAAAAACTTTACGGTATAGTTTCCTTTGCGCGGAGTAGCATCTCCTCCTGGTTCCGAATGCGAATGTGCAAATGAGTAACTGTGTGCTCATGGATGGTAATATTTGCGTGTCAACCATCATTAACTTACGAAGGCGACTGTGCACCTCGACAGAGAACGCTGAACATCAGTTTGGAGAGTTAAGTAGCATCGCCAGACTAGTTAATCAAACTTTCCCATAACAATAATTTGAGTTTTTATCTGCGAGAATTGAAGCTAGTAACGCTAAACAACCTCTCCATTAAAACGATATTTCGTGAGGTCGGAAGACCAATCACCTAATAAGGGCGTAAATTTGTTGGCCATGAATAATAACATTCCGAGCATATCGTTTTTGACATTCAGGCTAGCTCACCGTGTATTATAGATAACGTAAAAAATTGTTGCTGAAAATAAGCAGGTTTTTGGAATGATGAAGGACAGCTGAGATGACGAGATTCGGCGAACTCCAAAGAAAATCTGCTTAAAAATACTAAACTACTGTGTTCTGGCAGAAATCGGATTGAAGGTGAACCAATTTCCGATATATGCGCGACTATTTTTAACACAAAGGTATTGGTGAATTGTAAGTCAGTTTAAGTCAGTTTATTAAGGGAATGAGGCTTTCGCCCTTGAGCACCCTATTCATGTCGATAAACAGAAATAAAGTCATCAATTACATCAGCAAATGCGAAAAGTTAAGAAGTTAGCGGTAAGTGTGAGCCAGGCGCAAACTGCCGCCGCTAAAACAATCATGATTGTATGTACAGTAGGTTCTCAACAAGTGAGCGTCTAGTCTGCACTTAAAGGATTTAACACTTTCGGAAAGAACGACGGCATCAGGGAGTCCATTCCATGCCCCGATGACCCTGTGTGAGAAGGCGTTCCGTCGGACGTCCGAATTAGCCCGCTTCCTTTGCAGTTTGAACGGATGACCACGCAGACGGTCAGTCCGGGCCAATTCAAAGAATTCATCAAAATCTAGGGCACACTCTCGGCTTCTGACAATCCTGTAGGTTTGAATGAGATCGCCGCGCAGTTGCCTGTAATTTAGAGGAAACAGATTTATTTCAGTCAGCCTGGTTTCGTAAGGCAAATGATGAAGATTCTTGACCATCTTCGTAGCCATCGCCTGTACTCTTTCCAGTCTTTGATAATCTTTCTTTAACCACGGTCGCCAGGCCTGGACTGCATACTCTGAGACCGGACGAATGCCCCATAGGTTTTTCCGAACAGCTCCTTGTCGATCTGCACAAATCCTCGCCTCAGCGCAAATAACACCCTTATCGCACTTTTGGCTGCCCTTTGACACTGTGAAGATGGTTTCAGCGAGGAGGTCATTAGGACTCCCAGGTCCTTTGAAAGGGACTGACCACCAAGGACATATTGAAAGGAATCGTCCTCCTTACTGGTCTGTCTGGTGCGGAGTCTCAGGACTACACATTTGTCCACATTAAAATTGAGGAGCCAGCGAGCTGACCAACTGTTTAGGCAGTTGAGACTGTCTTGAAGCGCGTACCTGTCTGCATCAGATCTGATGGATCTCCACAGCTTAACATCGTCAGCAAACATGATGGCGCTGCATCCCAGGTCGTCGACGCAGTCGTTAATGTAAACCAGGAATAGCAACGGCCCTAAGACGGAGCCCTGGGGTACACCACTTAGAACGGGAGTAGGAGTTGACCTTGAGGCCTCAATGCACACGGTTTGAGATCTCCCGTTAAGAAAATCTGTTATCCATGTCAGCAGCCTTCCTCTTATCCCAATTTCAGAAAGTTTGTAGATTAGGCGTTTGTGTGGGACGCTGTCGAACGCCTTCTTAAAGTCTGTGTATATGACATCAACCCTCCCATCCTCATCCAGTGCGCGAGTCCACTGCTCCGTCGAGAGCAATAAACTGGAAAGACACGAGCGGTTCTGTCTAAAGCCGTGCTGCAGGTCTGAGATTAAATGGCCCTGCTCCAGGAACTCCATAGTTGCTTTCTTAACTATGGCCTCCATTATTTTACAGCAGATGCAGGTTAGACTAACAGGCCGGTAATTGTTAGCATTAGTGCGAGCCCCGCCCTTGTATATCGGAAAGATATTTGCTGTCTTCCATTCCGATGGCAACCTCCCTAATTCGAATGACGAGCGGAAGATGTGCGCCAGTGGTTTGGAAAGTTCATTCGCCACGCTATTTAACCAGGCATGTGATTTACTGTTTCATTTGACCAACAAAGTTAATAAGAATTCGAGTTAAACCTGACGCATTAAAATATCCATCCTTGACATCGCTGTGTGATGTTATGCAACTCAAGAACTGTTCTTTCCTGCGAAAGTAGTGAGCGGAGCAACTAATCATTCACGAACAGAAGCCAATATTTGAACATCAAGTATGAACTGTACTAAGAGAAAAGGAAACCTGCTGATCTCTGGAAACACCAATTTATTGGTCCGGACTTTCTAATTCTTTTACTATAAGAGCTGACTGCAGGAACATACTAGGCAGAAATTATGAGGCGGATTGACCGATCGGCCGTGAAAGTCACAGGTATGCAAGTCGCTTGGCAGGGCGAGCGCGATGTCGGCTTGCTAGTTGGCTTATTTCTCACCAAAGGTCCAGGTTTCAGGTTGTGGATGGTCTTGCTTCTGATCCGATAACTTATCTCCTTGCCTGCGAACTTCACCCCTGGCTCTACGTGGGGACGTTGGCAACTGCAAGGCATAATTTTACTTCGTCACATAGGCATTTTTTCCTGTCTTAGTCTCAGTCTGAACTAATCCATGTAACTGCATGGACAGTTTAGACATGGGATGCGCCGAACTGTACTTAATTGTTCACCCGGGTTTACTTGCTTCTTCAGAATCATTATGTAACTGCACAGTGCGTCTTTGAACTTGAGCCCAATTGCATCACCTAGATCATCAGATATGCGTTCTGGCTCTTTGAAAATTCCTCGATATATGACGAGACATGTCATATCACCTGCAGGTTTTCTGATTGGATACTCCGTTAGCAAACCCTAAGGTCGCGTAATGTGGTCGGGGGGATGCGGACTTCGTGCACGTTTTGGTCAAAATTGCTACAACGAGTCTGAATTCGGCTAATAAACGTTCTGTTTTTGATGGCGAGGTGTGACATTTCAGTGAAATTACTGGGGTCAACAGAGACATGTAGAAACAGGGACTAGTTTTCTTAGGGATAACAAAGCGGTGCTAGTTAAACCCAAGCTCATCATAGGGTTATGCATGTTGGCTGTTACGTAAAGGATTGTCCTAGTGCTCCTTTGCCGGCTTTGCATAAGAACCGAATGTAGGTGCTTTTGTTAAAGACTTGGAGATAAGTTCAAGTAAAATTCATACTGGGGTCTTTGGTAACAATAGGCTCAGTCAACGTAATACTAAAAGTAATGCTTGCTCATATATTAAAAATTATTCTCCTGACTTCAGAGGTAAAAATACCTTCGCCCACAATAGTGTACATAAAGAGTGCAAAGCCGGAATGTCAACCGTGAATTCCGCCCTTAACGTTCGTAAAATATTTGGCGGAACCACGAAAGGTCTCCGAAAATTTACTAACCAAATAAATATCATTAAGACAGTTAGTTCTTGAAATGCACAACGGTGTGCCAAAAAATATTGTTTATTATTGCATATTTACACGTTTAAATGTTTACTGAATAACGTGTTCTCTCCAGTACTGAGAAAAGAAAATATTTGCGGAATTCGATAAAGGAGCTCCGACCACTGGAACGAAAATCTGGTTCGTCAGAACTTCCGAGTTTGTACGAGACTCCGTGAACAGAGTCAAGGAACGTAACAAGACATACAGGTAATTTTGCGTTGTGGTGTTTTTTTTTAGCAGTGACTGGAATTTGCTGAGCAACTATACATTCTTCTTGACCCCGCGACTTATTATCTGCCTGTATACAAACGCGCAGTCATAGGCTGTACTCAGGGTGTGAACAGCCACTCGAGATGACTGACCAAATTTATGCGTTGTACACTGGTTTTAATGTACCAACGATTCTATCTTTCGTCCAGTTAATGGCAAGAGGAGCTGGAGGAAAAAGTGCTTGTCCTAGTACTCAGGCTGCCTTAGCGAATTTAACTGTTGTGTGCGAGCTAACATGCAACAACATCTGAAGACGTGCAGTTCCAGATGGTCATCCCTGACTTGTTTACAGCTTTTAACTGGGCCCAAACGCCAGACAGGGGAGATTTACCGATGTGCCGATGGGGATAAACAAAATCCAGCGTCCTAACGTTCCGTTCACTTCGGTTGCAGACGTTCAGTGGGATATTCGACTGCGTAGCTCATTCTGGCGTCTGTACGCATTAAGATAATTTTATTACTCTCACAACAATACTTTCCGAGATTGACTATGGCTTTTATAAAACAGTCAAATTTGGCAAAATCAAATACGGGGGGATTAATCATGCAATGCCAAATAAGCAATGACAACTCAGTAGTCCCTTTTTAAATCTGATGTTACCTCCCGAAACTTCGAGCGTTCGTTTGAACCAAACGATAAGTAAAAAGACAAAAAGATTGCACCGTACACACAAAAACTAAATGTAGATTGAGCAAACCAGTGATCAATTCCGGTAGAATTTTTCGGGCATCTGCCCAATGGGATTTTATCATTACTTCGAATATGACAAATCCCATTTTGTAGATGTCCATCTGTCCGAAGCTGTTTATTTTGGCAACCCAGTGTCATATTTACTAGTGGATTAAATATGTCTCTTTGACAAAAGTCAATTTTATAAAGAATGTAAGGAGGCAAACTAATATCCTTCATAGGCAGAATTGTATAACCGGCAAAGACAAGGGAGACTGGAATGGCCATTTCTGGCTTATTAACCATCGTCAACCAATCGTACTCAACCCCAAAGTGTGGAACAGCCGAGGCCAGAACTCGCAACCTGTTAGTAAGAAGTCCAACGCCTCTAACCACTGGGTCACGGGCCCGTTGCCCTGTCGGTTTCGGCTGGGAATATGAAATTTTGGGGGGCGCGCACTGATCGCTCTTATGGAACTCGTTCGTTCCGTTGTGCCTTACGGAGTTCAAGCCTCGGGTGTTTCACCCTTCGGGGTTGGATGTGACTGGCTGACGACGACTGGTAAGCCAGAAATGGCCGTTCCAGTCTCCCTTGTCTTTGTCGGTAATATCATTCTGCCTACATCGTGCGCCGCTGTGCGGCTGCTGTTTGGGCTCGAGAGAGAACCCGTAAGGCACAACAGAACGAGTGAGTTCCGTAAGAACGACCGGTGAGCGCCCATCCACCATAATATCCTTCATCTCTTATAGGTTACCAATTACCTACTGAGTAGGCGTGTTTCTGATAATTCCAGTCCTGAACTTCAGAAGTGAATAGTTGGGAATCCTGAGAGTGAGACAGTTTGTTTACGTTCCGACCCTACCGAATGCCCGTATATGAAAAAAAACATAGGAAAAAAGGAATTTTTAAGACTGCCTGTATGACGGTCATCCTAAGTGATTTTTTGACCATCGTAGGTCGTTTGCTTCTGTCGTCAACTTGCCCACACAAAGAAGAAGCGTAGGCCAGCCTGGCAATTTTTTCAATTTAATTTCACCATTCGAAAATCGCTCACAGCTTTTTAGAACTCCTTTGTTAAAGCGTATAGCGACTGATAGAGGGTTCCTATTAATATAAGCAATCTAATCGTCAGAAGTAGCTATACTCCTTCGAATTCTTGTCAGGGCCATAAATGGTATATATGAAGGCGAAATTTCGAGTTCCAGATGTATGCATAAATGAAGAAGAAGAAGAAGAACTCGGTCAATCGATTTAGCGATCTGGTGTTAGCGTACAGAGCCCTGACGTAAGTTATGTCGTTCCCGCGATCTAAAGAACTACGGCTTACTAACCTCATAAACGGAGAGAGGTAAGGAAGGCCAGTAAGTGAATAAAGTTAATATTCAAAATAAGCAACGACCTGACCAGAGAGCATGCAAGCGGCGCGAAGCTTACAAGCGGCGGAGTCTTCGTCACGTTAAAACAAATGCTACAGTAAAACAAACGTGACAAGATTGTCAAAGGTCAAGTAGTCAAGTACTTCAGCACAGTACCCCCCCCCCCGAGACCGGAGGGCGGCGTGAACGACGCCGGTGGACATACAAAGGTCTAGGAGAAATGAGTAACTAGACGATCGGGAAAGTGAACGTGACGTCCACTGCGGGTGATATATGCGGGAGGCACTGTTGGAGGCAGCTGAGTAGGTGTTGTAGTGGACAAGTTAAGGGTGGAGGAAGAGGTTGCAGTTTGATGCTGCGAACAAGAAGGAAGAGGAAGTATACGGGACGGAGGGACAGGTGGGGATAGGGGAAAAGGAGTGGGAGGAGGTATGGGGTCAGCACATGCTTGTCCTTGAGACACGTCCGGGAGCTCCTCTGCAACAGCAGCCTTGACCCGGTTGATGCTGACTACGTCCTCTTTGTCACCTCGCAGGATCCGAAAGGTCTCGCTGTTACGTGCAAGCACACGGAACGGTCCTTCGTATGGTGATTCTAACGGCTTCCGCACACGATCACACCGAACGAACACATGGGTGCAGTTGGCTAAGCCTTTTTCAACATAAGGCTCGGTCGATGGAGCTCGAGGTGGAACCGGGAAAGCGAGCGCATGAATTGCCGCAGACGATGCACAAAATTTTCGGGGGTCTCTTCGGCACCACGAGAGGTTGGGGTGACCATCTCACCAGGGAGTCGGAGGGTAGTGCCGAAAACCAATTCGGATGCGCTGCAGTCCGAGTCTGAGTTCAGTGCCGCACGAATGCCAAGAAGTGCAACGGGTACATAGTCTGACCAGTTTTCGGGATCTTCTGCGGCACGCAGTGCAGTTTTTAGCTGGCGGTGGAAACGCTCAACCATGCCGTTGGCAGCTGGGTGGTAGGCCGTCGTCCGAATACGTGTGCAGCCAAGGAAGTTGAGGAGAGTTTGGAAAAGTGGGGACTCAAACTGCGCGCCTCGATCAGTCGTAATCATGGATGGCGCACCGAATATGGCGACCCAACGACTGACGAAGGCTTTCACAATGGTCTCAGCTTGCACATTCGGTAAAGGAATGGCTTCCGGCCTTCCGGCGGGTGAGAAGGTGAGTATAGCCATTGGATGGAGGTAAAGAACCTACGACACCTAAATGCGCATGGTTGAACCGTGCATCGGGGCTGGGAACGTGCCCGATGGAGACTTGTTGTGGCGTTGAACCTTGTTACGTTGACAGCTAAGGCACGATCGTGTCCAAGCTTTCACATCCTTGTTCAACCCAGGCCATACGAACCTTTCCGCGAGGAGCTTCTGTGAGGCTCGAATCCCAGGATGGGAGAGTCCGTGGAGAGTTTGAAAAACAGCTCGACGCATCGAGGCAGGCACATAAGGGCGATGAAAAGGAGTCGATACGTCACAAAGGATTGTGCCAGTGCCGGTGGTCAATGGGACGTCAACTAATTGAAGACTGTCAACAGACTCGTCGCCAGGGCATCCAACATGTCGTTGTTCAGCCGCCATAGCATCAAGATCAATCCCGTGTGAGAGGTGAAACGCCGGGAGGGAAGGTCTGGACAGCATGTCGGCCACCGCATTCTTCGAGCCATCAATGTGGCGGATTTCGGTGGTGAATTGCGAGATGTAATCCAAATGAGAAATCTCTCTCGGGTTATATTTGTCAGAATGGGATCGGATGGCAAATGTAAGTGGTTTGTGGTCTGTGAAAATTGTGAAGTCACGACCCTCAAGGAAGTGTCGGAAATGTTTTACGGCTAGGTAAATGGCAAAAAGTTCACGGCCAAACGTGCTATATCTCGTCTCGGCAGCTGAAAGCTTCTTGGAGAAGAATGTCAACGGTCGTGTCGAGTCGTTTATATGCTGTTGGAGAACTGCTCCTACGGCAACGGTCGAAGCATCAACCATCAGGGACAATGGGGCTTCTGGAGCAAGATGAGTGAACAAGGTAGCATCAGCAAGGGAGGTCTATATTCTCTCAAAAGCAGTCAGCGCGTGGCCACGTAACTCAAGGGGACCCTTGGGACCAGAGAGCAAGTTGGTGAGTGGCAGCATAAGGTCGGCACAGTTCGGTAGGAACCGGCGATAAAAGTTTACCATGCCAAGGAAACGTTGCAACTGACGCTTGGAGGTTGGTGGAGGAAAGTCACGAATGGCCTCAACCTTGGAAGAGAGGGGACGCAAACCTTGTGCATCGACATGGTGACCAAGAAAATCAAGGGACGGCACACCCAGAACACACTTCGAAGGGTTAATGACCACGCCAAACTGATCGAGGCGGTCAAACACTAAGGCAAGATGCTCTTTGTGTTCCTCAGCATTTCGACTGGCCACCAAGAGGTCATCGATGTAGGCGTACACAAACGGGAGACCACGTAGGACTCGGTCAATGAACCTCTGAAACGTTTGGGCAGCATTGCGAAGACCAAATGGCATGCGAATAAATTCGAACAGGCCGAATGGTGTGGTGACGGCAGTTTTGGGAACATCCTCAGGAGCGACAGGAATCTGACGGAAGGCCCGAACAAGGTCAATCTTCGAGAAAACCGATTTGCCGAAAAGAGCTCCAGCAAAATCTTGAAGATGAGGGACGGGATAACGATCCGGGATGGTCGCATCGTTGAGGGCGCGATAGTCACTACAGGGCCGCCAGTCGTCTGATGTCGCCTTGGGCACCATATGCAGAGGGGACGCCCATGGACTCTCGGACGGCCGAATTATGCCCAGTTGCAGCATGTGCTCAAATTCGGCCTTCGCCGCTTGCAGACGGGACGGAGCCAGTCGTCTAGGCCGTGCGAATACTAGGGGGCCAGAGGTGCGAATGTGGTGGACAACGTCATGCTGGATCTCACTACTGCGAAACTGGGGTTTGATTATGTTGGGGTGTTGGAGGAGCAGGTCTCGGTATGGGCAAGCAATACCTGTATCCAGAACAGATAAATTGCAGGAGTCATTAAAGGGTGTAAGACCGCGGACAGAAAGACCAGTTGTGCGGTCGAGGAGACAGGAACGCCGACAGTCAACAAGGAGATCAAACTCGGTTAGGAAGTCGGAACCAAGGATCGCATGAGGCACATCGGCAATCACAAATATCCAGGAGAATGATCGACGTAAACCAATGTTTAGCGTTAGGGAACGACTACCAAAAGTGGAAATGGGGGAACAGTTTGCAGCTTGGGGATGTAGACCAGGGCTGGGACAGCGGCGGTCAACTGGAGTGGGGGGAACCACGCTGATCTGGGCTCCGGTGTCCACCAGGAAACGCCTGCGAGTCACATTGTCGCAGACATAAAAGGTGCGACCAGAGCTGGGAGAGCCAGAGAAAACGGTCGCGTCTATTCTCTGGCTGGCTGGTTTCCCTGTTTTGGTTTAAATGAACAAGGGGAAGAACATTTGCGAGCCTTGGCGGCAAAGTTTGCGTGATACCAACACAAATTGGCTGTGCGAGGTCGCGAACGTGAACGATGACGGCTGGGTGAGCGACTACAGGTAATGCGAGCAAGCTGTAGTTTTAGGGAGGCTATCTCATTCGCCATAGCCGACATCTGTTGCAGTAACTGCTCGTTAACCGTTGAAGAGGATGTGGAAATCTGAGCAACGGAAGGTGGCTGGAACCGTTGAACCTCTATCATTCGGTCTGCCATTTCAGCAAGATGTTAAAGTGTAAGGTCGTGCGAGCCGGATGCCAAAATCGTTTGGACATCTGCAGGCAGCCGCTCTAGAAACATCTCTTTAACGAGTTTCTCGTCGACCTGAATGTCTCCTAAGAGAATACGCATTCGTCGGAGAAGTTCTGAGGGCTTTCGGTCGCCCAGTGATTCCTCCTTGATCAACTGGTGGTAGCGTTGTCGGTCAGATACAGCATTGAGACGAAGGATTTCCGCCTTTAGAGCAGAATAGGGAGCGTCTGCAGGGGGGTTCACTAACAAGGGTTGAACTTTTGAGATAATATTGGCAGGGAGAACCTCCACAAGTTTGTAGTATTTCGACAACTCCTTCGTAATGTTGGCGGAGTAAAAGGCTGACTCAATGCGAATAAAATAATGTTCAGCGGCGTGTTGCCAGTAATCAGGCAAAGTGAAATGGGCGGCATAAACAGACTCGGCAGGAACGTCAGGTTGTTGAGTTGAGGAAGACATAATAAGCAAAATATAGGTAGCACAATATCGTGAAAAGGTTAGCGGGAAATGTAAATGAACTAAAATTTAGCAAATAAATACAGGACGTTAAATGTCATTAAATGTTACAGAAGGAAAGAACTAAAGTCTGCGCTAACGTCGGGAGTCACCAATGACGTAAGTTATGTCGTTCCCGCGAACTAACGAACTACGGCTTACTAACCTCATAAACGGAGAGAGGTATGGAAGGCCAGTAAGTGAATAAAGTTAATTTTCAAAATGTGCAACTACCTGACCAGAAAGCATGCAAGCGGCGGAGTATTCCTCACGTTAAAACAAATGCTACAGTAGAACAAACGTGACAAGATTGTCAAAGGTCAAGTAGTCAAGTATTTCAGCAAAACCCTGCGCAGTCACCTCCAGTCTTTCGCCGTCGGTCGATGATTGGCCTACATGCCTCATACGTGTCGCTTGTTCTGTTGCTGCTACTACCTCTGACGATGGACTCCTGTACGAGTCTGGAAGCTCAGGACAATAAACAAAGTGCTCCGGTGCTTAACTCTTCTTCTTCACTCATGGTATGTATTATCGCTAACTTGGAATGATGAAATAACTAACAGCACTTTCTACTCACGGCAACACCCATTTCCAGGAAGACATTTTCATGAAAGTGGGCAAAGCTTGACGTCATGGCGTCAAATCCATTTTGTTAAATATTATATAAAGGGATTATGAGTAACAACGCCATTAACCCTATTTCCCGCTTGTTCAAAAAGTCCACTGAGGTCGTATGCAGAATAACATTAATGAAAATATTGGCGCGGGTATTGTTAACCCAAGGGTCAGATGACCATCCTGGACTCACCCAGTAAAGTGAAGAAAAATCATCTAAAACTGGGACAGTCTCAAGAGGTCAAAGTATGTTAATCATTATATAATGTTCCTCCTTTGGAGAATAACAGGTTTTGAAGCTCGATGCAGATTGACTCTGGGGTTTGCTCTGTACGACTAACTTATTAGGACAGTAGTCTTCATGAAAAACGTCTGCCCTGGGTACATGTTTGTTGAACATCCTGATGACATCCAAATCACCTGCGAAATTCAATTCCGAACCTTAAAGTTGCAGAAAATTAGGACTGAAGAAATGACGGGTCTTTTCGTGCAGAATAGGCATCTGGAAAGGATAAAGTAGCAGAGGACGCACACGTGTGTTGCTTTGAGGCTCAGAAATCAATGTATAAGGCGTGGCGTATTCGGCGAAGGCCGAGTAATCGCTCACCAAGAGCACCTATGTAAGCACTAAAGTATTTGAAAAGGAAAGGTGCACTGGAAATCGACTCACGTCGACCACCATTACTACCGATTATCGGGTAGATGTGATAATCCAAAGACGCTGATCTACGTAAAGTTACATGTACAAAAGGATGCGATGTTTTTGATTATAACTAAACGGTCCATCACAGTGGAGTTCTAAGTGAAGGTAATTTAATAAAACTGAAAAGAAACTGTTAGCGCTTGTTGAAAGGCATTCAGGCAGCGATTACTTCTGGAATAAGTTAAGCCATTCTGTTGTGAGATCTCAACTGAATGCCACTCTGCTGGTAAACACCCTCATGCGACCTGTTAGTACTTATGGGAAGTGAAATGTCAGTTAATGTTGATGGTCTTTACCGAGGTGCCTATGGTGCCTTGGAAAATTCCTTTCCGATTCGCCGGTTTCTACGTATCAATGTTCTTAGTTGTGAGTTGTTATTTTGCAGACTTCTAACGTTCGCAGTCGCTCGAAAACAATATGGCAAAGAGCTGTTTGCGAAAAATTGTTTACTTTGAGAAATTGACCTTAATGGAATTCTCAGGTGTAGATTTTGTTTGTTTTTGCGTTTTTCGAACAATAGGAGTTAATTAATTTTGGTCATTCTCCTCCGTCCAGGGGTTTTCACTAACATAACATGAATGCAAACAAATTCAAAGACTTTTTTCTTATTGACTAAGAAGATAAAATGTATTCAAAGTCCGGATCTATAAAACCACAACAATATTGACTCAAAACGCCTCAGGCTTTTCAACAGAGTCAATTCTCGAACATAGTCACCTACTTCGGTGAAACGTTATTGAACATAAAATTGAAAATCAGTAGAAATAAAGGAAGAAAAATCTGCTTGCACTTAGTGAATTAGTATGACGCTTAACACACCTAAAGCAAAAGCGGTAACACCTACTTCTAAAGAAGCCTGAATTCCTGGTTTTGGCACCTCATTAAATTCCAGGGAAATCGAACCCCGGAATTTTCGCCAACCATAAAAGACCAAAATATGCCTGAAATTTGGCTGGTCTACAAAGCCTGTGCTTTTCTGCATTGGGGTGGACAAATTTTAACCACACATGCCCGGAACTACTGCGTAAGAAAATTCTGAATGATGGAAATTTTGAAACCTCGACCAGATCACTACTTCATTTACCTGAGTCTGTATTCTAAACGCACGTTTTTAGACAATTAAGAAACTATCGTCATGCTTTTTGCTAAAGGTCCCAAATGAATTGTAAGGAAAATATATATGCGCAGTAACCTTTGCTGGGCCTTGGAAAAAGCGGGCTGTTTTCCCTCCTCTTTTCGAATTAGCGGACAGTTGATTTACGCTAGGAAGGCTGTTTATAACGTTTTCAGGCTTTTTAAAGAAACTAGACAGGCACTACGTCAAACTCCCTTGCTGCCAAACTTTCCGTAAAGACAGGCGCCATTTTCAGAACAATCAAGCCGACAGAATTTGACTGAATCAGCCAGGTCCAGTCTAAGTGAAGTAAACAAGATATTGTGGACGGATTTTACCGTTTTACCGTCAGATCTAGATGTTGCTGCTGCTGTCTAGACTCCTCCACCAGACACATCACCGACTAATGTTACCGCCCTGTTTACGGTCGTCTCATGTGGGAGTCAGGTGCTCCAATTAAGAGGCCTTTACCTGCCTTTCCCCTCTTTAACGTGGGCTCGTATCCTGCCTGGCGTGTCATTAAACCTCGACTTTTAGAATATCTTAAGCATGAGATGAATAGAAGATGTCAACTAAATGGTACAGAGTACTATCTCACTGTGGACATATTTGCCAATTGCGCATTTTTCTCTTTTTGTTTCTGTGATTTTATAAATAAACATCCAAGCTAACAGCCCCGTTTCAGCATTCGATTTTGAAAGCTCTGCATTATACAATGAGATTTGCAGCCCTTCCATAGTATTTATATAAGTCCCACTGTGCGGAAAAGAAAGGCAACGGTACTTGAAAAACCCGTTCTACTTAAACCATTGAGAATCCCCCCTCTCTCGAACTCCACGTCTTTGTTTGAATGATCAGACTTTCTGTTCAATTCTGATAAAATTTAGATGAACATTATTCCGGCAAATGACCTGGTTTTAAAAAATACTGTTCCGTCATACAAAGTCTAAAAATAATACAGTGATGGCGGTTGCAAGTCTGGTGAATGTAAACGTTCGCAAAATAAAACACTAAAGGGCGGGAGCGATCACTTCCTCACGCACAGTCCTGGTTCTCCATGCCAACTGTTTTATCAAATACGCATCACAAAATACCACGCACTTCTACTATAATTAAATAATTCATTGAGCTTTCTCGCAAGGATGGAACCGTCAAAGTAAAGACTGCAAACAGATTTTCAAAAGACAAAATTGAGCCTAAATAAAAACGTGGTAAAAGTCGTGGACTGTAATGACAGAAAGGCAACTCATTGTTATGTGCACACGCTATGTCTTCATATCGTGTCCTGCTGTCCCATGAAAGATTGCGTCATAATATTCTTCAATTTTCTAAGCTTATAAATGTCTTAGAACGCATCCGCATATTCGAGCAAACACTTCTGCAGTCTGTCGTTTATCATCATCCCATTAATCCACTTTGAAATGACGATTTGCATCAGTTTTGCCCCTCCCCGTAAAAAACAGTAGACATTTCCTATTTTAAAACACTGGCTGGGGTAACGCGGACGTTTAGTGAGTTACAGCAGTCCGCTGACTGCTGCTCATTTCAGGAGTTACGGTAGTGTGCTAGACAAAGGTCCTGCTTACTCCTAGCCCACTCAGATAACGCTTGAATTCGTGCAAATCTCCTGGGCAAGAGGCACGAAACTGATTTGTTACCATTTAATGAATTCAACTACTGCAAGCCCTCTTGTAATGCCGAGAAATTTAAATTGAAAACTACCCAAAGTCTTCTTGTAAAGTTGAGAAAGAGAAAATATGCAATAATCCTTTACCTCTAATCGCATACGAGCCAGCAGCAAGAGTGTTAGTCTTCTGTAAATCTTTCCAGCTGTATAGGGAGAATTGGCGTTCGGATCTTATTTCGTTGCCATACCTATAGTAGACAAGCCTCAGGGTAACCCCTTACTCTCAACCACAGCCACTAACACCTAACAGATGTGCTACGAAATAGGATCTTGCCGGATTGGCTGTCCAAAACGGAGTTGACAGCAACGAAACTTACCCCCACTGAAAATTGAGTAAATTTGCGAATTTGTTTTACCTCAAATCGCAGCGAATTCTCCATGATAAATGAGGAGCCCAACATTTCTGCTGATCCTGTGGTCTACCGAGTAAAACACTTCAGTTCGCTTAGGAAAAGACAACATTTCATGCCTAACACCTGTGGGGCCGAATTCAACAAAAGAAATTTTCCAGAGCACGTGTGCTTTCATTCATTCATGAGAGCACCTTTTAGAGGGAAGCCTGCTGTAAGGAAAATTCGCTAATTATTGCATGGCATTTCGTGGAGTTTCGTTGCTACCGTCTCGGAGGGATCTCTATCTTTAAATAACATACTCCAGCGCAGCATATATTTACTTATTTGTAAGCGAGTGTGATCCTAAATATGCGATGAAAAGTATGCCAAGAGGAATTGGCGACTGCAACATTAGCTTTCGAAGACAAATGTTCCTAAAGAGTCCAAGTAAAGAAACGTAAGCACCAGATTTTGCAAAAAATGTCAGGAGGGGCCAATCTACCATAGGTTTGGTAGATTTCGGATATGTTTTGGAGTAATTTAAGCCCAATTTGTAAACTAGTTTTATGGTATAACTAGACAACTTCACATCTGTCGGAAACAGGAGGAAGGAGCCACATCTACTAATGGCACATTTCTGCAAACGAAAACTAAGGTATTTTAAATGACAGCATAATGCATACTTTACGAAGCAATTGGAAGAACTTATGAACCTGAAATCTATATCACTTTTAAAAGTGAGTTGTAACTAGACTTAGCATTTTTCGCCATGTAAAACGCGTGTACCTACTGAGATACGTAAGTGGCGACAACGGTGGGACTAAATGAACTAAAATGAAGAGATGAATGCAACCAGAGTTGTCTACCCGATCTAAATGAAAAACGGTTTTGTTGTAACCTGATCAGATGAAAAAACAAATTTTGGCCTGACCTATTTGAGAGCCTTTGTCTGAGTTTCAAAGTTTACAACCTGTTGAACAATGAAATAATTGCTGAGTAGGTTAGAAAGGCGCAAGGTTTGAAGGCCTAGGGTGAGATGATGCATACCACCCAATTACGAAAGTGATTGTAAGTTACTGTACATGTGTCCTGCGTACTTGCTGTTAATAATGATTAATACTTTTTGTTGCAAGAACAAAGAAAAATCCAACAGACAGAAATCAGTTTGAAACAAGTTAAAAAACTGTGACCCATACTCAACTTCCTTATCTTCGAAACATGGAATCGAAGACCCAAAATTGATATGACCTGGAGACAGCTGCTGATGAAGACCGTGATAGACCTCCGCCTGTTGAATTCTGACTTTATAAAGAGATCGAAAAATCTATTGGATCCAATTTCTCTTGAGCGGTAGGGGACCATTCGTTTCGGCCATTGCAAAGTTTGATGTACACGGCTGCGTAGTAGGCTCTTTATAAAAATTCAACTTACATTTTATTTGATTTGTCAAGGGCACGATGATGCTGTATTAAGGTACGTCTTCGTCTTCTTACTTCTGAATTTTGGTAAATCTGCGGTTATATTTTTGGATCAGTTATATGAAAAGACTTCTGTTTTATGGAGACACACTATTTGCGTTCACGTATGCTACAAAATAAACCTGAATAATATGATCCGAAAGGCTGCTCTCCAATCATTCTGCTCGCTGCATTATTCCGTTTCCAGTGTCCAAATTCTGGGCGTATTATACGATTAAAGCTAAGTCCCCTAACCACTGCAAACCAGGACTGCATATTTTATTTCCTGGTTTTTAGGACAGCTGTCTCTCTGCTGAAATACGGAAAAGTAAGTAAGGGCTGGTCAAAACTATTCGGTCTTGTAGTCCAGCGTTGGGCATTATTTACGATCAGATGGACGAAAGTCAGCATGAACCATACTTCGGAAAGCTATAGTATATTTATAAGTGAAAGATCGGAATTCGTTGCAGTGACCATATCCGGACACATTTTTGAAAGTCTGTTTTACGGAAACCGTTTTTTTATTAATGAAAACTAACTTGCTTTATTTACAAGCCTTCAATTCCATTATCGGGTTTGCACTTGGTGGCAATAAACTTGACATTGTTCGCGTCGGGTTGCCTGGTCGTGTTTAATTTTCAATCAGCGTGGAACCATTAGCCATGCCGAACGGTTATACGGCGATCACGAGGTTGTCGTCAGGTGCAGCAAACATTTTCTTTCTCCGATTTATAAGTATTGCTCGGAGCAAATTATTGGATTTGCCACATGCTTGCTTCCCGGATAAAATCCTTTCACGCGCAAGCGCAAGTAGGTGCATTGAAAGCATATTTTGCTTTAATAACGGACAAATAAAACTCTTCTAGTCTCCATAAAAGAACTAAATTATCGTTCTCTTTCGTGCGCATCACAGTTGCCGATTCGGTATTGGCGGAAGCCATTGTTGAAGCCGTCAAGCAAGCCCACCCTTGAAACAAATTAATTTATGCGAATTGCGCTCTAAAATTGCACTTTTGATTTTGTTGGAAATCACTGCGCAAACCTGAAGTAATTTCTTCGGAACAAATCCTTTTAGGACCCCTTCGACATTTGATATGAATATTTGGGCCCAAATCCGTCAGCTAATGAGGAATAACCGCGTAATATTCACCAGCTGCCAAGAGACAATCAGTAGTGTACGAACACTGGATAATTTCCCATGCTAACGGCCCAGCTACCTACAAGCCCAGACAAGCATGGAGACTGGAGTTTGTAAACCAGACAGCACATATGGAACGTTGTGAAACCCACTGATGGGCCGAGCCCTTCGCAGCTGCGCCATACAGTAGCTCCCGATCGGCGGGTTTTTAGCTCGCACAGGTGCTGTCAATATGGCAAATCCTTCAGGGCCTAGTATGTTAGATCATAATGGAGAGGTATTACCGATCAATAGAAAAGGAACCTAGCAATCATTTCTGGCTTTTTCAAAGTCGTCAACAGACCACGCGTGAGACACGAGGTGGATAGACCCTACGTCTGAATTTGGATCCACTTGGTCAGTTACCTAGTGCTCAGCCATTGAGAGATCGGCTCACGTACAGCTGGTTGCAGTCCGAAATAACTTAACTCGCATGGGAGCGGTGGTTGCCCTTTTTTTCTGGTAGCAGGGCGAAAAAACGGATACTCTGTTTTGTCTTTGTCTTGGTTAGGAGCCATCACAGGTGGTTGTGCAGCAACGAGCAACCAACAATCGATGAGTGTCTCCGGCAGGGTCAAGAGATAGGGGAATAATTATTTCCAGCCTATACGTCACCTTCCTCCAGCAATGTCCTCAGATATGCTCCTTCACATGTCTAGTTGAAAGAAATGTTTTAAGTCATACTGACCCAACTGTGAAAAACTCGGCGCCTCGGTGGGATTCGAACCCACGACAGAAAGAAGAAGGCTTTAATACAGCCAACGCCCTAACCGCCTGAGCTACGAGGCCCCTGCCAAAGCATCTATGAATTACGTGAACCTTTTCGACATCTGGTGGATTCTAGGTGAATTACTTAGGAAATCCTGCTTGGGCAGTCAACTTACTGAATTAGATTTAGTGAATTCCATACGTTGCAGTAGGTGGGGCGGGTAACTTGACCCAAGTGTAATTAAACTCGCGTTGTCCGGCGGGCCTTGTTGCTCAGTGGTTAGAGCGTTGGCTGTACTACAGCCTTCCCCTTACTGTCGTGGGTTCGAATCCCACCGAGGCGCCGCGTTTTCCACAGATGGGTCAATATGAATTATTCAAAATATGCCAAAACATCTATGAAATATTTAAGGGCTTTCAGGGCACATTTCACTACCTTCGAAAGCATTTGATCACTAACTCCAAGACAAAACTGCTGTTATCGCGTTGAGTCAATTGGTGACAGGAAAGGAAAGAGAGAAAGCCCACGCAGACAGGAGAGGAAAGTACAGATAAACCAGAGTAATAGGCAAGATAGACACGTTCAGTAAAAGCACACAAGAGCTCCGGGAGCAGCTGTCTCCCGAACTGGCCAATTTTAGAACAAGTTTTTACGCAATCTAACCAAAAATGTTTCTAAATAACATATGCTCGCATATTCTTCATGGGAAATTATGTTCCACAGACCTGCTGCGGTGTTTGTTCGAAGGAAAATCCACGTATTATCGACCACAAAACTTCCAAAAGTCCAATTTTCTCAGAAAAGAGCCCGGTGCATATTTTGAAAACAACAAAACTAGCAACTGAAGAAGGGTTCTGCAACTTTCTCAGTGAACGGAATATTTGATTTTGAATTGGTGAGGTTAGGCGCACCTGTTATAACATGCTACAATTACTGCAGTTTTGGAATTCCTCCAAATTGGTGTCTTTCTTCCACAAGTGTATCAGAGACTGCAATTTTGATGTAATAAATTTAGGAAAACAAACAGCTGTCTGTTATTCTGCTTAAAAAGAATGGGCGTGACCGATCTCATGAAATGTTGGCCAAAATTCTGGAATGCGTTTCCGATTGGGAAAGATTGCTTTAGTGGGATTTTTACATTGATTATCATGCAGTATAACTCGCCAGGATGTCGGCTTTTGAATGCACTTCTTTTTGACCTCCTGCAGAAACCACACTTGGCAGAGAATGACTACTTAATTAGCATGCATTTTTCCTATTAGTTTTCGACGGTCCTCTTGAATTCAAATATATTTTACAGAAAACATGCACAAAATATGCTTTCTTTTGCTCATTTAGAAGGAAATCGCATTGTCTTTATATTTTATGCCCGAAGAAAGTTTATATTTTGGTTTTAAAAAAGTTTCGAATTATGGGATTTTTAAGACCGTACGATGTCCATGCATGCAAGATCGCACATGCTCGTTTACTAATGCTCCCCATGAAATGTACAACACAGTCCGGATCCAGTGCACATTTTCATGAACTCTATGTGGTATCTTCTTAAAGGCATAGAGGAATATAGGATTTTTTATACGCGGGAAGCATGCACCTTGTAGACTGAAATTGCTAAACGCCGATGCAATGGCAGATCAGACTGAAAATTACTCGGGAATTTGGAAACGATTTTAAAACCTAAATACACACGTTCTTCGGCATAAAATATGAAGACAACGTGAGTTCCTACCAAATGAACAAAAGAAAACATATTTTTATGCATGTTTTCTGTGAAATATATTTAAACTTATATGACCACCGAAAATAAATAGGCAAAATGCATGCAAATTAAGTAGTCATTTTTACCCAGTGTGGTTTCTGCAGGAGGTCAAAAAGAGGTGTATTCAAAAGCCGACATCCCGGCGAGTCCGAAAAAATATAGGGCTACGCTGCTTGGTAATCAGTATAACAACCCCCCTTAAGTAATCCTTCCTAATCGGAAACGCATTCCTGAATTTTGGCCAACATTTCATGAGATCGGTCACGCACTGTAACTTCAGGTACTTTAATATTAAATATAATATCCTCTACAGTACCTTACATCGTAATTCTATGGCTCGCAGTTTTTTGAAGGCTGTTGCCTAATTATCTGGTCGACTTTTAGAACAGAGGAACTCGCAGCCTTTTATGACGAAGTTCACGCCGAGGTTATTAAGAGCGATGGCGGTGACGCACGGACATTTGCAAAACAAAACAAATGAGGATTTTACTTCATCAGCTATCATCAGCGCTTTGTATACTTTATGAGTCTTGGTGTTCTAAGGACGTGCGAGTAGTTTTGAAGAAGGCAAAGCTTTGGCATGCTTGCTAACAACTTCGAAAGTTTTGGGGATTCTGCGGTCGATGTTACGGCGAGACCTGCAGAAGCGTTTGCGTCCCATTCCTTTTTGGAACCAAGCCACAATGGCGATTGAGATTTCGGGTCAACCACTGTCATCTGCTGGTTTTTAATTCAAGCTCAAATTAAAATTATGCAGGAACTATGCAAACCACAATTCTATAGCTAATTGCGTAAAAACCCCGACCTGAGTACTTTGGGGTAAACATTTTGGGATACCTACTTAGACTGTATAACAGTAATGCCATGTTTTAGAATTTCCACAAGCTGAATGATAATTTTAGCCATGCTAACCTACAAGTAATCTCAAGATGTATAGCTTATTCCTCAAACTCCATCTAAAAATGAACCTTTAAGGCACTTTACTGTCCATGCCTGATTATCGTAGGGAGGACGCTTTCATGTTTGTCTCTGATTTACTGAATGCAGTATTTGCCTCCACAACTTGTCGCACTGTAACTGCTCCCAATCTAGTCGAGATCCAGATTGTCCCGTCTCACGCGACAAAGTCTGAGGAAGCCCCTAACTACTGCAGAACACCTAGATGTACGCCTCAGGCCGCGCCAGCCACTGCGCTAAATAGGCAGCATGTTATTGCCGACAAAGACAAAGAAGACTGGTATAGCCATCTCTGGCTTATCAGCCGTCATCAGCCAGTCATACCCAACCCCGAAGTGTGGAACACCCGAGACTCGAACGGAACGAGTGAGTTTCGTAAGAGCGATCGGTGAGCGTCCCCTACCATTGTATATTCCCGATCGAAGCCGACAGGGCAACGGGCTCGTGGCCCAGAGGTTAGAGGCGTGGAATTCTAACTAACAGGTCATGAGCTCGAGCCTCGAGTGTTCCACACTTCGGGTTTGGGCATGACTGGCTAACGACGACTAATAAGCCAGAAATGGCCATTCCAGTCTCCCTTGTCTTTGTCGGTAATAACATACTGCCTATTATACATCATGCGCCACAGTGCGGCTGCGGGTTGGGCTCGAGAGAGAGAGAGAGAGCCCGTAAGGCACAACGGAACGAGTGAGTTCCGTAATAACGATCTGTGAGCGCCCCCTGCCACTGTGCTAAATCCGAGCACTATGTAGCGAGCGCTAAAGACAGAACCGTCAATCCCAGACTATAAAAATCAGGATAAGACCAGAGTTATGGAAGAATTAATAATCAAAAGTCAAACGACCTAACAATCCCACTCATGCCAAGCGCCTCGCGTCGAGTTGTGTTCATTCCATTCAGTTAAACAACCAGTAAGTTCAAGAATGAGGAACAGGTAGGGAAAGGCAAGATAGTCTGGCGCCTCGGCACAACTACACGGCTGACAGGCTCGAACAGTCAACGGGTGAATGAGAAAGGCAAAAGAGAATGAGGTCGACTTCGAGCAATTCATCCCCACGGCACTTTAAAAGATTTTTCGCTGTAATAAATCTGAGGCTCTCGAATCTACCATGATGCACCAAGAGTCGGACTTTGTTGGTTTTCCAACTTTTGGGGCAAGTTAGTCCTTCTTGGGACGGAGAACCAGACTCAGTGGTTCTATCTGAATGTGATCTCTGTGGTACTCCCACTTCAGTGGGATCCGAGCCGTCATTATGAAAGTCTGGGACATTTTGCGGGCATCAGACCATGTGTGGCACGCACAGATTAGCTGTTTAGTTTTGTCAGTCCCAGCGCCGGGGCCTACTTCCGGTCCTCCTGACGCTCTCTTGCCACGTGAGCCACGCCAGCGAAGGAGAGCGGGAGAGAGAGTCGTAGGTACTGCGCAAGTCCTCCTTATTAAAAACTAATTGACGCTCTGATACCCGTTCTGCGCTCACATTCCGAGGGCACTCGGTGGACTTCACCGTCTGCGACGACCGGACTGTGGTATACAATGCATGGGTTATGTGTGATGAACAGTATGGCACATAGTGTCGAAGTAGATAAGTGAGATTTTACGAAAGTGTGCCTGTGTTGGTTTGGAATGCGGATTGTCATCAAACGTAGTTCAAGTTTACTTCATTTATAGCAGCATAGGGGTTTGGCTGTACGCAAATTATCCTCGTCAAAAAAATACTTATTGACATATCACATTTTCTACCAACTGAAGATGCTTTATTGTCCAGAAAGGACGCAAAAATTGTGTTTTGTGCATGCATTACAGAGGGCAAAACGCCCTTTCCAAAGCAAACGTTTGACAAAAGACAATATTTTTCTCTTTACGACGTTCGTTGTCATGACAATTTCAGAGAATGTGTTCAGCTGACCGAGCTGCCAATTGCCTTTGCGTGCGCCCGATGTACTTGCATCCGCAACTACATGTAAACTCATAAATACAGTTTGATGTGACGTGCATAGGCAAAATGTCTTTAGCTGGTCTTAAGCTGCTTTCAGAGAAATTCGGATGCGGGTTCATGTAGCCTAATGTCCACATTCTTATCGGTTAAGCCTACGAAATATGCTACTTCATCCAAGACTATAACGATATTTTTGGATCACAGGAGTTCTTTTTACACGGCCAGGAAGTTTTACTGGGAAAACCTTAAGGGCAAATGGATCTGAATGGAGCTCAAGATTTGAGAGAAATAGTTAATTTTCCTCCAATCATAATAGGTCTTCATTTAAACAGGCATTTACAGAAGGTGTAATTGTCTGAAAAAATAATCTTATAGCGAGGCCTAATCATGCATCTTTACTAGGAGCCACGTGAAGGTGGCCTTGCGGTTAATTCCAGGGAGACACCTGTCCTTTAACGAAAATTCAAACCTAAGCCGCAACCCTAAACTTAGACCTAAGTCTAAACTTGGCCCTTACACTAGCACAAATCTCCCCAGAATTTAAAGCTGGGCCACCTGTATTACGAGAGTTCCTTTTTCCCTGTCCTGCCGAAACTACAACTAATTCTCAATAAACAACAAATGTCAAGGGGAAAGGATATAATACTTACATGATGGCTTCTTCATGTGTGATCAACAAATGGCCTTGAAGTGGATTATGGTGCAGTCGATATTTCATTAGATACGAAGTACCATGTCGTATTACTCTTTGCTGACCTAGATTACAGGCTTACTCCCTTCGTGGAAAACGTTCCATAAGTGTCGGCGTGTACGGTTTATTCGGCAGTATAAAGGCCAGAACAAATTTTGCCAGAAGGTTGTTCTGGGTGCTCTATATTATATTTTAACCGATGAAGTGCCATTCGAATGGCTGTAATGCATTAATATAATCCCCAGTGGACTTCCTGTGAAAAGCTGGATATGTCGGCCTATGCTTACTGCGATATCTAATATGATGATCGTAGTAAAAATTCCCAAAATATACAAGATCAGTTACATTACCTACAAATATCCCCATGCGCAGATTCCCAAACAGATAACCCATATGCACTGCGCCTACAAATACAACTAGATCGAACAGGAAGAAACCGTAATTTCGTATAACAAGTGGAATATTTCTTTTCCTAGTTTTTTTCTGTGCCTAAAGTAGAGTGTTGATGTCAAGACTAAATGTTTCAAAGGTGTGAAGTTCAATACTGAAAGGTCCGTATTTCTTTTTTCAATATGACCTGAGTCACGTGTTCTTTCGGAGTCGTTAGTGTTACGGGCTACGTATCTACTTTCGCTCTGACCAGTAATTAGTCTAATGAGCAGATTAATCACTATCTAGATGCATGATTCAACACTCCACACCGTGATAACAAACGTGCTGCAGTCTTTGCTCTGATACACACGCCTTTTACCTCTTAGGGTCAGCTGTCTGTCAAGGTCGCGCAAATGACTTTTGGCATCTAAGGGCCACTTGGTGACAAAAATTTTCTGCGGTCTTACAAGGAACTGCACCAAAACACCGGGGTGGGAAGATATGCAGAAAGCCGGAGGACAAAACTGAACAGCGCATAAGGCGGCTATTTTTACTTATAATATGTTTGTTAGCAAACAAAGAGTCAGGTAATAAAATAAGTTTTTATGTTATTTGCGAGCATTTTCTCGACTTATAGAAATCCAGCTCTCCTTCATCCCTTCAATGACAGGCAGCTTTAAAGCTTCTAGCCAACAAAATACAGATGAGTTAAAGTAGCCCAGAAACTCGCAGCTGATTTACGGCATTTAGCGGATCATGCATGGCAAGATGGGAACTTCAGTTGTACGATTTTGAAAGTTAAACGCTAAAAACAGAGTCATTTATAGCATAAATAGTAAAATTAATTTACGTAAGCTAACTGCTAAAAGAAACGTTCGGACAAAAAAACAAAAGAAGTTTGCATCGGATAGAAATACATTACTAGTTAAGCGGAACTGCGTAGACGTGTTACTGAAGAGTGGTAGCTGGTGTTGTCTTGCAGTCATACTCAACGTCAGACCGCGATCATCCGTGATTTAAGTCACAAGTCCAGGCGTTACAAATGAAGATACGGAACGACTGAATCTGGTCTTCATACTTGCCTTCAAGTCTCCATTTAGAATCACTGTCATTCATTCCAATCTCGATTATATGCGACGGCATTTCCTCCTGCTTGTTAATTGATTGTCTCTATACGACCGCCTACTTGAGCTGTGGATCTGGAGCCCAATGTGAAACAAAATCCTCCGCATACAGTCTTGTAAATCGACATGATCGATGAAGCCTTTTTTGTGGTCATAGGGTACGGGCAAGAAACTGTTGGAACATCTCACTGTTAAGCCTCTTCCTGTGGAAACAACGCTTTGCTTTTTAGACAAAACGTGTTACTATATCGAAATACTAAATTACAACATTTCTCGGTCAGACGAAGAAGCAGACCTCAGAAAATACTAAAGACTCAGGCGTTACTTACCTTGATTATTAGGCAAATGATCGACGGTATGGCCTATATGCTGCTCTATCATTTGACAATAAAGTCAATTTTTGTGCCCTTTAATAACACTAATTGCGAAAAATGGGGGTTTTTAATCTATTTAAGGAACGGATTCTTATCAATGATCCCCACTTTCTGCTTTACATGTACCGGCTCTTTTACTGCACTTTGCATCAACGGCTCATGACAGGTCCGATGCAGGGGCGTATACTTCCTCCTAAGTGTTGTCCATGGACGTCTGAGTGATCATGAGCTTTTTGACATGCACCCTTTCTCCACACAGTCCCAAAATTGTATGGTACCATCAAATTCAATGAACGTTGAGGCCAAATAAAATCCGAATTCCAGAAAATTATTAACTCTCCGAAAATCTGCCTTATCAGCTATAACGTGGTTTTGGAAATCTTATGAGTTCGGAATATTCATTTTGGCGATTAATAATAACTTGTCAGCTTCCATTTATGCACCAGTTACGACTTGTGTAAAAACATGTGTAAGTGTATTTTCATGAGTTATGACCAAGTCCATAAGATTTCGAGTTCATGAGAATGTTCCAAGTTCTTCCTGCGTGTCCTGCTGCATACTTCAGTATTTTCCAGTGCAAACATTAAACAAGATCTTCTCCTTAGTGACAACTTACCTATTGACCCTTGTTGCCAAGGTATATATTGCTGGTTTCGCGGATGGATATCCAAAATAAAATAATGTGTGTATGCCCTCTGTGATAAGACAATGAAAGAATTATTTTCAAGGCAAAATTCCGTGGTCGATGCCTACTAACGGGCCGAACTTCGCCATGACAACTTTTCAGGAAATGATTTTAGAAATCTCAAAAATGAAAAAATAACGATTGAAATGCTTAGGAGACCCATGCGTCTTCCTCTATATTGACATGGCAATGAATCAAAATGAGGTTGACGAATTACCGGCATAAAACCCCAAAGCAAACTTTCCAAGCAAGCGCAAACGAAATGAGCACTATACTTCTGAACATTTGTCATATCTATTCATCTAGCAGAGGTGAGTGGGTAATCGATGACTCTCTTTGTAAAAGCCAGAAGCAAGTTATACCTTCCGCTTGAAGCCGATCAGACTTTCTTTCCCCCTATATATTTCCGTTTTCTATATATGTACATCAAATTACAATTAGTCTGAATCCATTGGAGCCAAAACAGTCTGACGTGACTAAGCTGCTGCCCAATTGTCTAAAAAATCCAAATGGGGTAAGTCCTGTATTGCCGTTTCCAGGCCAAACGATAACAGAGAAAATCACAAAGAGGACAGCTCATAAAAAGATGTCCTTATAAACGATCATTTGTGAAAGCAATAAATTCATAAATGCTTACGGTAACAGTAATCCCAGTGCAATACCGTTTGATTACTATACTGTCTCTGTCGCTTCCTTAAAAAAACATTTAAGCGCCTCAGTACTGCTAATATTTGGCTGTTGGTTTTTATGCGCTCCATTAAGGAACTCCTTACTAGCTAGTATTGACCTTTCCCTGGCATATTGATTATAGGCTATTGAGCGTCATGGCAAGGTGATTAACAGGAGCGAAATTTGCGTGAAGTCTACCCCCGAAGGCCAAATAAACGATTGATGCCAATATTACCAGAAAGCCTGTACAAGATGAGTCATAAATAGCAGTGACTAGTGGCGAATTAAGCCAGACGTCCGCTTAACAAGGCCGCCGATAGCTGAGGCACAAACATATGGACTACCGTGCTACAGGTGGCCTTCCAAAGGGAGTTAGGGTTAGCGCTGAGGCTAATTGTAGAATTAAGATGCGAGTCTGGTTTATAATGGTTAGGGTTATGAGAGTTCGTGTTAGAGTCAAGACCAGGAGGGACTGATTTAAGGTTTAAATTAGGACGCGCTTATAGGTGCCCTTGAACTTGGCGCTAGACTATCTGTAGTTGGCGGTTGTCCTTATTTCCGCGTTTGAAGCCCCGTTACTTCGTAACAAAATACTCGCAGACTGCTGATAGAAACGGAGAAACGAGTTCCAGGAAGCATTTCATATGAAGAAGGTACGGTCGCAGGGACAAGAGGCCTGTTTTCGTGCCGCTTCTGCTTTTTACTCGACTCCATCATCAGAGACAGTCGCAGGTGTGGGTTTATGGTCTCTGCGCTACATGTGACAAATACTCCCTCATAATCAACATTTCAATTGAGTCAAATAGTGGCCCAAATAACTAAACGAAACTTGTGTATACACATGACTTGTTTGTGTTTTTGAAAACCTCTCCCGAATAAATGGTTATTCTGCTATCTGCCTTGACACCACTCGCTACCGGTCGCTACGCTAACACAGTGATGGGGCCAGTTCAGTTAGAACATTAAAATCCTAGAAAAAACAAAAGGAACACAATTTACAAAATCGGGACTGCGTAAATATGTCTGATCTGCTATACTATCGATACTGATTCAATAAATAAATGTTAATGCATCCTTTCTGGCCTATATGGCCGTATTTGCATAAGCATATAAATCGACGCAAAGTTTATACTACATAAGTAGCTATCGTTATTGGAACAAAGGCCAGCATAGAAGAGTGGGTGAATGGAATTTGGTTTGCGTTGCGGACCGTCTTTGGCGAGCGTGGCAGCATATGGTCAATCAATCAATGGTCTAGTTTCGAACTGTGCAGCCAGAATTGCACTTAACACCTATGCGGGAAGTCCTGAGTATCTTCGGACATTAGTGTGTGCGCTGGCACGGCGTGCGCAAAGAGAGAACGCACATGAGGGTGAACGACCAAAACAACTCGACAAAACAGCGGGAGTTCCTGGCTATCTGTTGAAAAACTTATGCACAGCAGGACTGAGACGCGTGAAAAATTTGCTGATGGAAGCGAAGAGGCGAGTTCCAGGAGGTAGTCGCAAAGAAGGAGACGGGATCGCCGGAACAAGAGCTTTATCAGCCTGACGTTTCGGATTCTCACTCGAATCCATTATCAGAGACAGTGTCAGATAAGGGTACTTAATTGTGCAGGTGTTTCAGTATTCATAGGATGTAGTTGCTAGGCTTTGTCTAGGCAAAGCAGTTAGCTGCGAGGCAAGCGTGCGGAGGACCACTGTTCCTGGTGTCAGTATCGGCGAACCAAATCGCCCTAGAGTGCACACGGATGACGAAATCCGGCAATCAGCAAATCAAATGGTGCGATGAACGTGGGAACCGATAATCTTGACCGGTACACAAGGACATAGCAGCCGTGTTGCAACGGAATACTTCAACACCTTGTCAGTCGAGTCGTGAGGCCCTCGGGAGCTGTCAACTGTGATAGGCATGTAACGACCTAGCAACTACATCCTATAAATACTGCAGTACCTGAGCAATTAACTACCCTTATCTGACCCCGTCTCTGATGATAGATTCGAGTGAGAATCCCAAACGTCAGGCCGATAAAGCTCCTGTGCCAGTTATCGTATCCTCCTCTTCACGCAAGAAACCTCAGTTAAAATCATTAAATGAGCATTTAGACCGAAAAACATACTGGTGATGGACCTTCAAAACAAATTAGCCTCGGACACAATTTCAATTTCTTTTATGCGCGTGAGCATGTTGGCTTTTATTTGAAAATCTTTCCGGTCATCTACGCAACTGACACTCATAAAAGATCCCAGCTTGATAAGTTTATATTCTTCCGTCATTTTTTGCTGCTTTCCTAAGTTCACCTGTATTTTCCGAAAAAAGGATGAAATAAACAATTCCAACGAAAATTTGATGAAACATTGCGTCATTTTAAAACTTTATTTGCAATCGGATCTTATTTTAGTTTTAGTAAGTGTATTATGTCACAGGTATGTAAAACTGGCTACCATATTCTCAGTTGCTGTTAGAGTTTCTGTACTGAATGCTTTGCACTCCTTCTGAAACAGTTTTTCAAAACTTTCAATATCAGTATAAAAGAGTTGTTTTTAGCTCGTAGAACACTTTCTTAGATGCCGATCGCGCTAAGTATTTTTAGTTCACAATAATAAGTCACAGGAATAAGCCCCTGAGCGTCTCAAATGGCCTTTGGTCAAATTAGTAAGACCAGTCCCTTAGTTTTAACATTTAAAGAAAAGTTACTTCCCACTAGATAAATAAAAGTACTCGTTCTTTGTGCTTTCTTCTTAAGAAACGCAGTATAACCGTCACAAACTCCAGGCCCCAAAAAGCAAATGGACGCCGAGTATGTAGTTATATCTCAGTGGCACCAGTTACAAAGGTAAGTGAATGATGTTTGACAGAAAGCTAAAAAACTATCGTGTATGCAGTTACTTGGAATTTTTTCTATGAACGTCTACGAAGCAACCATGATCGAATGCATTCTTCTGTTAGAAAGTGCGTTTAAATAGTTGATTACTACTTCATGATTTTCGGCAAATACGATAAACTTACTAGTACTTGTAATGTGTTCTATTTTAATATAAGTGCTTGATTAGGCAGGCATCTTCGAGATTATCTAAAGACTTAAGATAACGAACAGCCAACCAAAATAGGTCAGTGTGCATTTATTTGGACGGCTGGATATTAAGTTAACAGCCAGAAAATGACCATCGATTATACAGATGCACTGACAGCTAAAGATTTGTCGAACACTTTAGTCACACTCTGTCATATATACGTGGCGTTACTATTTAAAAACGCTAAATATTTCGAATCTACTAAGGCGTATTTTTGATTCTGTTTACTAGTTCCCATTCATCCCAACTTGCTGCCTTGCTTCTGAAAATGTTTGTTTTCCCAAAATAGTTACATTATTTTTTGAAATACAAACTATCCCCATTTGAGCACGCAAAACTGTAGGAAATTTCGCTGAGGCTGCATTAATGGCCAACCATGTCAAGACGCTAGTTCATGTAAAAACCTGATTCTTTTCAGAAATTCCCGATTTGAAAATATCCCATTCCTCAGTGTTCTTGTTTCGGCACCCTATGGATGTTTACGAATCCCTTATGTATGTGAGAGTACATGCGTGTGCAATGCATAACGAAACTCCTGAAGTAGCCAACACTACTACCTCACCTAAATTCTATTTTTGTTTTTGGAATCGCACCATCAGTTTCTGTCGTCCTTGGATCACTGCGCAGATTTGCAAATTTTTCGGTCATTGTCTAATGTGCTTCAGTTAGTCGTGTGCCTAAGTTTGAGGTAGTTTTTTAATTACTCTTGTCGAGGTTTATCCAATTCTCCACAGAGAAATCGAGCGAGCATATAGCAGTTCAGTTTATTTTTTCAGTTTATTTGGTAAAAATAATAGGCAAAGCCTTTAAAAACCTCCTTTAAAGGTCTTTAAAAACTCTCCGAATGCTCTGGTTTTAAATTCTTTCCTGGAGCAGAAACTTACAGCGATCTCACGAATTTGAGTGAAGAATTTGTCTTTAGCAGAACTGCGTTGACGCCACTGCAGTTTTCACAGCGAAGAATGGTTTTTAATGAATTCATCAACATCAAAATCAACCTGTGTGCTCAACAAGGGGAGGGGTCTTTTAAAATGTATTGTTTTCTAAGTAATTTGCGGGACCTACAGACGCAAATAAAGGGTGTATTGCTTCCTTCGAGACAACGAAGGTGAAACCGCCTAATTTATCTTCTTACACCTTAATCACAGAACTAATGTTGGCTAAGTTTTTCAGAAATAGCCACAGGTGCCCATAAGCAAGATGCAACCGATTGGACCAGAGCTTATTCCCGATACAAGTTACTCATCATCGCAGACCATTGTCTAGCCGAAGTACAAAAACAGACCTGCAAAGTCATTGCAAACAGTAATAAGTAATCACTTACCAGTTCGCCTGGACTGCTCTAAAAGAAATGACTACGGTCTGTGTCCTCGAGCAGTCAAAAGCGGTAGATGATCGACAGAAATAGACACAATTGTTACAAAGATAAGAGTTAGAAAAGAATTTTCTGAAATTTCACTTTAGTCTGCAGATCACATCCTGGCCGAATTAAGTTGCCTAGACGATAATAGGAGTTCGATGTTTTGCCATCGGACTATATGCCTGTGGCTCATCTGACTTCACTGTTCCATTCATTTCCTTCATTTATTTTCTCCTCGTACAGATCGTCTGTCACCGAAGAAGTGTTTATGTGTTAAGTATGCTAAAAGATTGGTTGTTAACTGTCTATAAAGAAGTGAAGTTGATCACGAAGGTCTTCATCTAAGAGTGGATCGTGCCTCAAAATGCCCCTTGTAAAACAACAACCAAAGGTTCATCCGGCATGCCGTTCGGCTGCAACCGTTTCACAGTCTTCAGTTTTTTTAAAAATTTTCCGGACAAGCTCTCAAGCGATCACTGGAACAAGGAGTTTATTAGCCTGACGTTTCGGATTTGCACTCAAACCCATCATCAGAGAAGGTCGCAGGCCATTATCTGCTCCTGTCTCTGATGATGGGTTCCAATGAGAATTCGAAACGTCAGGCCAACAAACTGCTTGCTCCAGTAATCGCATCAGCTTCTTCCGAACTACTTTTTGGAACTCGCCTGTTCGCTTCTGTTGACATATTCTCACGACTCCGACCCTCTGCTGCCATTTTTTCGAATTTCCCATTCCTTCTCCTTGTAAAGCACAGTTCTGGTGATTTTAGATGTCCATACTGCCGCCCTTATGCTTTACTGTTATTCTGTCGATTTATTGTTGTGTATTCTTCGCATGCTGTCTCCTGCTGCCCTTATTTCACATTTTCTTCAGTAGATACAACAGTGCAGCAAGTTTTGCAGCGGCCAGACAATTTGCTGTTCGAATTCCCTCTGACGTTTCCAACTATTCACTTTGACCTAATTGCCACGAGGCCACTCCTTTCAGCACGACGTGATTGGCACAGGTATTCTGCTGTAAGTCAGTATATCAAGAACCCCTGACACAATAGCTTACGTGTAATGAGATTAAAATACAGACCCTAGGATTGAACGTATTACCATCAAAAGTCACACATTTTATTTCTATGTTGTTTTGTCAGCATTTCATAAGTTGCAGCTTAATTATAACGATTGGGGACCGTTTATACTGGAAATTGTTGCTTCTTTTACGCAAGAGAAACTCCACATTTTTCTCTTGTTAATAGGCATCCAGGAACTATTTCCAGTTGTATTTATGCGCGGAAGTACATTTTGTACATTTTGTCTCTTCGCTTCTATTGGCATTTTGTACTCGTTTATACTGGAAAAAGTATACATGTGAGAACCGGGTAAACGTAAATATGCTATCTTTAAGTCTGATCAGTAATCGGCCAGAGATAGTAAACGGGAAAAATAAAGTGGTCGACTCTCTCAGCATACGTGACTGGACAAGAATAAAGGTGGTAGAGGGACGCTCATCAATGGTCCTTACGGAATTCACTCGTTCCGTTGTGCCTTACGGTCTCTCTATCTCGAGCTCGACCAGTAGCCGCATAGTGGCGCATGATATAGACAGAATGGCATTACCGACAAAGACAAGGGAAACTGGAATGGCCACTTCTGGCTTATTAGCCGTAGTCAGCCAGTCATTCCCCACTCTGAAGTGTGGAACGCCTGAGGTTCGAATCCGCGGCCTGTTAGCTAGAAGTCCAACGCTTCTAACCACTAGGCCAGAGGCCCGTTGTCCTGTCGGGCTTGCACACGCTAATAAGCATAGGTTTAAGCAGCTACTCATGTCAAGAATATAAATCTAATAATTTTGATGCAATTGTTTGGCAGCAAACAAAGCTTCAGGTCAGATTGCGTGAGCGACAGTTCCGATAGGTTTTCTTTATTCGTTGCTAAACCTCCACTAGTTGCCTCAAAGGACGCAACAGCAGTCCAGCTTAGAGTACACAATTTAGAGAAGGATATGACTACGCTATTAAGACGAGACTGAAAACTGGATGTCAGGCCACCCGGTTGGATATCATTAACTCAGTCAACTCTGCCTACTGCTCGTGTTATGATATACGAAGCACTCTTCCGATGAATGTGCGTAAAATATAAAACATAGGTAACAGGTGCAGCACTTGTTAGGTTTTCAATCGCACCAAATCCAGATATGTTTATGGTGTGTTTTAGGACGCCTATAAACCATGATCAAGATTCCTTTCCCAAATGGTCTCCTCAAAGTGTGATAGCCACACTTAGAAAATCACGCTACCTATGCGTCTCCATCTGGAATATAATGTCCGCCTCCAGACGACCACGCGATTAGCGGTCAAATTTAAGGTGACTCTGTTACTTTAAATGAGCAATTTGTTTTACATGTTAGATCTCTTAGATAACTAAGTAGTCTCCGCTGAGCTTTCAAAGAGATATAAATATACATTGTTGTGCAAATCGATTAGTCGAAAAAGGGTAATTTGACTAGAATATATTGTTTTTCCGCTTTATAATACAGGGGGAGTTTCACAAAAATCCAATGGTTTAATGTTTTATGACTTGTCGGTTATGAAGTAAAGCACTCTTTAAGGTCCTAAGAGAAAACCTCGGGAGTTATTCTTGCAAAGAACGCATGAAAGAAGGCGAGAACGTGCATCAATTCCAAAGATGGGAGAAATTGGTCAATGAGATTATGTGCGAGAAATGTGCTTGAAAGTAACTGGAAAAGTATCAATGGTAAACTATGTCGTCTCGCTTAACTATCGAGTGCACACTAATGTCGCGAAATACTGAAAGATGATTGTGCATGTGTATATTCAGAGAACCTCATCCTAGACCGCAACGCAACACGATTCTGGACTTCTTTTAAAAATCAATCAGGTTATGAGCTAGACTGTGTTATACCATGTTCCGAGCACAGGCACTGGCTAAAAAAATCGAACTCGCGTTTCATTGACTTTTTGCAGCTGCGGGATCTAAGCGCAGGGGGCCAGGCCCCGTAATGGTTCCCCATCATTCCTCGTGGTGTTTTCTGATACAACCGCAGACTTCAAATTTAATGTCATGATCTTGTCACAGACTGCCTTTGGCAAGATCTCATTTCCTAGCCGTACCTGTTAGGGATTAGAGCTAGGGGTCAGGGTTAGCCTTAGGGGTTGGGGTTAGGGTTTGGGGTTAGGAATTAGGGCTGAGTAAGGGCTAAGGCTTGAAACTGAGGTTAAAGGTTGAGGGTAGGCTGGGAGTTGTCCGTTGCTGGTACGGCTACGAAGTAAAATCCGACCCTGCTTTCGAGACTGGATTTAATGCGGAGCCTGAAAAACACACCACCACAGTCCTTGCGTTGGAAGAAGGCACTGGAATACCGAGTAGGACATATATTGCACAAGTCCCTCTCACTACACTCTCAGTTAACACACAAGTCATTGCTGTTCCGTGTCTCCCATTGTCAGAAACAGTTGGCTGCCCCGCTTGGTCAGTCGATTGGTGCACGGGAAAGGGTAGAACGAGCCAGGTTTACTCTCAGGGCATAATTGTTAACTATAAACAATCTGATGCGCTTGAGTCTACCACACTGTACCAAAAGCCGTGGCATGGAACGTCACCAACTGATGATTCATTTCAGATCTTGCAAATGGCCCAGTGTGTATTTGTTTGGAGTGGGCGACGGGTGGACTGAGATTCGGACTGTATTGGCTCCTTCTTGTCGTAACGTCTATTGCACTCCCATTCAGCTGGGATGAAAGTCGCTCCTCCTTGTCGTTGTGTGCAGTCCTGGTCCGTTGTTAGTGGACCAGCGGATGCGGTGACACGCCTAGGTGCGGGTTCACGCCGCGCCAGCCACCTGTGTCCGATCTCGCCTTCGATCTTCTTCATTCTGCCCTGAGACCGGGCCCAGGATGGCGAAAGAAGGGAGGATGCGGTAGATGCTGTGAAAGTCCACTATCACGGTGAACATGGTCGGTAACGACGGTCAAACTATCGACTGTTTCAGCTATTTCGGGAACTGTAGCAGTCTCCCCCGGAAATATCAGCACGGTAACAGTTCCGTTGGTACGTCAAATGTCAACGCAATCCCTGGAAATCCAGTGGACAAGTTCTCTTACAACGACTTTCAACTCCAAGTTCGGTAACAAGTTATGACAGCAGTATAGTACGTGAAAGTAACTATCCGTTAAAAAACTTGTTGTCAAATTGTGCGATGTAACTAAACCGCTTGTTGCCTAGGCATCTTGCGTCAGGTTAAGTATGGTAAGCAGATGCTTCTACCCGACTAAAAAATCGATTGTGCTGCCTGGGCTACCCTAGATGACTCGATGGAAGCATACGGACATGGAGCAAATATGAATGCAATCCCGAATCCGCTTCCCTAGATAGGTACAGGCGTTCATTAGTATTAGCGCATACTGATTCGGTTTGTTATCATATTTGACGCATCAATACGAGCTAGACAGTCCAAATGACTCCTAGGGTATGACTGTTTTCATCTAATCATTATTGAGTGTTCACTTTGTTCATGCATAGGCAAATTTATTTTGGTAGGACTGACTTATGTGGATGTCTAAACAGGACATGAGAACAGGATCCACCTGTGAAACGGGTGACTTTGAGCCATCTTCCAATAAAATTAGGGTTTGGTCTAAGGTAGGGATTAGGGTAAGGTTAAGGATAAGGTCTAGGACTAGACTTAAAGTTAACGATAACGTAAGCCAGGATCAAATTTAGGATTAAGGTAGGGGTTAGAGTCAACCGTAGAACTAGGGATTAGAGTAGGGTTAGGATCAAGCTTAGGGCAACGATTTAGTTTCATGCTAGGGTTATTGATGGGGTTAGGACACAGGAATATTTTTCCACTCCTAGGGTTATGCGCAGGTCCACTTGTATTACTTGGGCAGAGCATACCTCTTCCCATGTCCTGTTTGGGGGGCCACATAAGATGGTCCCGCCTTTGTTTTCATCATATTTCGAGTGAACCGTCTGGGCCATTTTGAAAGTTATGTGCCAACGCACGGCAAATTCCTCTAAGATGTCCGCTTGTTGCACTAATAATTTTTAAGCCTATGTTGCATCAGAGCTGCCTCTACCGACAAACATCGTAGTGTTTGGAGGGAATCTCGAAGGAATATAAAATGATCAGGGAAGAAGTTGACTGAAGCTACCGGGACAATAAACTTGGTGGCAATCTCTAAGAGATAGAGTACCGATGCACCGAAAATTTAAAAAATATACCAAAAGGAGGGAAGTTAGTCGGGAGACTTCGGTATATGAACTATCGTTTCTACCAGAATAACACCTAAGTCAACTGGGAAGAGACCCAGAAATGTTTTATTAAGACGCGTCGTGGAAGTAAAAGATTCCCTGAGCCTGAAAACGTGCGTCTCCAGACGGAATCATAGCGCTGACTCCCCCTCCGCCTGACCAAAACCGAGGACATTTGCATTTCCTTAGACAATGTTAACAAAATTGTTTCTAGCCGTCTGCGGATACAAACTATTGCAAGAATCCAATACATACTCTCGGAAAATCAACAGATGAAAAGTCCAGGACGTAAAGAAAACCAATGAACGTCTCAAACACATCTTAAAGTGGCACCACTGACAAAGACAAGGGAGACTTGAATGGCCATTTCTGGGTTACTAGCCGTCGTCAGCCAGTCTCGTCTTTGCCGGTAATGTTATTCTGCCTCTATCATGCGCCGCTGTGCGGCTGTTGGTTGGGCTCAAGAGAGAGCCCGTAAGGCACAACGGAACGAGTGAGTTCCGTAAGAACGATCGGCGAGCGCTCCCCCCCCCCAACCACATCTTAAAGTGTCACACCTTTGTTACATTCGCCTGTCAATCCTGACTGCCGGAAGGACTGGCGATTTAGGAATCAGGTTACTGCTGTGTGAGTGCATAGTGCCAGGAGCATGCTATTTAATTTCAGCTTCGAGGGAGTTCACATACGTTGAGGATTTCGCAATGATGCCATGCGCAGAGCTTGAGCCACTTGAGAACAGTCACAGAGAAACGGAGGAAAAGCAAAAGTAACATGCGTCATGATCTAGTACGAAGCACACAGAATACATAAAGGGAAATGTAAAAGGGCAGCACCAGATGTCGAGGGGAATAATAAATCTAAAAGTGACCAACTAAAACATTTCTTGGAGTACCCGGTCTCGCAGATACCTCGAAACGTTTGAAATCCGAGCGCAAGTCTTCAACCGGTCATCGAAGAGTACGTTGCGGACGTAATGGAGAACTTAAAAATAGGCATGAGTTAACTTGTAAAACCCTTCTCTAATCAGAAGGATCAAGCACAAGATGTTTTCTAACTTATTTGGGTTAGTTCGATGAAAAATTCTGGAATTATGAGTAGCAAAATAGCCGAAAGCATTTGCCAAAATATGGCAAGGGTAAACCAAACACATTCAGTAGCAAATAAACCAGATAGGAAACTAGATTTGTTCTACAGCCAAAAATAGGGCTGCTTGCATGACTTTGCATGGCAGTACTTGGTACTCCTGTGATCATACCCGACCGAACCGGCCTCCATAATATCTCGAATTGTACCTTTACGCAGGCGATGACCTGCGACAGCGGACCAACGACAACCGACCAATTCTCTCCAGCAACGGGGATCGAATACATAGGGTCTCAGGATAGATTCCATAACTTTGCTGACCATTTCGAGCCAGGCTATGAGTTGATCCCCACTTCATCGCCTCCAGGTGGGCGACGGCGTCAGATCAGCGACAGAAACGCCGAACTCATGAGCTAAGCCACGAAAAGTGGGCCCAAATCACCTCAGCCGTCATTATTGGATAGTCCCAGACATCATCTCGATGTTCTCGCAGCGAGTACATGCTGTCTCATTTCAAGTTAAGTCAGTCTACCTCAGCCAATTGGTGCTTCTCAGGCAACGGTGGTCAAACATCGATACATTCTACGAACTGTGAACAGCCCGTGTGTAGTATCGATTTGAGAGGGGATGCCGTCCTTCTTCTGTCCATTCAGCAACAACCTCTATTTCCTCAAGTTGACAATCATTAATCCCCAGGGGAGCCTTCTAATCAGTGATGCATCCCGAGAACACTTTGGTCTTATCAGCGTTTACGGATAAGCCGACCGATTTAGCGACTTCATTCGTCTGCGACACCACAGTCTGAGGCCGTCAGAGCGATACCAGCAGCGTCGTGGAGATAAATCGTCCAACGCCCGGGTGCAAACTAAATACCGTCCAGGTCGTGTATGGCTCATAAAGAATCGAGTTTATGACGTATTTGACCAAAGTGGACGAGTTGATACAAACTTGTTGGACGGCTGGGAGCGATTATTGTGAACCAGACCCCGCACAGTGCTTGACCGTACTCCATCAGTTTCAGCGAAATAAGCATATACTGTGCACAAGCTGCCAATAGGCAGTAAGTAGTATTCAAATTTCGTTTGATTTACCACTATGGCAGCGCGGATACCATCAAAAAGCACAGACACTTGTGTTGTATCAACCTTCAGTTTGAACCTGAAAACGTCTGCCCAAGGGGCTTATTCCAAGCTAACGCAGTAATTTATGAAGAGACCAAAAACGTTCAAATTTGGTCGTGTTTTCTGCACTTTAACCATCACTTGCACCAGGAAGAGTCACTCAGTGGGGAGGGCCTACGATTATCTTGTTGAGTAGTTTCGTAGAATTTGCGGACGTCACTTACGTCTTAAGTCTATTCAGTGGAGGTCGCCGCTTCAGTCCAAGAGCACTTGCGGCCATCTATAGTCGAAATTTCTGTCGTTTTAAGGGTTTGACTGAAAACATTCCCGTTGCGAGGCCTGGCTCGAGTCGGTTTGGAAGAAAACTACACGATTTCTCCGCCGATCCAGTCGCTGCGGTGCCGTTGCTCCGTCGACTGTTGACTTCAATAATGACAATTTTCTACTTCCTTCTTCATTGACTTGGCTTGCAAAGAGAGACCGGATTTTTATGCTCAGTGCCTCAACTGTGCTGGGTTGTCGTAGTTTAGCGACATCAAGGCTTCTCCCACATGATAATTTGGGTGCGCTTGAGGAGTAAACATTAAGTTGCTCACGAAATAGAACATTGTGTGACACATGAACTTTGCCAATTTTGACGGAAAAGCCACCAGCACATCAATTACGACCACAGCGGTGATTGCGAGAGCTGTAAGTTACAGTACGCATATGGTCCCACGACTGCCACGTGCAATAAATGCTGCACTCCTTGTGTCAGCACTACCCTTATCTGCGACTGTCTCTGATGATGGGTTCGATTGAGAATCCGAAACGTCAGGCCAATGAATTTATTGTTCCAGTAATCGCATCTCCGCCTTCTGAATTGACTATAATGTGGTCATTCTGACTGGCCGTACGGTCATCTTTCGAATATCAGGTCAGTAGATGTTTTCGGCCCTGCTGAAAGCACACGTGGGCGACCAATGGTAGGTTCTGGTCAGCCAATTTCGGTAATTTCTCCACACTGTCACATTCACAAGTGAATGAAAGGTAATCGTGTGCAGTCCGGCCATTCCAACCCCGGTACTGATCGGTAGATCACGGTTAGGGAATCTTTCAACCAACACTTCCGGTTGCAAGGTTTCTTTATCGCATTGTGTTGGTAAGTACACGGAAATGACAGAGGTGTTCGTAAAGCGACTCTGCAGACGTACAGGTCCTGACATAACACAAAAATATGTCTAATCTAACGAACGATCACTTACCAATCTGAAACCCGTCCAACTTTGTCCACCAAAACGCCAAACTAGTAATGGGCGACCTCCAGTTAAATGAAAATATAAAACAAGCATTACAAGTACTATTTCCTTGATTAGAAAGAACAATTTTCTTAAGAAGGGATCGGTTGTCGAAAACACGAAAATTCGTGTCACATGACTAGGCTCAGATTTTAAAAGTGCATAATACTTCCCCTTGCAAATGACTCACTAGGTAGAGCATTAACTGCACAGAAATAAACATAAGCCCGCCGGTGCTTGTTGTGAGAGAGCGATTTCCATACTGTATCTACGGGAAATTCGGTGTGGGTCGCTGTGGTGTAGGGCGGACAGAGAGTTGACCCTAGGGATCTTGATTTCCCGAGCCCCTAAGTAGACTGTTCGGAGCACAGACGAACAGCGAACATTCAAGTGTTGTTAATAAGGACTGCGTGTTAGCAGACTTTGTGTACCATAGCCCAGAAGCGTTCGCGCATTCCAGTGCCCAATATCAAGAGTCCGTCCCCAATAGAGTAGTCCAGTTCGCATACTGTCCGCCACACCATTGAACCAGAGTTACGCAGCGTATCGGTAACCGCGGACGCCGTAGCATGGGTCGCAACATTTACATCGGACATTTTTTTGAAGTTGCTTTGGAAATTTTGAACATCACTGGGTTACCAACAGACGCTCGATTTGTTTATCTAAGGTTGTCTTCTACTAGCTCTTTGGCTCAAGAACCTAACCTCAACGCAGCAATGGCAGGAAAACTTATTTCTGTCGATTTGTGGTTGCCATGTCACAGTGCAAAGGCTGTGCAGCATTTTGTAAGACGGTCGACCCGTCAGGTCTCAGTCGTTCGTGCCGCTGTATATAGTCACCCTACTTGCCCTCAACCACCTAATTATTGTGTTAGTGAGAAGACCCTTCAAGCCTTCTGGGTATCTTTCCTGGAGCACAAGACCAGACCTGCGCCTTATTTCCATTCGAAACCTTTTCACCCACCTGGTAACGCTGGGTGATCCCAATTAATCAACGGCTCCGAACCAAAAATCTTTGTGCAGCAGTCATTATCTAGCTCCCATTGTGACTGAGACTATAAGTATGGTTTCCTCGTAAGGGTTGTCACATCAGAAACGTTTCTTCTACCATTACCCGGACAAGCAACCAGGGGGACGGTACCGTTCCTCAGTTCCCACAGGTCAACCTTCCTGACGAAAAATCGCGAACCCTTGAGCGCTGGCCTAAGCATTACAGAGCTCTTCTCAATCGGCTATTGAAAATATCTGGTGAAGTCGTCAACAGACTTCCCCAAACGGAAACCAACGCGCAACTCGACATCCGCCCTCACTACAAGAAACCACCAGATGTTCGAGTATAAAGCACCGGACACTGGTTCACACTCAACTGAAATTTCCGAATACAGCGGTCCACAACTCATGCGAAAACCTACTTCACTGTTAGAGAGGTGTGGAAACAAGGACAAATTCCCCAGGGCTCGTAGTCCCATCCGACCTCGGCTGCGGTAGAAGCAGAAATGTGCCGTTTTCAACGCCAGTTTGCTGTGCTTAGGTTTCGACTGCCTTCCCTTAATAGTTGTGTTCCTTGCGGAATCGGTCTCAAGAACTTCGATTTTTGAAGGGTTGGAAACTTCGTAACGGATCGATTAAGCATATCTCAAGCCGGGGCAAATCTGCTGTTAAACGGACGGGGTAGGGATGGCAGCATCGTCCGAGTCTACACTGCTCTCAGAGTCTTTGCAGACCTCAAAATGTGTATATGAACTCGTTTCAATATCTTAATTCTCACGTGTACCGGGCAACCGTCCAGTCATTTCGAATGTACGTCTAAACGCTGGGCTCTGCATATGGGAGATGGAACTTCAAGGTGTTTTACCGCTGTTACCATGGGATTGTCTTTCGGGTCAAGCATACCCATCTAGTCTACGGTACGACGGTGCGGACTCGCCAAGACGACATCAAACGGATATCTCGGGCCATTCTCGAAAGACGGTTTAGGTTGTTTGGACACGTCCTTCGTTTCTGTCTAATGGGTTGCATGGGGAGAGGTCAGACGAGAACGTGCCCGGAGGTATTTAGCCTTCATCACTCGAAAAGATGAACAACTTATTTGGATGGATTTTTATTGCTCATCCCAGGTAGATACCTATTATCTGCGACATCATGGGGACCGTCTGGATCGGGCATGCTCATAGCCGCACTCGAACCTTTGCAGCAGTCCCGAATTGTTTTATGAACGGCTATAACTTGGCTTTGTGAGACTCGAGACATCGAAAAGATCAGTTCCAGTCTCATGAAATGTTCAGTTGCGTAATTGTTAGTGTAATGTCAACGTCACTGTTAGGCTACCTTGATGTCTCCACCGAAGACTGACTTAGTTAAGTCGATAATGGGTCTGATAATTGAATCCGTGATCCTCAATAATTAGAACTGAGAATAGGTTCCTCTTACTGGGCAAGAAAGTGTCGATTTATATATCCAGCTGGCAGATATAGCTGCGACGGGTCAGTGGTAGAACAACAGGAGCGAATTGATGGGGACCGTCGTTCGCTCCCATGTAGCAGGAAATATCATCTTTCCTGTTTGATTCTCGATCTTCCGTGGCCTTCTTGCAGGGACTTCTTTAGAGGTTATGATAGTTGATTGTTGTCGGCAACGAAGACTGGAACGACCATCCTCAACTTATTTGCCTTCGTTATTTGCCCCAACCCCGGCCGTAAGTGTAAGCAGCTGAAAAAAGGCATTTTGATCAGAGATCACCACATACAAGATGTATCACTACATCACGAGCTCCAGCTTATGGCGGTAAATCTCCGCCTACAGCGGGCCCATTGCGGATTCTCAACGCAAAATGTATTCCCGTTGTGGGAAATCACCTGGCGAAAATTACCGTGCAAAAGATGCCTACTTGAAAATTGCTAGTAACATCATCGACTGGAATGTGCGTTCGGATTATTCATCTTTCCCACTCCCCACTCATGCGTAGCGCGGAGACGCTAGTTGTGGTAACGGAAAAAATCAAATGTGACCCATCAAGGGCAGACGAAAGACCTTGAGATCCTAATTACTCAGCAAAGGTGCAAGCCATCGACTGAAATTGAATGAAAACAAGAGGCAAGTAAACGTGCTAGCTGTAGTTTGTAGAATTGGCGGAGCATTTGCTTCCAAAATAATCTATCCTTAAAGGTTTTAAACAAATATGTCAATGCTGCCCGATAGTTAAAATGTTCATCCCACTAGAAGTACGAAACTGGGTAACAAGAGCCAAAGTAAACCACAGAAGTACTGTCTCCCTGGTTCACGTGCGAACTTACATTACTTCTCCGGTCGGTTATTATAAATGGCCCCACTGTGTTCAAGAGAGCCTTCATGTGTTTGTTTCTCCAAGATCATAAACGCCTCACAGCCTCATCACCTGGAGAGTGGCTTCCGCGTAAGAAAATGCTTGCTATGATAGCCAACCGGCATTTACGTGCAACGCATGGTCTGAAGGACAGAAGACGAAAAGACTGGCCACTTCGTCGGCTGAACGCACCAATCCCGTTCGAGAAAAAAACAGAAGCATCCCCCCGCAGTTGGCGTACTCATGCCAATCTTCTCTGAATTCATAAAAATCATTCAGGCTCGGAGCTGGCTGAGTACGCCGTCGGAGCAGGGGATTATATTCCAGCACACCTGAATAAACTAACGAGCCACAAGCGTTGCCGATCTCTCCACCAATATCGTCCGCACAAATTCATGGTGGGTTCGACCTCATCTGCACAGATCCTCACTTCGGTGACGAACTGTTTGTGCTTGTGAGAGCGCGTTCTGAAGGCAAAAAAACATCCGTTTCCTCTGCTACGCCACCGACGGTTTTCAAACGCGGGCTATCCGGTCCAAATGTGTAAAATAGAAACTAGCGGAGTTCCCGGTATCGGCGAGCGCATGCTATGTTTTGCGACGTTCAGAAGAGCAGTGTCACAAGAGGATTTCGAGTCAGCCCGACAGTTAATGAGTATAACCCCGAATTCGTCCTAAATGCAAAAAGTGCATCGAGGAACCGTTGCCAGGTCCTTGACAGTGAAAGATTTGCCAGGCGGAAAGAAAAAACCAAAAACATCATGCAGACGGCATGACACAAACCAATGGTCTCAACATGAGCAAAAGGCCCCAAACAGTCTCAAGTTTCAAAGGACGTAGCGTCAGCCGGCACCCAATTCCCATGAGCCGTGTACGGCTGTAGGCGTTTAAAGCACAAGGATTCCTGAGAAATTCTACAGGACCAATACAAAACCCATTCCAGTCCTTCAGGCTCGTGCAAATAAAGGTGGTTGGTTTTAAAAAATTGCAAGGAACGCAAGCCGGGTGATACCGATGCGATAAAAGTACCCGTATCCAAAATAAATAACGCATTCGAACACAAAATAATACTGGCAAAAGGGAGAAAATCTGCAAGACTAGGTAAATAAAAAGGAGCACATGAGTTGGTTTTTGGAAGACAGGCAACTGATCACGCGGAAGCTTCTTTGTATCATCACAGCCTTTGACTATGTGAATAATGCAGGCAGGGATAGTTCATCAGCCCATATCCAGAGTTTCCATCTCCTTTAGAAGTTGGTCGACGTAGCGCAAATTTTCGGGCTGATGATCCCGTCTTTCAGACAGGGACTCGAAATGTCTCTTAGTTGACTTTATGCTGTTCGCAGTAGAGGACAGGCTGTTCTGTAACAAAGAAGCGAAGGGGTCAGCAGGCAGGAACGTGGTCCTCCAACAAGCATTGAAAACAACAGCTCACTAGAATGCAGGGGAGACAGCGCTGTCTGTCGTTAAAAATCGAGCATGGAAATGAGAATAACCAGCGGCCTCGGACTTGCTAATTATGCAGATTTTTGAAACGGACAAAATAAACGAACGAGGCACTTAGTCCTGGAGTGAGCAGTGAAACGGTGAAAGGCGTGACTGATGCCAGCGTGCAATCGCGATTTATAGCCAATGCAGCAGGCTACAGTACGTGATTTGGATCGCCCATACTGCTTCAACCCTATTCGGTCTGTGTGCTGCCAAAAACATCAGATCTATCCGTACAACAACTCAATGCACTTCCCAACGTATTAAGTTACATTGCTTAGTGTTGCTGCTGCCTGTTGTGGTGCCATTAGTCGTCGGCATGTCCAACCAACGCGTGCGAATCACTGCTCTTCGATTGTTCAAAAGTGCAGTTCGGCCGTGGCTCAACTATCAAATGTTGCAGGGGTAACTTTGCAAGGAGATCGCTTCTTATGGTACCGGGACTCGGATATGGACGTCCCTATCCACCTCAGGGGCATAATTGGCTAGAGCTCGAGGACTATGCCGGACGGCGGTCGACAAACTTACTTGATAGTAAGGAAAACTGTCCAGGTCGTGATATGTCTGACTTGCGGCCTTTTATGCGTAACCGATTTGTCAGATCGGTGCCTTGTCATGCTTGGAGGTATTGTCGCTGCATGGCCCACAACTGTTTATTCGTCAGATCCGAGAGCCCACTTTTTCACCGCTAACCCTTGCAAAGGCCGTTCTGCTATCCGCCACCTAAGGACATGTCGGATAGCCGAAAGTCATGTTAACAAGTGAGATCGTTTTCCCCGCATCTGGTGACGGAGAGGGCAGCCGACAGTTAAACTGATAAATGAGCCAATTTTTCGGGAGTTTTCCACCTGATGGGCAACAGTGATAGACTTGTGTCATCACAGGACGCGCCATAGCCCATTAGCCAAAGTGCCACGGCGAATTTTCTTGGATATTTGAAGCATTTTGTCCCCGGTACGAAGCTGAAGTAGGCAAGAAGGGTAGGATTTAATGGTACCAAAAAATTTCGCGACGGCTCTTCACCTGCGTCCTGTCGCTTCATAAGAGAGATAACGCGTGAAAGAATACAACAGATTTGAATTCGTGCAGAAAATCAATGCAGAAACAGCAAGGTCAGGGTTTTGGGCAAAGCTGGCTAATCCATAAAGTTAGTAACTCAAACACCGTAGGGGAAGAAAATGAAAAAGGGGAACGTTAAAGAGCAAAAAAGAGAGGGAAATCATGGAGCTAGAGGCTACCATGGCAATGTTAGGTTAACCACGTGTTCCAATTGTTTACAAAGATCTGGTCTCACTCGTCGTATGTAGGCCGCCTCCAGGTAACGCTCTTTTCCAAAGGGCTAGGAACATTTGCTCCAATGACACACTGGATGCAGAATTTGCACGCCTCAAAGAAACTCTACTTAAGCGAGGATATCCCGCACGGTTCATCCACAAATACAGCAACTCTACACGGCCAAAATTGACAGAACAGTTAGCTCCGAAAAAGCCCGTCTTTATATCTTTGCCCTTTAAGGGCGACAATATTTTAAATACTATCAAACGACGGCTACGTTCCGTCATTGAAAGGACACACAATGCAGCCGAACTAGTATTATGCAGTCCTACTAAGCCACTTCCGATTCCACGGGCAAAGGATGCCCTGCCAATGCACGCCACTTCAAATTGTGTTTATGAATTCCCATGCACTTGCGGATGCAAGTACATTGGGCGAACGCAAAGGCAGTTGGCAGCCGGGTCTCTTGAGCACCTGCCCAGATGGCTCCTAAGACAAGAAAATAAGATCCCGCGTTCCTTCATTACGAAACACCTGCTTGATACTGGTCACTCCGTCGACCCCAAAACTTCCTTCCGAGTACTTGTTCGGGCACGAACAACTCGGACATTGCGTTACCTGGAGGGGGCCTACCTACGACGAGTGAAACCAGATCTTTGTAAACAATTGGAACACGTGGTTAACCTAACATTGCCATGGTAGCCTCTAGCTCCATGATTTCCCTCTCTTTTTTGCTCTTTAACGTTCCCCTTTTTCATTTTCTTCCCCTACGGTGTTTGAGTTACTAACTTTATGGATTAGCCAGCTTTGCCCAAAACCCTGACCTTGCTGTTTCTGCATTGATTTTCTGCACGAATTCAAATCTGTTGTATTCTTCTCACGCGTTATCTCTCTTATGAAGCGACAGGACGCAGGTGAAGAGCCGTCGCGAAATTTTTTGGTACCATTAAATCCTACCCTTCTTGCCTACTTCAGTTTCTTGGATATCCTGGGATATGGGTCCGGAATCTTCGGTCACTGAGCTCAGCGCTCACCACTAGTCTATAGGCGCACTGTCCTGTAGGTTTGGATTGGGAATATTCCCTATCGTAGGAAAGCCATTCACCAATCAGACCACGGGATGTACTTCCGGCCAGCCTTGTTTTTGTCAGTAATCCTTCCTGCATCATTACTGGTCACTGTGCAACTGTCTGTGAGGGTTCTAGATTGAGCCCCAGTGCTCGTCTGGTTGCGCATTGAGGCTTAATTTAGAACCCTCGCAGGCAGTCGCATAGCGACGAGTAATGATGCAGGAAGGATTACTGACAAAAACAAGGGAGGCCAGGAGTACATCCCGTAGCCTGATTGGTGAATGTCGTTCCCGTGGTAATGGATATACAAGGTGGACCGAAGTCGCGAAAGGGCTGCAACAGTTAGTAACCCCTATATTTTTGTTATTAAGTTAAAATACCATAACGTCATGCATATAGTATATGGGAAATAAATTTACATAACAGGTGACAAATTAAGTCTCGTAAATGACGTCAATTTTCTGCTTCGCACAAAAGTGCCCCTCCTAAGACTTTCTTCTGATATCGCTTGGTGTTCTATATTTCAGTGCTCTAAGTTTAGCCCGAATATTCTTGGAGTTTAATCAAAGTTGCGTCGCCCGGTAGGACCTCGTAGCTCAAATGGTTAGAGCGTTGGCTGTACTAAGGCCTCCCCTTGCTGTCGTGGGCGCGAATCCCACCGAAGCACAGAGTTCTTCACAGTTGGGTCAAAGTGAATAAATTTCTTTATTTAAGGTGGCTCCATAGGAAAAAATGCTATTAAAGCATCCAAATGGACAAAAGGCGGGCAATAGTACGACAACTAACTGGGGCACGGCACTGTCCCATCTAGAAAACGGTATTCACCTGGTCCAGATTTTTGACCAAGATATATCCATCAAGCCACATTAACAGGTCACGCCCAAATACGGCTGACAGCAGGAATGATATAGTCGCCTTGGGGTAGATCTTATTTTATAGAAACTTACATGTTGTCGAGAGAGATATATAATTAATATGCCTTTTCGACCCTCAATACCACGCTTTTTAAACAACAAAATTTGTTTTGAGTTTGGACACCAAACGATAGATAGTTCGGGGCAGGCGTAGCTGAAACCATCCGCCCATTAATGAGCAGCCGGATTACCACGTATCAATTACCCAAAGCTGACTTGCTGCAGCATTCAACACGCAGACGAATGGCTAGAATGGGAGTAAAAAGGCGCATACGGTGATAAAGGCATTGGAACCCGACCACGATAAATCAATCAGCAAATGCATAGAGCGTCCCCCTTCACCCTGGCACGCGTCTCAAGCCCAACGGAGGTAAGATTCCAGGCACAGAACAGTTCCCTTGATTAACGACTGAAGGCCGTTGCATTATCTACCACTCACGGATGCCCCGGGTAGCCAGCAGTTTGAACCACAGGCAGACGTCTTCGAAGCATTGTGTCGAACGATGGGGCAAATTTGCTCCTACCGTTGACAACACATTTAGCAAACTTCATCAACTTCCTTGCTCGACACAAAACACTATGCACGACGAGAAAAGCAGCAACTTTAGCAACCGCACACAGCATCGGGCTTCCAAGTGTTGACCTCGATTCTGGACTTACCTCCCTAATATGACTTAGGACACAGTCTGCTGAAGCATTATTGATCACCAGTATCATTAATTTCGTTACAGATAAAGTATTCCTAAGTAAAACGAACAATCTAGGTAGTACTAACGCCCATTACTTAAGGAAGCGTAAACGCTGGTACTTTCGGGATTCGTTATGAAAGCTACCGATAGCGTCTTTGAAAGTCAAACCGAGAGAGGATGAACGAGCCATGCTTGAGAAATTGATTCCCGGTGGGCATAGATGCTGGTTAACGCATTATTCACGGCAAAGAGTGCCCGTGGTTTTTTGAAGAAAATGCACCTCTACTTTCTGCCCTGAGGCAATATATAGTCCGAAGACAGATTATGGACATCTTAAGGTAAGAAGGATCGGAATTTTCAACGTCCAATTCCTTTCCTGGTCTGGGAAGTAGGATAATCAGGACAGAATGGAGGCAGTCAGTTAAGTGCGTCTACAAAACAGAGCGCCTTCAGCCCCCTAAATAGGTAGTTCCTTGTACTATTTATAAGACGATAGAAGTTACAGTTTATATCTGACTTACCAAACACTAAGGACATGTGGCGTGGTTTGCAATACCGAGAGATCTAAATGCCACTAAAGAGTTTAACTAAAATTTAGTCTAAGGCCGGAAAATAAACAATGCTATTTTGGTTTTAAAACAGATTCGGGGAGCGTGGTTAGGTGCCAGTCGTCTAAGCTCGGCTGACCGCCCTAAGGGTCAGCAGCAGATGATCAATCACATTATGGTGTTCGTTTTTTCGTCTTTTCTACCCAGAGGACAAGCTAAATAAGAAGGACTTCGCCTCTCCGGGAAAAAACTACTTACTTCGATTGAATAGCCCAGCAAAGAAACGAGATCATCTGTCAGTATCTGCGGCGATCGTTTCAACTGTTTAGACACCTCCTCCGCCACGGCCAGGACAGCACCCGGGTCCGATATTTGTGCCTCACCGCTAGACACTTTGCCTCTGTCGCGCTTTTGAGTGGCTTCCTGGACTCTAAAGATCGTAAAAAATGGAGTGCATACTGGACGATCGTGTGCAGCAGGAGTTCTGGAGGTGCAAATTCGGCCACATTTATGGCATTGGATGGGAGGTTGAAATTAACAATAGGAGAGTACGCTGACGGGCATCCAGGACGTAGTAGAGCTGCTACTGGCTCAGTTCAGGTAAATCAAGATGGCCCTTCCCCCCCCCGGCCCCTCAAAAGTAAAATATTAGTAAGGGGAGAGAGGAGAGCAAGTAGTCAGTAGCATACGAAAGCTGCCTGAGGATACCAGAACAGGAAGACATCTACAAGGTGAGTCTTGGCCACACAAGTAGGCGGCACTGTTGCACGGGTGGCGAAAGATGCGTCTATCATGCTTCAATAAACGATCGGATAGTTGGAATGCTTGTTTTTGATGCTTTAGGAAACATTCAGTTGTCTCGTACTCAAAACAGTTTCAAATTGAAAACCCAGCCAAAAAGATATTACTTCGAGTGGCGGAGAACAGGGTTGTGCTGGGCTTCTATGCCATGCTTGGTTTCGAGGTCGGTAGCAAAAACGGAACCGACGTCCCGAATCCGGACCAGACTATGTGTCATCCGTGGGGACGGAGAACTGCAACATCTTTACGATATACACTTAGTCGTTTTCCACTGCGTTCACTCATTGACGCAGGGAAGTATCAGCCTCTGAGATGCCTCTAGTCAGAAACGAACTAGAAAGAGCTCAAGACT
>CACRXP010000435.1:124556-134950 GCA_902702965.1 Spirometra erinaceieuropaei | reverse complement strand
GGTTCAGCCTCCCTCCGTCTACCATAGGTCATGCGGTCGCACACTCTGCTCTTTCGTTAAAAATTTCAGATGAGATACTGCGACTTCGCAGAAACAATGTTCCCAGAGTTCCATCCATGTCAATGTCTAGGAGTCGTGTGTAGAAGCTGACATCCTAGCTCCACGAGGTGGCAGAGCAAGAGTCGCGTGACGAAATTGTTTCTGGCAAATGAGGCTTGGGCAGCCCTGCGTCTGCGACAAAGAAGTCAGATAAGACGATGTGCCAGAACTCCGCTGGTATGTTTGACTGACAGGATTACAGGTGTCCTTGATAGCTTACTTCTCGCGTCACTTCAGTGCACGTTATACAAGGACAAAGCCTAAAAATCTAAGTTTCGAGTTGAGCATGGGCGTCCTGAAAAATTTTTCAGGTTACAGTGCCCTATAGGATTCCAGTGTTACCAGAAATTTAAGACTGTGCTTTGTGATTTCACTGATACGTTCGATCTGGTTCACTGTGAAGTCCTGGTGCGAGAGACGGAGCTAGGTGTACCAAAGTTTCGAAGCGAGTAAGGCTCGCCATAGCTCTGTGTGCGTATGTATCCTGTCATACATCTAGCTTACAGAGGTCACTAGCAGAATTGTTTGAGCCCCCCGTGTCAAACTTGCACCTGTTCGATAAACGACTTGCCTTGAATACACTGACTTCCTTATACTAGTATCTTGCCCTACAGAACACGATATCGAGGGGCTGAGGTCGCGAATTGGTAGCTTTAGTCATCTAGACTAAATAATGTCAATAATATCTCAAACTGCGACGGTACAGCCGCGTAATGGCCAGAAATTTGAATTTAAATGCCTCAAGTACCCCGAGTTAGGTTACTGTAACAACAGACATAATATGGACATCTCCCGTAAGGTCTTTAGCATGATTTGAATGCACCCACACACATCGTAACACCCAAATTGCAAGAAATATTTGCGTGTGCTGGGGATCCGCTCACTTCTGTCAAGGTAGGCGCGAGTGGAAAGTTGCGTGCCCTTAGATACCGGTTCCCGAGAATTATGCCCACAAAGCCATACTGATTTCGTCTTTGACATCAAAAGGCATGAAAGATGTTTGAAGGACCTGGGCGCTCTACCCGCCGCCCATTCACTGGAATCGGAGATTTTGCCCTAGATTAAACGACTTCACACAACATCGGATGACGCAAGTTAACGACAACCCAAAATGGGAAAAACACCAAGTGCAGAAATCCAGTCTTGTCGAACCTGCGAGTCAAAGGAATTGGCAGCAGCAAATGGTCAACATCCAAGTCTACAGTCCGTGAGGCAGCTTCGGAAATCTAGAAAAATCACTAGGTGTTGCCACAATTATTGGATCAATAAAGGAATCCTGCAGCCATCTGTCCAGATTGTTGAACTAAGGTTTCCCAACGAAAATTTTCGTCGCAATATTCAGTGAACAATTGAAAAGTCAGCCAGAGGGCACTGTACAAACAACTGGACTTACGCAGCGGTCTCAGGATATTAGGGCTCATACAACAGCAAGACTCATACACCATTAAATTGCGCATCAACACACTTCACACCAACTGAAAAGATCGAAATTTTCCTTATTTTCTATCCTACAAGAATGGCCGAAGAATCAAATCTCCCTTCTAAAACGAAGCCCTCTCCGCCCAACCCTATATCCACTAGTCCGGTCTTCGCGTTATTAATCTTGAGAAGTCAGTAATTAGTTCTGTAGACCTTCGCATAGGCCAACTGCCTCACTCCTAGTCACACAGACCAAGTTCTAGTGCTTTTGATACCTTGTGAAGTCATTGCGACTACATCCGTTGTCTAGGACATTCTTGTAAGTCAACTCTTCATGCCTATGGTCCGTTTTTCTAAATTAAATTGACCAGGTCTGTTTCGGCGTAAGTCCCCCGTGCGTACACCCAAAATACCCAAAAACGTAGGGCAAGAATTTCATGGCTTAAGAGTATAATCCGATCTGGTACTAAGTTAACCGCAAAAAGGTCAACAAACTCTCCATTAGTAAATGGCTAAGCGGTGTATGCATAGGTGTCTGCGAAAGTAAGTTGTTGAGTCTGGCGAATAAGCAATCGCCGGCCAGCAGTGATAGCGTTAACACGACGCGGATGACTGAGGTCTGGAGCGCCGACTGGTTCACAAAATGTCGTGCAGCCGCTAACGGCACTATAATATGGCGACCGTGGACAACAGCCTAATAAGTTTGCTTGCCAATGCTACCTTTTCGTCGGGTTATGCAGTCAAAAAAAACTAGCAGACAACTTTGAATAAACAATAGGAGCGTATGTGGGAGACACGTCCGTCATCACAGTCCTCAAGAAATCTCATGAATATGTTCGATCCACACATACGGCGTCTGCATTAATTGATACGCCGCGTAACCCTGGTCCAGTGGGGCGGGGGCTAGTACGCGAGATGAACTAATCAGTCGAGAACGGACTCCTGGTACTGAACGCTGGAATACGCAAGCGCTCCTGGACCCTGGGCGCCCGTCGCAAACACACGCTCCCAACAGCGTCGCAGGTATCTGCTAACCTGATATACAAACAATGGACGTATGACCAGCCAGACTAACTACGGTGCAGAGCAGCGCATTCTAGCGTTCTGTCAAGGGTGCCAGCAACTGACGGCGGCCTATTCTGTTGACATTGCCACAACGTCCGAGCCTGTCTATCATGGTTTCCTGTGGCAGGTAGTGGAACTAACCGTTATGTAGATAAAGACAATCGTCATGATGAGGGCCTACTACTGTGCGGGTTTTGGTTCACAACAATCTCTGCCAGTCATCCAACAAGTTTGTATCAACTCGTCCACTTTGGTCAAATACGTCATAAACTCGATTCTTTATGAGCCATACACGACCTGGACGGTATTTAGTTTGCACCCGGGCGTTGGACGACTTATCTCCACGACGCTGTTGGTATCGCTCTGACGGCCTCAGACTGTGGTGTTGCAGACGAATGAAGTCGCTGATAAGACCAAAGTGTTCTCGGGATGCATCACTGATTAGAAGCCCCCCCCCCCCCCCTAGGGATTACTGATTGTCAACATGAGGAAATAGAGGTTGTTGCCGGATTGACAGGTGGACGGCCTCCGCTTCCAAATCGATACTACGCACGGGCTGTTCACAGTTCGTAGAATGTATCGATGTTTGACCACCGTTGCCTGGGAAGCACCAATTGGATGAGGTAGACTGACTTAACTTGAAATGAGACAGCATGTACTCGCTGCGAGAACGTCGAGATGATGTCTGCGACTATCCAATAATGACGGCTGAGGTGGTTTGGGCACACTTTTCGTGGCTTAGCTCATGAGTTCGGCGTTTCTGTCGCTGATTTGACGCCGTTGCCCATCTGGAGGCCATGAAGCGGGGATCAACTCAGAGCCTGGCTCGAAATGGTCCTCAAAGTTATGGAATCTATCCTGAGACCCTATGTATTCGACCCCCGTTGCTGGAGAGAATTGGTCGATTGTCGTTGGTCCGCTGTCGCCGGTCATCACCCGCGTAACGGTACAATTCGCGATATTATGGAGGCCGGTTCGGCCGGGCGTGATTACAGACACATGAAGTGTGCGTGCAGGAGGCAAAAAAGTTCACATATTACGCTGTTATTAGTTCTTACGTCAATGTCCCAAAGTCCCTTAACCTCAGTGTTCACCCCAAGTTCTCTCTACGTATTTCTTATAGTAACCTCTCCGACGCAATCACCTCTATCTTCCCTCAAGCCTCCCTACTTTCCGTTTTCACTCCCGGCAATTTTCCAACATAAACTGTCATATTCTTTCAGTATTGGAGATACGTATTCCAAAATTTGCAGACCTGTCTCTCAGCCATTATTAGTAATCATCCATATGTTATCCTCTGAAGCACGCACTTGGCCTGCACTGCGGGTTCCATAGATCCGATGGTCGCCCGTGGTGAGTCATCTTGCGAAGCATCATCAGATCAGCCAGTGTGTTCGCGAATGTAGCAGGCATTGCCACATGGGCGAACATAAAGGGACAAGAATGTACAGCCGGTAGACAATATATAAACAGGACGCAAGAGAATGAAGAATATAAAACGAATAACCAAAACCCGTAAACCTGCAATATGGCCTCTTGTAATTTACCTTTTTAGTGGTTCCGAAATAAAGGTTTGGTCCAAATTTTTCTATATATCAGTCACTTCGGATATCGAAAGCAAACCATATAATCCAGTTGTGTACACAGTCCCTCCATCACCGAATAAAAAGGCTGGGACACAAAAGATCCCCCTTCTGCATTTTCTTTTAATTCGTTCAAGCATTTCTCAAGCTCTAAAAGTGCAAATTAACCGCATGTTAGGAGTTTCGAAAATTGATCACGCTAATGAGGCAGGTGTTGGTAGCTTTGAAGGATGAACCGATTTCCTTCGAGCTTTTATTAAGCCTAAGATTGGTATAATTAATTGGATGCAAAATTTTAAAGATCTATGACTTACACTTCCCTCAAACCATCAGACGTCATCTGCGGTTGGCCGTCGGAAGTTAACTACGCTTACCGCCTCAAATTCACTCCATTAAAATCAGACTGATAGATCTACTTTTTTCTCCAACATTTTGATTGATTTATTAAATTTAACTTCCTCTCTTATAATGCTATTCCATCCTTTACTGCCGGTTTTGGTCGAGTGGTTCGGGGCATTCGAATGTCACTACCTTCTATGCCGGGAAGCAAGGTGCATAGTTAACTTGAACTGTTGTAACGCCCGTTGGCACGAACAGGATTGTTTGAATGTTATAACACTTTTGGCGCAGACCTGGGATGGCCATGGAGTAGCTGCGTGCTGGTGAGGGCTGACAGTGTCCCTTTCTGTCACTACCGCCGACAACCCCCTCCCGCAACGCATTCTCGCTCTCGTCTTGCTCCCACTCAAAGTCGTCCCCCCTCGGTCCTTCCCTACAGTTGCCCACAGCGCTGCATCCCCATCGGCTGTTTAGCTAGTATGTCAGGGTCACCTATTTATCTAGACAGGTCATCTTATTCCACAGGTTCCTCATTCCACGTGTACATTAACAATTGTTATACACATTCTCCATATCCATGTCGTTCTATTACACTATATCTCATACTTGACGTACTTTCTTCTTCTGTGTGTGAATGAGTTTCGAGAGATGTTAACAGTTCTGTTAACGTCTACCTCCGTCAGAACCTCTTCTCAGCGTTTCTTTACTTTGGTGTGTGCTACCCTTGACGTCCTCGGTCGCTACACTGTAACCTAAACAACCGGCCCTGCAGGGGCGCGTGCAATCGCTACTACTACTTATAGGATTGGTTTTTGCAGGACCAACTTCGACTATGCATATGTGTCTTGTTTGTTATAATTTCGGTTTCTTATAAAATCACCTAACAAAAGAAATTTGCAATAAATACAAATTAAGTAGATTAATAATGTCTCAAGTGTGCTCTGTTTTCTTTTCACAATGCCACTCGACCAATCACAACGCCAGATTCGAATATTTGGACTACTTTAACGCCCGAGGTCGTATAAATACGCCGTAAAGCTAACTAAGGAAGAAAATTGGACGCTGAGCTCCGGCCTTCTGTTGTCTGCCGACTTTGCTGTGAAGTAAGAACTCCTGCGGCCCTACCTGTGTACATTAGGCTACTAGCGAGGCCTGTAGTAGGTTCATTTTGATACAGTCTCATTATTTCTTTATGAATTGCCTTAGTTCCCCTTGGGGTTTGTCCTCAATCGGATCAGAGACGTTGCAATTTGGTGCTTGTGGTGTCACACGCAAAATGGCAGCCAATCTCTTAAGTAAACTTGTTAAAGGGCTGAAGAAACTGACAATGACTTCGTCGTCGTGTTCCCCTCCTGCCAAACTTTCTCGGTCAGGCGATTTTGACCTTTGAGAAGCCCCACTGACAGATTACCTAGGCGGCGTGGATGGCAAATCTATGGCAATCCTTTCACAACTGGACGACGATGTCTATGCCCTGACGCGGACTTCAGGCATCAATTCTAAGACGCCTGTCGCAGACATTTTTCAGGACCATCGTCGGATTCTATTCGGTTCAACGCCCACTTGGCTGATGTGGTCTGAGTTACGACGGCGGTTTCAGGGGCCTTTAGAGGGCGTCGTGGAACTTCAGCAGGCGCTTCGTCTTCTAGGACGGCAGGCCTACTCTCTTCGGCAGCCGCCGATCCCGAAAAAAACACTCCTCGAGCACTTCATGGATGGTGTTTCGGGCACGGAGGTTCCCAAATCATTCCTCCGTCAACAGCCGTCCAAGTTTGACGACGCTCCTCGCCTTGCCCAGCAAGAAGAGGCGCTCCAGGCCGCTTGTGCCACCACGTTGGAGTAGCCTCTATGCGGTCTCAGTTGAGTGTGGACGTCAGCACTCAGACGCCCTGGCGTCACTGCATGTTTGGGTCTTACTCCCCTCGGCAAACTAATTGGCGCCGACCTCCGATTTGCCGCCCTACCGGTCATCAAGGCCGCCGGCCCATTCAAGTGGTTGATGTTGAGCAGGAATACAACAGTCAGTGTTTTATTTTTTTCGGATGCAGTTGTACCATGTGTAAGCCAGTCATTTTATCCCTTGGTTAAGGTGACAGTCGGAAACCTTTCCTTTTCTTGTCTAGTTGATTCCGGAGCATGCTGCTCGCTAGTTAAGCAACGGCTCTTTAATGCTTTTTAGATTAAAGTTAAGTATCGAGGGAAACCCAAATGGCACCTCCGTACGGCCACTGGCGCCGGGCTCGAGCACGACGGGTTGGTTGAATTTTCATGGCAACTTAGTGGTCACATGTTTTCGCTTTGATGGGACCCCGACGGGTCTTTAATAAAAAATTACCTATTTAAAATTATCTATTCTTTCCTGATGTCTCCGGACATCACCTGCGACTGGGTCTTGGGTGTGAGTTCCTGAACAGGTTCCGGTGCCCACTTGATTTTAACAAACATCTATTCAGTACCACCCTCGTAAATTTACCCTTTCTCACTCACGTTCCGGCCGGCAACTGATTTTTCCTCTGCGTCTGTTGTGCCCGCAAACATTAGAGACCTTGTACCTACCAGTTTAGACGCTAACAGTCTTACTCAACTACAACATTTGCTTATCCAATTAAAGGACATTTTTAATTGGGACGGCAAATCAACTGGCTGGACCAATGTTACTCAACACTGCATTGACAGTGGGGACGCCAAACCAATTAGGGTCCCTCCTAGACGTCTTCCCATTTTCTTTCAGAAGGAATTGGATGCCCTCATAAGCGACATGCTCAGTCGAAAAATTATTCGACCCTCTCATTCGTCGTTGTCTTCAGCGATGGTGCTCGTGCGGAAGAAAGATGGCACGATGCGTCTACGTGTTGATTACAAAAAACTGAATGTTGTGGCGAAAAAGGCCTCGTTTCTCTTGTCCCATATCGATGCTGCCTTGGACACACTTGCCGGTAATATCGTCTTTTCAACCCTAGACCTAGTTTCGGGCTGCAGGCAGGTGAAAGTTCGATCCACTGTTAGGGAGAAGACTGCGTTTTCTGTGCCATCGGGTCTCTACGAGTTTGAGACAATACCGTTTGGACTAGCCAACGTCCCTAGTACCTTTCAGAGGCCTATGAATCAGGTACTCTTTCAGCTGATTCCGAACTCGTGTCTGGTTTACATGGACAATATCATTTTACTTGGGACGGACTTCGAGGACCATTTGGTGAACCTTTGATCCGTATTCTTCAGTCTCAAGCAGGTCGGCCCAACTCTAAAACTTTCAAAGTGCGTCTTCACTAGACCGCGCGTTAAATTCTTAAGACATGTATTTTCAGCCATGGAGTAAAAACCGATGTCAACATAGTCAGACAGATCCGTGAATGGTCGACCCCTTCGAGGTTCGCAGTTTCTTAGGCCTGGCGTCGTACTATCGACGCTTCATAAAAGATTATGCCAACTTTGCCGACCCTTTTCGACCGCTTCACCCAGAAGGAGGAAAAATTCAAGTGCACGACCGAATGTGATGGTAGCTTTCGGTGGCTAAAGGATATTTTGTGCACAAGTCCTGTCCTGCTTTTCCACAAAATCAGCGAAGGTGCAGAAAAATTTATCTTAGATACTGACGCCAGCAACACGGCTATAGGTGCCGTCCTGTCTCAGCAGCGACCTGACGGCAAGTTCAATTCAGTTCAGTTTATCTAGAGAAAATTCAGGATTGCACTTTTTCGCCATTGTGCGATTTAAAAAGTATTCATATGAAGTTCATGAAAATTGCAAAATTTCAGGCGAACATTTGCGTTCTGGAAAGTATTGAGAAGGTTGACTTTCCAAGGGATTTTGTTGTGACCACGCCCCGGATAATAGCATATAAAGGAAATGTGGAACGGATAAGGGATTACTTATTGAAGTTGAAGGAATTTTAGGTATTTGATTTTGTGCGTGTCTTTCTGGTCGATCGTGTTCTTACACGACAGACACCATTACCATGTCCGACCAAGTACAACGACCTTATTCTGCACTCCAGCTGGGATTATTTCGTCTTGGCTACCACTCCGCAGTTACCGTCTGTGATATTAGTAGTAGAGCCCTACGTACGGCATTACTTTCCGCGTCTCTGGAATATCTTTTTATGTGTCCAAACTCGTCAGGAAGCTGAGTCAAACTCATTTTCTTTATTGGCACAGTTAAATTGACTACGCGGTTAACTCGCAGATATAGTCTAGAAAAACAGGCTTTCAAAGAGCCTTAGCATCCACAGCCATCCCACGTCTTCGAGACCTGCAAACGTCCGAGCCACATCTGAATCAAATTCATATGATTTGACTGTCTTAAGCACTTTTGAATAATTAGCATCCCTGTTCATTGTAACGTGCATTTAAGTTCAAAAACTTAGTTGAGGCTGCGGATGTTAGGATGTGGTGTCAGGTTATTGATTTTCCCGCCCGAGGATCAAGCATGCTTGGCCTAATTTTATGTAGAGGCTGCATGTCTTTGTCGGTGGCATCCCTAGGCCCACTTGGGGCTCAGGATGGGACATAGTTGTTTCAACGTAAGAACTCAAGGTTGACAAAGTTTCGTCCCCAAAGTATAGCTTTTTCCGCGAATTCCGATCAACCGAATTATTAACATGCCTTAATTCCTACGCTTGGACTGATCTCTTCCTTAGTTCGGATGTAAATGTTTTCACTGCAAAAATGTACGAAATGTTCGATCTACTTATTTCTGGTTTCGTCTCCCGTATGAAAATAATTAATGTTGGGGATGAGGTTTTCCTACCCTTGCCATTTAGTCGCAGGTCGTGCAGACTTTCTCGTCGATTTTATCTTCAGAACGAATTTTCTGTTCTGCCCTTGATCTGTATATTTTTGAGCGGGCTAAGAGATTGTCTGAAGAAAAACAGGTAGCCAAAGAGGTCCAATTCACTGAAAACCGTTCATCAAACACATAATGCTACTTGGTGACTTCAACTGTCCGGACATAGAGTGGGATTTGATGTATTGCACGCGATCAGAAAACTCCTTCGAACAGAATCTTGTGCAACTGATCACAAATGATTTCCTTACCCAACATGTTAAAGTGAACACTCGATTCAGAGATGTACAGCAGTTCAGTTGTTTGGACCTCATCATCACCAGGGACGATAGTTACATTCTCGGATTGGAATCGCACCCGCCCCTTGGCCGAAGTGACCACTGCGTTCTTGTTTGGGAGTATAGTCATTTTTCCGTACCCTAAATTCGAGCTGCTGAGGAAAGAAACGTATGGAAAGGGGATTATACCCGAATGAAAAATCTACTACAGAAGGTGAACTGGAATGCAGCACAAGGACCTGACCCAGAAAGCGATTGGCTCTTCTTCAAGAACATAATGCAGCACTTGGTAGAGAGCTGTTGCCCACTGAAGAGGAAGCTGCGCACATCCCGACCAGAGTGGGTGACGTCAGAAATAAAGAAGAATCTTAAATTGAAAAGGAGACTTTGGAGAACGTACGCCAATTGTCAGCAACCAGAGCATTTCGCTGACTTCAAAAAACAAAGGAATGTATGTCGGAATCTGTTGAGGAGGCAACGGGCACAATTTGAGTCAAAACTATTAAAAAATATCCCGCAAAATTCAAAAAAATTTTTGGATACGTGAATAGAGCCAAACGCAACCGCGACTGCATTCCCTGCCTAAAAGATAGCCAGGGAAATACGTTGTCGGACAACTCAGATAAGGCGAATCTGTTATCCGACTTCTTCACGTCTGTGTATACTGAGGAGCCGGCTTTTGATGAAGGAGTCTACCCCCCAATTGTCAAATCAAACAGTACACTTAGCACGGTGGACTTCACAACAGACACGGTAAGAAAAACTTTGAGGCAACTACAGCCCACTAAATCCCCTGGTCCGGACGGCGTGTTCGCGAAAGTTCTGAATG
>CACRXP010000435.1:62493-78125 GCA_902702965.1 Spirometra erinaceieuropaei | reverse complement strand
GTGGTGGTGGTGGTGGTTACGATGACGACGACGATAATAATAATAATTATTATTATTATGGTGATGCAGTGGCGACGGAATGTGAGTGGTCCCGTTTGGCTTTTGGACTCTGAATCTAGAGTTTACCGTGCAGTCATGGAGAGATGTTTCTTACAGAGCGATGGGTGAGCTGCGAGGACCATTTCTGGCCTGTCTGCGGTCACTGAAGTCTGAACTAAAAATAAGCCTTAGGCCACGGTAGGCGTCATCGTCAACCTCCAATCTCTGTTGAAACGATTCGACTAGTAGACGGTACCAAAACGTTCATTTTCGCCCCAGTCTAAACTTGAGACTCGCTTCACGAATTCATGCATTCTGCAATTCACGAACATGTTAGATATGCAGGCAAAATATCGGGCTCTCAAACTCGCTTTAGCTAACTCTTGTACCGGGAGACTACGTTGAACTCTTGCGATGGCCCATCCCAACTGTCAGTTCATTGTAAATTTCAGCTAAAATCAGGGTGCGGTTATGGAGTCACTGCAGAGGAATGGATGATAATAAAAGAGGGACTTTGCTCAACTCCTAAAGTGTTGGATTCGACCATTATGGGTGTTGTCCAGGTTGAAAAAGTTCCATCACCGAAGGGGAATGCAATTTCAGCTACCCCAGTGGCTGTTTTTTCGAGAAACATCGCATTTCGATGACAGGGAGGCGTCTACGTCGAAGGTTCTTTCTGAAGTAACTTGCAGGTGCTACTTGTTGGTGTTGACTTATTACATTAAATGTATCATGAGGCAACACGATGGACAGGCACGTGTCGTACGCTCATGTCCCAAAGAGGTTGAAGATTATCCGGCATGGAAGACTGTGACACTGACTCCAATGACCTGGCTGCTAAAGCCTTCGGATTTGTTTCTTTGCGACATACGACCTAAACACAAACTGCTCATCTACCAGGCTTTGCTTAGGCAGGAGCTTTAATCTCGCCGATGTTGAAGGCGCCGTAAAGGTTACATTAAGGAACCACTGCGAGCTAACCCTCACCCATGAATAGGACCGGATTATCCTGTCCTCTGACAGTCCCCCAGGTCACATCTTTAAGGTGTCATGTTAAGCTCAAACGCGTCTGATCTTCTATGCGGAGGAGCACACTGATTTGACATGTGGAAGGATTCCCCACGATCGGTCTCTGTCTCTCCTCTTCCATGTACCAGCGGTCTGGCAGGGCCTGCTGGCCGACTGGTAATGAGAGTGAGCATACTGGTTGACGTGCCGAAAGCCTCCCCCTTCTTGTCTCCGACGGTACATGACCGCATTTCATAAAAAGGCAGAGCCGAGATGTATACATGTTGACTTGCGACGTTTCGCTGATGATTGAAGTATGTGTGCGTACGACCAAATAGTTTCGTGCGTCGTTTAATTGTGCGCACGCTAATTGAGGTGGTGCAATACAGACCCCGGCTGTGCTGTTTTTCTGATTATTGCAATGGGTTCGCATGTGACTGTCCGCTGATCCTCCGCACGATGGATTAGCATACGGTCCATTAGGCTGACACGTGCTTCGAATGTACAACCTCAATAAGGGCATATTGGTATTGTGTCTACACTGCTGGTACTGGGCGTCCCTTGTGTACTGACGGTGTTCCTCTCGCTGTGAGTACAACGATAAGGGTCCGATAAGGGTCCACCGGGACCGGAGCATGGTGTTACAATGAGGACAGATGGTCAAGTTGGTGTCGCTGGTGATGACGTTGGTGGTGCTGTGGCGGTTGGACTGTTCGTGTTAATACTGCGGCCGATTCAGAATTTCCAATTCGAACAGGAATGGCAAGTTACAATACCAACACGTCAGCAGGATTTGGAGGTAGTCAACACTAGGTAGAGCCATTCCAGTCAAAGGTGCTTATGACATCGCATCAGCTCTTATAACAATTAGTCAAGCTTAACGATTCTGCACGAAGGCTATTCTGATTTTCTGGTTGATTTATAGGTACTTTGGGAAGGTATTTAGTGTGTCCGTATATCGTCATATTGGTCGCTTTAGCCTATGAGCACCACTGGCAGTATTATCGGCAGACGCTCATCGGTCATCCTCACGATACGGCCGCTCCATCGCAATCGAACCCGCTTCAGCCTTGAGAGATTGCCGAGGACGCCTGTACTTTCGAGGACGCCAATGTCCAGAATTCTCGCCCCCAACTTCATCTTCTGTATTCTTCAGAGGCAACTGAGGCAAAGGTAGTCCACTTTTATAGTCTGGATTAGGCGCACTGTCCAAGGCTACATCACTTACAAGAGCCTATGTAACGTCCCACCACCTCTATAGGGTTGTTTGAATGAAAAAAACACTTTTTGGGCGCAGACCTAGGATGATGACGGCGTAGCTGCGGGCTGCTGAAGATGGCCGGTGTCCCTTCCTCTAACTTCCGCCGACCTCCCTTCCCGCAACTTACCGTGACGTTCGCACCGCTCTCTCTCTCTCTCTCTCTCTCTTTCTACGTCGGCACCTTCCTTGGCCCTCCCCTGCAGTTGCCCACAGCGCCGCGTTCCCCAACGGGTTAATTAGCTGGCGCGTCCGTATCGTCTCTCCATCCAGACAAGTTACTCCACTGCTGTAACTCATTCTGCTTGTACATTTGACTATTATTATACACATTTCCAATTCCTATCTCTGTCCATTATACCTTATCGCCCATTTGACGTTCCTTCTTCCCTCGCGTGCGGATGAGTATTACGACTTACTCACAATGCAATTCAGATCAACGTTATCCAGGATCTCTTTCCAGTGCTGCGCTACTTTGGTGCGTGTGCTACCCTTGACGTCCTCGGCCGCTACAACTAGTCATGACAACAGTCCTGTGCATTCTCAGTTCCATTTTGAAAAGAATGTCGCAAATATTTCAAACTAGGTACTGCGTCCTGACAGAAAATTGGTTAGTTTTAGAGTTGACATTTTGTCATCAATGTTAATGTCCCTTAAGACCGCTTTTCATAGATACGTAGATCTGTTTATTACTGTGGGCAGAATTCCATTGATATTTTCCACGAGTTCGTCGTAATTCCCTAGATGGTGTCATTTAGCAGATGACAAACCGGAATACGTATGGTGTTTCTGGAATTAGTTCCTTCTTTAAATGTGTGGTCGTGCGACTGAACCGCACGCAAGCAAATATCTTACCTGAAATTATGAGGAAGATCCGTGATGATTGTCAGCGACTCATACGTTTCCTTTTCCTTTGGAGCGGCGGAGACTATCTTGTTCTCGCTGTCTTATATTCTGCATCGGGCAGTGTAAGGTCGAAAGGTAGTTTTGTCGGTCGTTTGGGCTGTACTTAAATACGAAATGGTTTTTTTCGTCCAGACACTTGTATAAATAATAATTCCCAAACTATACGACCACAATGGATGAAAGCCTAGAGTTTATTCAGACATCGTAGGCTATCGTTTGTGCAGACTTCTGCCGGAATTGATTCGGCGTTCGGAGCTTTTACGTTTGGCATTTGTTGATCTGCCCTGGGAGGCGATGAAGGTCGATATTTAGTGTTGCTTGGGGCCATCTGTTGATGCCGCATAGCGCATTGCAGGTGAACGACTGAGGGCGACTCTGAAGTGCTCGGCTCAACTTTGCGACACTAGGATTGTATTATCTGATCTAATCAGTGACGCGATTTCCGTGGGCAAATGACTGTAAACTGCTTTGATGGCCGCAACCAAGTTCTTCGTTTCGTCGCTGTCTGTATACCTTCGGATTTATTTTGTCTTGTGAGGCAACCAGTCACTAGCCTATGCTACACAGAACATCGGCATCGGAAGGATGCTGTCTTAATGGCGTCGGTTTTGCTGTTTACGCAGGTCGTATGTAGCCTTTTTCTTGGAGTGCAAATGCCGAATTCATTCATCGCTTTAGCCGAGCCAGTCTTACTGTTGTCGGCGTGTTTATCCGAGGACTTCTAAAGACCAACGAACATGTCGTCACGCAGTTTCTTCCGTCTGCTCCCGACATCAAAGTCCTCCTCTGAGACTTGCATTCTTTGAAGATTGATGTTTCGGAAGTCGCTCAAATCCAATCGGCGTCCAGCCATCTCTCATATGGCGGTGTTTAACTTATCTTGTGCCTTCCTGCCCTGACACAGTCAACTGCGAGACTGGAACTGCAGCTTCATCTTCGGGGCGACAAGGTGATGGTCGGCCCAGAATATCACACATCGCCTCTGTTGACAACGCCCAATGCTGATCTCACCCTCCGGTATAGACGTAGTCCAGTAGTTGTCAGTAACTCGCGAGAGTGCATACACTTTGTCATCTTCTTGTGTATGTAAGGCAGGTGTAATGATGGGAAGATTGTACTCTGTGCATGCCTGTAACAGAAGGAGGCCCTTGCAGGTTCCGACCATCTGACAATCTAGCCCTCGCAGTGAAGCTACGTTATCTGTGCCTACGCGACAAATAAAGTCACTGTGGGCAACAAAATCGTCGCTTTTCGGCACAGCCACGAAGAAGACGCACAGATTATCGTAGAACTTGCCATTAAAGTCGTCGTTGCCTGTCACCGGGACAGGGCATGGGAGCTGATGAGTATGGAGAATTTCGTTCCACCGAGTGAGAAGCCAAATGGTTATGCGATGATCGTTGATTCCTGATAAACGACAGGACATTTGCCTAACGACGTCGTTCATGATGACGAAGGCAACCTGAATGTTTTGTCATTCTACTTTTGGGCGTTCGCTTCGGAGGAATACAGACCCCACCCATACTTCGTATACTTTGTTCTGAAAAGAGAATTTCACTGACAGTCATCATACGTAACTTATATTCAATCAGTTCAAGGGCGGCCAGGGCTGTGGTAGATGGCAGAAGAGGGCCAGGGAATTAAAACATGTTTGACGTTCATAAGTCACGTTCAAATTCCTGATGGTGTGGTCTACGTGATTTTAGGGCGCACTTTCTTGACTCTTTCACAGTAAGAGACAGGAATCCTATGGTTACGTAGAACGACTGCCGATTTTCACTGTTGATCGCGACTGTGTGATGGTGGAAATACAATCTGAATTAGCCCAAGCAGCCTATAAAATCATCCGTTGGCAACTCCAGAGGACTTTTGGAGGGAAGGAAATGGGAACTAGCGAAGGGTTTACCAGGCATGAGGACATATGCCGGATACCCTCATCCATTTTAGCCCGCCATCACGATGTGACAGCCGGACAGAGCACAGCTTCAAGGGGCCAGAGACTAGAGTTGGGCGCAGGGGTCTGATAGTGTAGAAGTATCCAAAAAGTCCATCAATGCGTTTGGTGGGAGTCGTTGCGACAGGGCCTACCACTGCATCGACTGACTTGTGCTGACCGTACCACCACAATACGAATTTCCATCCGTTGGACCCCACCCACTGCGGTAGCTAATCCAGCGAGGTTATTTTAAAGGGCATGGACTAGTTTTTCTCTTGCAGCCTATATATCCCGCGTCAGGCAGCGCAGGGTAATCTCATCGGGCGGGGGAAGTAGCTCTATTCGTCATATGACATTATCTAAGTACAGAATGATTTGCCGTTTTGTCTACTTTTATAGCTCATAGTTGGCAAAGTATATAGCTATTTTGGACGAATGTCCTTAGGTTTTCAGATGCAATACACTTTTCGTTTTTATTAAAGTGTGAAGCCCACATCGGATTTCCAGTTTCCATTGGCAGCTTTGACGCGTATACGAAATCGACGCTCAAGAGAACAGGTTTCCGCTGCCAATTTTGGCCGCGACTTTGTGTTGCGTCCATTGACCTTTAAGGACTGCGTTTGACAGTCTTGAAAGTATCAACAGGCAAAAATGTTAATGCAACGAGGCTATTCAAGAGCGCCCTTGCTGTAGCTTATCTTCTGTGTATTAGTTTGCTAAGTTCTCCCTCCAGGTATTTCAACACAGTTATTTGATGTGCGAATGCACTACTAGTAGAGAAAGTGAATCTACCCTAAACAATTTGACTTTTGTTAATCTTTGACTCCGTAAACCTCCAAAACGACCCATATCCCTAATAATGTGGCTGAAGGCGTATGGTCCTATTGTCGAGCAGTGATTCCGAAAGTTAGGTTACTTAGTATTTGGCCGGAGAGTATGATTTCCGCAAAACGTGTTGGACCTTATGATGACCCGTCGATGTTCCATAAGGTTTTTTTCCGTTCGCTAGTCTCTCTACGACATTTCTTATTTTAAGTAGCACTTTGAATGCGTCTTTCTCTCGTCGAAAATCAGATGCATACACTATTCCTATCGGGTTTTAACCGTTTACAGATACCTGCAGTAGTCTTGTGTAATTGTTTAAGTTGTGACACAGTTGGAAATGCTTCCCTTGTTTCAATTTTTCTGATCTTTAAAGATTAAGAACCGTTAACGCACATAAATATGATTTCAAATTATCCGACATTTCTTTTGCGGCATGCCAATACTGAGTGCGGCTACATGAAAGGATTTTGCATCCAAGTTCTGGGACAGGATTATTTTTAAAAGAGTTGCGACTCTGCATGTAATGAACATTCTCCAACTGTTCTGTCTTTTTTTCCGAGAGGGAGGTTTGAGCGCCCACAATTTCAAGCTTACAACCCCTAGTCGACAGGACGAAAAGTTTGCGATCGCGGTGCAACCTTTGAATAATTTACGGTTGTTTCTCAACTTTCACAAATTGTGATGAGCCTCGTTTAGTGAACGACAGACCCGACTACAACAACTAGAATTTTACATCAAACGTTAGAACGGAAGATCACTTTTGTGAATTTCCTACGTCTGTTAGTAATGCTTACATTAATACACTCGGTCTCGGCAGCAGAGTAAACACGCTGCCAGTCATCGGTGGTCAATAAATGCCTAGATGCGTGTGCACAAATGCTTTCTGAACCCAGACGGTAGAATCATTTACTGAATGTCATCTCGAAAGACCGAGTTCTCCCTCGTCATGAACACTCTTGCACTCCGAATGTTTGTCCACCATCGAATGCATTGGAGGGACACTTCATCAACTGCTGTCGTGGAGGTTTCTGACATCCATACCTCTGGCCTTCTAACTGACTTTGTTTCGGCACAAATCAGGTCTCCTAAGTCTTCCTATTGAGGAGAACGCCTAGGTTTAGATGTCTGCTTTATTAACTATTTGCTAAGTACCCGCACCTAACTGTCATTCTTGCTGGTTAGTGTTAACAGAGCTGTTACGCAAGACTCACCGCTCTGTTATTTCATCTGGTATTCGGTCATCTGAAGACCAAATCACGGATCTGAAGAACAATGCTAGAAACAATCCAAGTTCGATGTTTCAAGTTGTGCTGAGCATCTTAACCTGGAATTTTCCAAGATGGGGATTTACGGCCTTACTCCTCTTCAGCCGCGCCCTAAAATTTTAAAGTGTCATTTATATTTTCCCAATATCTTTTTAGATTTGTCCCCCTAACAGGATGTAGATCCAACAAAATACACTAGTCGCCGCTGATATCTTCAACATTTTGTCAAAGACCGAACTCCACACAAAAGGGGAGCACGGACATTTGAGGCTCGATATATGAGAAAGATTATATTATCATCCAGGGAATTTGCCTACTTCACGTGAACCACGATTTCCTCTCCGGTAGATATAAGTTCCCTAGAAAGATGATCATTTTCGCTAAAATGACCTGACGATTTGAATTTTGATCTGTGTGTTGACAACCAACAAATGTGATTTCACGTTTAGCTTCTGCAAATCCAGCTACGTTTTGGCTCCTCAATGACCCTGTCATATGTACCAACAAGTACAGCATGCAGAGGCTAGAGAATTTGAATGAAATACGCATGTACGCCAGTTTCTACCTCCAGAAAACCCAGAATTGGAGAATTTTTAAGAAAATCACATATTTAAGTTAACGAACCATGTGAAAAAGTCAGACCTCGAAACACTTCGAATAGTGGCGAAAAACGGTGTAGATTGGTATGGACACATAGGTCGAACATTTTTCATTGTCAGCTGTATGTATATATGGGAGATTTTTTATCAATCCCATTTCTCTGCAGAGGAGGGGGGAGGGAATATTATCGTTTTCATCTAGTACTTTACTAGCAGAATTCAGTCAAAGAGGTCTTTGCTCACCGACAACGCACGCGGTGGCAGATGAGGTAGGGAAGCAGGTCGGAGGCGTACTGGGGCGTTGGGGGGGGGAGAGGCTGAGATGCAAGTTTCGTCATCTACTGTGCGGCAAAGCCAACTAGGAGGCAGGAAAGATGGTGGAAGAATTGGCGAAAGCTATGGACTTGTCAGCGAAAAGGGTGGCGGTGTTGGTTGTTGTCTCAAATCAACACCATTGCCGCCCTCTGGTGAGGTTGGCCTGTCCTCTGCTGAGGCTGCTACAGGGGCCCCTGGGGATGACAATGTCGCCACAGGGTCAGCTGGATCAGGTTCCTCGGATCGTAGCTGACAGTCATAAGGACTCCTTGTAGGGTCCTTCACAGGTGTCCGTCGTGATCCAATTGAAGGAACGGACTTCCCTTCCCCTCCTGTCGGCTCGATATCGGCTGGAGCGTCGGTTTTTATGGAAGATGCAGCAGCCGCGGCAGCAGCGGCCGCTGCGGCAAATAAACTCAAGCTGCCGAAATTCGGGGGTGGAAAGATGGAGCCCTGTGTGGAGAAGACAGTTGGAAACCTATCTTCTCTCTCCGACCCGAAAGAGCTGAAGGTGAATCCAGGGGTAGGGACGGTGTCGGCTGGGTGCTCATCTGCCTCACTTTTAATCAACTTTAAGGGGCTTGAATATGTGCCAGTGGGAGGAATGAGCAGACCGTTTCCGTACTCAGCCAATAGGGAGGATTTGGCTGATAGGCTGTTGGAGGCTGTTGGAGAATTGCGGTAAGATGCGATAATGTTCGATGGGAGGAAAAGGCTGGACAGCAGTGGTTCACCCTCGCTTGTTCCGTCAGTCGGTGTAAGCTGCATTTCGGCCTCCGGCCTCTTGGGTGGTTGATTAACTTCCCGGGCCGGTTTCAAGCCCAACAATCGAGGAATTCGAGATAGTAACTGGGCGCCAGCCGCAGTGGATCTAAACCATGGACCTCCCCTCTCCCAGGCGGGGTCTGGACATAGGTAGAGTGGGTCATCAGGTCCGCTGCAGTCCAGCGGTCGCAGTCTTATGTAGTAGTGGAAGGCTTCCACGCAGTTGAAAGGCAGTGGCTGTCGCCTACCGGCGGTTGACCCCGTGAGCCCTGAACCGGAGCTGTTGAAGAGACGCCCACTCAGAGGCCCACCGTGGCCCTGACAGTAGCGCACATCTGGAGGATTGGAACGAGAGGTGAAACGCAACAGTTCCTGTGAATTGCCGTTGGTAACCAGCTGGAACTGTCCCCAAGTCAGACTGCGATGTTTCTGAGTTCCAACTACGTTCAGCTGAGTGCGGACAATCAGCCAAACGCTGTTCAATATGGCCTGCAGAATGGTAGAAGCGGACATATACAAAGTGCTCGGCTCATGTCTGAATTCGTCCTTTATTGTTGTTAGGTTAATCAAACTCTACCAGCTGCGACAGTCAAGCCCTGTGGACGCCAGAAGAGAGGCAGAAGCTGTGTGGTTTGTTTACTCAGGTCGTTACAACACTAACCTGATGCTTATGGGGTGAACAGTAGATTAAGTAAACACTTCGCATTTTAAGTTAGCGAAAATGTGGCTAGGGCCATAACGAAAATACCTAGCATTATTAGTTTTACCCGTGCACTTAGTGATCTCATGGAGAGTAAAGGGAGTTACAAAGGGAAATAGGTGTTGTTGACGAGGCGCAGTGAGTATACGCTGTGGAATTTACCTGCGGATTGGAGAACCCAAGAAGACCATTCTGCATAAGCAGATGGGGCTTCACCAGTTTTCCAATTCCAAGTCCACCACCATCACCGCCGCTACGGCACTTTTCGGAAAGAAATGCTGCCTTGAAAGGACTGCACTCGTCAGCAGCCGACGTAGAATTGCGTCCATGCGCTGCAGATCTGCCGGAATGAACGGTGGAGCCGCCATTCGCCTGGCTCAGCGCGCGCAATTCGTTTAGCCGTTGACTGAGAACCAGTCGGGCGGAGGCAAATGCGGGATCCTTCAGCACGGAGTGCGGATAGTTGTGGTACTAAGTGGGTACGAGGACAAACCAAAGGAAAAAACGCTTTAAGATATCCGTGTTTTGTCAGTACGTGTTCTGGGCTTTTGTAGAAGTGAGTTACTTCCCCCCACTGAATGACACCTCGTCGTTATTACTAAATGTGTATTTTTGTGCTCATGTTTAACATGTTTACTAAGTTCGTGGTTTTGACGAGTCGCCTACCTGACTATTGCATGATTCGTTTGCCATTTTTTACGGAAACGAGAACCGCATCTTGGTAAGAGTTTGAGCTAATCATACTGAACTTCCTCTGATCACCCCAGAAAAGGTGATTTAGTTTTGTAATTGCACCGGGTCCTGGTTGTCCTTTTGCTTATTTTCAGAAGACCTCCACGGATTTTGGACTCATTCAAGAAATCGGATAAGTTCGCAAGAGTTTACATCGAACGGTTGGAAGTTATCACGAGCCTGTCATTAAGCTCACTATTCGATAGTGCAAATAATTAACTTCAAATCAGCACCATATGCGAAGAACGACGTTACCGACGCTCGGAGGTTCACCCAAGTCTGATTCTCCATGATGTGATGGCAGAGGTACAAAAGGTGGTCTACAGTTTTAGAGTTTAGAAATTTGTCAAGAAGCTGTCTCGAGAGTATGAGCGGTGCATGATTTTACAAGCTCATCGATATTTTAGAGTCTAATGACTCTGCTGTATCCTGGCAACGGCTGTGACTAAAGAAGTTAACAAAAATACTAACCTTTAGATGTCTTTCCAGTGAATGAACAAAGGCCTTTAGAGACTCTGGTTCGTATTCGTGACCGTCTTTCTTTTTCGCAGTGAGGATGAAGTCCTGAAGACGAAGAACACAAGAGTTTGATGTGCATGAAATTGGAACACATATTAAGGTCACAGACTATCGTGCAATGATGTCATATCTAAAAGCTCAGAAACTAAATGACCGTCCAAACCAAAGTGGCCTAATAAAATCTTAGAAAACGGAGGTTGTCTCTGCCACATAGGCTTTCACCTTGAATTAAGGATCTGCATATCACCTCTTCCCAGAGGTCTCATGCCTTCGGCAACGAGAAATCGCAACCTTCGATATACTACAGTCCTGATAGACACTTCCCCAAGGTCTGGTTGACGGTCTTGTGTTCTTTTCCACTGCAATTTCTGGTAATGTCCAGTCTGAAAACAAACAGAGTCTGGACTATCTAGAATATCCATCAGCTGTTTGGCAAGTATTTAATAAGTAGCACTTCGTTGTGCTTATAAACGCGATGCGTCCCCTGTTTTATGCTCATTATGACTTCGCAATAGTTAAAAAGGGCCTGCGTACACGCCAAAACCAACAAACTATTGACTGGAATCTGTGACTATGGTTCCCTATACGAGATATGACCTGAGTGAGGCTGTAATGCTGGCTCGCATTAGACGGTAGCCTCTGGGGCTTTGTGTGAGCGTCTTTCCCCGCCTGAGTAAATGACACTAGGTAAGAATCACTGGCCATGCAGCGTACTTTCTACTGATTTTAGATGCCCGAATAATTCACTCCTAGTCACTAGGAAGAATGCACAAACAGGTTACTTCTTATGCGCGAGATTGTGGGAAGAACACCTCCGTTAGAACAGAAGTGAATATTTGTTTTGAAAAATACGTAATTGCTGAAATTTTTGCAGTGCTCATGTGAATACTCCCGTAATTTATTATCCGGAGGTATAATATAGAGTGGGAATACTCAGATCACGATTTAGATCAACTTCAAAATGGAGCCCGCTCTCCACACTTTGTCCTCCAACCCAGAAAGTCAAATTACGTGAAAAAGCACACAAACGGAAGGACACAGTGAAACTGACAAAGTGGTGTAGTTAACACTCTCTTGTTATCTACATTCTTTAGGCAATTATACTCTAATCTCAGGTCAAAATCTGGAAGATCTGTTTTTAGCTGAAGTCCCTCGAAGGAGTGCGTGGGGGACCGGCGTCTCTTGCCGATTTCACCTGTCAATCGAGCCAGCCCGGCCTCGATTCTTACACGTTCCGTCTGCTGAAGTTCGAGGTTTGTTGGGTAGAGTTAAGAAATCTATGAAGTAAATAGTTTTCTGCAATAACAGTGGGGATAATCGTAAACAGAACCAAGATTTTAGTGCGTTCGCGAAAACGCTGCGGTTTTAATGATCTCATCCTCCAAACCCCACTGCCGAAGGAGCGTGGGCAAGCATCGGACGGTCGAGAACGAACTGATAAGCATTCAGAAAGAACCTCGTGTGGCTTACCTGGATGTAGTTACTCAAGTCCTCCGGGGGCATTTCATGTATCTCGCGTGTGTCATTTTTCACTTGGACAAAGTAGCGGTGAATTACTTTCATGTCAGACTTCGTTTTTCGCAGGGTGTTGTGCACGATGGCCGTGGGTTGGCCGTTTCCGCCCTCCTCCATGCTGTTGGCGTTTCGTCTCCCGCTGGTGGTGGGTCCTGACGTGGAGGAGACAGTGGTTGTCAGCCCTGCTCCGCGGGTTGTCGTGGTCGAGGGTGATTGGTCACTGTGGGTAGAAGTCCCAGTCCTGGAGACCTTAACCGATGGTTTGGGGTAATTTGGGTTGGTTGGAACCGCAGCAGTTCCACGCTCCAGTAGAGAACTGAGAGGGCGGTACATGAAACCCGGAGGAAACGCTGGAAGGCAGGGAGATGGATGCACTGGCCCGGAGAGTGATGAAAGTTGATTCGGGTTGTGGAAGGGATCTAGGCCTGCGAGGTAGTAAATGGAGGGTTCCAGGCGTCACCTTTTGTACCTGAGTGGCTATTTACTCTGCTCGAAGCCCTTAAACCTTGTGCTGATGTTGGACTGAAGTCACCACTTAGTGCCTTCCGCTAAGGACGCTTACTTCTCAAACAATTTTTCTCATATAAAAGCATATTTTTTATAATTTGCTTTCTGTTTAACTATTTCAGGCAGCACGTTTCTCTAGGATAAGAGGTGCAACCCGTCCATGGTGTCTCAGTGTAAACACATTTCCCTGCAGAGAGCTTTTAGCTGATGGTTCAGTTGTGTCTTGAGCCTCTGGTGGACTGTTAGTGTGGTAATCAATGGAGGATCAGACTTATAACACTTCCATTTGAAGATGACTGCGAAAGTCAAGGATTCTCTTCGACAAGCGTTTCAGAAAATAAACTCTTTAAAGCTCACCGCAGAGTTGTGGATTTACAATAGGTCTGAGCACATCTGCTGGATCTACGGACTCTATACATGTTCAGCACACATTACAGAGGAAATTTTTTAGCGGATTCGTACATGCACAATCCTCCATTTTGATTAACTTTGGAGGATAACTGGGCTGGTAGTCTTTTAAGGGTCAGATATTAGGTTGCTTCTCACTTCTACAGCAGGTAGTGAGCAGTTATTGAATTACAGACAGGTCTTAATACAAACCAGCAAGTCAGCTGTATCTCTCCTGCGCCTTGCTCCCTGCTCTTAGCCTTTTGGCTAATGTTGTTGAGTTGGGAAGAAAAGGAGGCGTGACGAGTTTCCTCTGTGGTATTTCAAGTGCCCAGCCAGCACTACTTCTTCCACTGTATCTTACCCCGAACAGACTTCATCAGATTAACCGAAAATCCGTTCTGTTTCAATCGACCTGTCCCTGGAAGACCACTGTAGTTTACTTCCTCCTGGTAAGCCATCCGCAAAACTGATTCAGAGTATGTAATGGATGGCTTGTTGTTTGGCAAATTTTGTCGAGACTCGCCTCCTGTCATGATTTCGAAAAACCTGAGAACCAGTCCGATTACTCCAGCGCCACCCAGCTGCACATATCAACGTGGCGCACCTGCGTGTCCATCCACTAGCACTGGCTCTACATGTGTGGCAACGAGGACTGAGCCGAAATTGGATGGGAACTGGACTGATGATAAAAATTCACATAAACATTTACCGTAGTGGAGACGAAACCGTACTGTTAACCCACGGGTTGCCGGATAAGCGTGTGAATCCATTCTGGAGGCCATGTGCGTGCGTACCCACATGCTTCCAGTCTCAATTTGAACAGCATTGGGTGGATTAAGCCTGTTTCCCGTCTGTAGTCGTTTAAACAGGCCCTGTCCATATTCAGCCTAGTGACATGCCAGAGAACCAGAAACAGGCCACGCGGACAAAGTTATTCGGTCGTACGTGAATTATTATTGTAGGTGCCTGCAGGATTAGAAAGATACACAAGTTTGCTCTGTTTCATTCCACTTATGGACGAGTTGTCCACAAAAATAAATCTGTGCTGACGCTAGGATGTGACGTCTTTGTGCGTCTGAATGTGTGTAGCCGTGCACCATGACGCCAGCAGGACATAAAACCGTAGAAACCGGAGTGGACTTCATTTAAAGCTGCTGTGATGCGCTATCTGAAGACGCGGGCGTTGCAAAATCGTTATTATCAGCAACGGCTCCATAGAATTCTAATCGCATTCATAAGGAACCGTTGTATGTTTTTTTTTAATTTACAGAGCTTTCCTGTTCAGGTTCACATTAAAGGAATGCAAGGGTTGTGCGCTTAGATTCGTTCTTCTTTTCCTTGTTGTCTATGACGCCTATTATTATGCTTCGATCGCGATAGAGATGGTTGTAGTTGCAGTCTTAGTAGGCAAGGGACATGGTAGTACCTCGATTCATGCACTATATTGGGCCTGCTTTCGACGGAATAATGTGGAAGCTACTTATTCTGAGTTATCTACTTCACTAGTCGCGTATAGTGCAGCATATAATAAATATCTCTGACTTATACTTATGCTGCAGCGTCAGAAAAAAAACTATTTGATGCTCATTTGGAAGAAATTTGTGTCTCCCTAAAAATAATATCTGAGGCCCTCAAATGTGTTGGTTTTGAAGGATTTAATCAAGGTTTGTGGAAGTGTGTGCGTATATGTTAACCCAGATGTTCCGAGGATTGTCATGCTTATCTATGATTCAAGCCAGCTCTTTTAACTTATTCGCTCTTTTACCAGCGAAGGGGTGTTCTTCGAGCATCTGGTCAGTCCCTTTGGTCTCACGAACTTCTGGTAGATTCTACCTCTAAAATATGTGAAGGGCAAACACTTTTCGAAAGTTAAAAGTTCCGGATTTCCACGTGTCAACACTAACAGTAAATACTACCTGGGTTCCGCTTAGGTAGTTTTCCGTGGCATTAAGACTGTAGACAAGTGTCACGAACTGACCGAAAACCATGTTTTATCCGTCTCGGTCTTAAATCTCAAACAAGTTCACTGGTACCTAAAGCGAGCGGCGAATAGTTTCGCGTGTGCCTAGTGTCTTTTTCTCACGAATGGAGGATAATATGCGCATCCCAGGTTCTTGTTTAAAAGAAGACGAAGGCACGATCACTGGGACAGAAGATTTATTTGCCTGAGCTTTCGAACTCGAACTGGAGTTCATCATCAGAGACTCAGGCAAATAAATCTACTGCCCCAGTGATCGTGCCTTTGGCTTCTTTTAAGTGTATTTTTCTATTTGTCCCGCTCCGCGCCTCCACCTTTTACTGCCCTATCCCTTACCTCCCCAAAAGTTTGCCTCAAGGGGGCCTTTTGCACAGT
>CACRXP010000435.1:45296-59014 GCA_902702965.1 Spirometra erinaceieuropaei | reverse complement strand
GACGATGCTGCTGTTACGACGGCAGGGGGTGGGGCCACCCAGTCGGGCAGCTTGACAGGCGATGATATGGTGACTGAGGCGCGCTGAAAGAATAACAATGTCGAGCCTAACTCCCACCTTGCCGGATAAAACTAGACAAGTGCCGAGGCACGTGGGTGCGCTGCATGTGCGTGTGGGGGGTCGGGCAGGTCATTCACGTCAAGGCAGGTGCGCAATTACAGATGCAGAATCAAGGCATAAAACTAATAGTGCCCGTTCGGCTTTTTCCCCTATTTCTAGCAGCGAACTTATTTTTCCCGCAAAATGTCAAACACTGCTTTTGCCTTAAGGCTTCACATAACGTTAGATTGAGCGTTGGCCTCTACTTCGACGTCCGACTCGAATCAGGGCTCCGAAGTTTGTTCTGAATCAAATAAAACGTACCTAAAAATAGGATAGCATGTTTCGTGATTAGAAACTGAAGAAATTGCTACCCGACTGGATCTACAACTAGTTCCCCATCTGGCAGTCATAACGAGCAGATTGTTTAAGCTCTGTCTTTCTGCTTCATTATCTTCATGGTTCGACATTGCACAAAAACCATAAATGAAGTTCTGATCTACTGGCCAAGGGTCTGCTAACCGGAGCTTGCAACTTCAGTTTGGTAGCCATTCACCAACAAAAATCGTTCGACATTCAAAATAACTATGACTAACATGGTCTTTTAAACAAAACCAGGACGTTTTTTCTGGCCATTGCACCAACATCCTGATACTTAAATCAGTGTATATGTAGTTAGCCGTTATATTAAAATGAATAAAGGAAATATTCGAAACTGGTCTCGTCTAGATTACTCTGCTAAAGTGTACGCCGAAAGTTCAAGGCGATAGTAGGAAATTTGGGATGCTTCTCATTATTGTCAAACGGTTCCCCTTTGATGTGATGCAGTATCTAGACGACCGACCTCCAAAATCTTTCCTTCTCTTTCCAGCTATCTCGTCAGTGGGATCGCTAGAACACTCAAACACATGACGCGATTAGTTAAGTAATTATATAGCATCCACTTTGCACGAACAAGAGCCTAATACGAGCGGCTTTCGCCACTGGCTCGAGTGCAAATTTAGATCTTCAGCAGGAAACGTCTTACTGAGTGGGATACAGAATAAGGGTGTTCCGTTTTTCTCCGGAAGCTTCGGTCCAAAGCTCTCGTTAGCGGTCGATTGGCGGCGACCGAGTGATAGTTGAGAAGTTCTACGTGTGCCGGCTCGATGAGCTCCATCCACAAGTGGCAGCGACCATTTATAGTCACATCCAACCTAGCGCAAGGCATGCATCTGTCGCATTTTCGCAGACTCGCCGAATGGACAAGCGCCGCTTCCTACTGTTTGGTGTGGAAAATGTGATCAGAATACGGTCGTGGCAGCACCCTGTGGACAACAGGTCATTTGCAGCATCCGAGTACGAGTCCAGAACTGCATGACCAGCTGCCCTGAGAGAGGCATCTAATTCGTGGGCAATAATGATCTGGAGTTCAACTGCTTACGCAGACAGTGAGTGACCTGCGGCCGGCAAAGGGGCCCGAGTTCGTGATAGATATAAGCCTTCTATGTGCTTTTAGCAGATTTGAAAATTTCGGGTGATCAAATTTTCAAAAACTAGACGGTCTCAGTGAAATTCGAACCCGTGATAACAGGGAAAGGTTTAAGTAAAGTTAACACTCCAACCAACCAAATTACGAAGTCGCGATCTAGAGCCTTATCTTTTTACATTTGAGGCAGGTTACCCACCCAACCTACAGCAACACATGGAATTCACCAATTCTGATACCGTAAGTTGACTGCCCAAGCAAGTTTTCCTAAACAATAAATCTATAATCCACCAGGTGACTAGCAGGTTTACCTTCTAATCGGTGTTACAGCGGGTTGGGTGGGATGCTACACCCAAATGTGATAAAAACCCATGGTCCTCAGTCGGGTATCGTAGGTCAGGTAGTTAGACCATTAGCTGTACTCAGGCCTTGCGTTTGCTTTCAGATTCCATTGAGTGCTTTACAAATGAGTCAGCTGAATAATCACCCTACATATAGTGGCCAGTGGGTCATGTCTCAGGTACCGTTATCAGCACCCTAGATCACCCCCCCCCCTCTACGACGAATCGAGATTGATCAGGGACTAACGGATAACCAGCGCTCAGTCCGATGACAGACTGCTGGCTTCCTCCCGATATCCAAGTCCCGAACCCCCCACCCCACTTCCCCCGACTCATGAAAGGGGCCATGTGCGCCTTCGCCTAGGGCAGCAGGAATACTTTATAATGAACATTGGGGCTGATTCCTCCCCTCGCCTCCGCCGCCTTCCATAAGTGTTTCACCTTTCCTGCAAACAAGGCGATCATATATAACTGCCGGAGGATTGCTGTGCCTGTGTGTGTGTGTGTGCATACAGGCACCAGCCTGCGCCCTGCCGGCAGAGTTTCTATAAATCACAAGGCCAATTCTACCACCCAGGCAGTTGTGGTCGGTGTGGCCTGGGCCAAGCTGTCAGTATCAGCAGCACAGTACCACTACTAAAATCGTTGATGCAGGAGCCGCCGCCGCCGCCGCCGCCGCCGCCGCCGCCGCCGCCGCCGCCGCCATCGTCCCCCTCTCTCTCTCACACACACGTCCTCTTCACCACACAGGCATGCGTACCCGGTGGCCGCCCACCCGGTGGATAGGGAACGGTTTTCGTTCTTTCAATGATTTATGTTCACATATCACAAAAACTAGCGTGAGAAAGGTGTCGAAGTGGTCAGCGAAACTTGCGCACGCACCTCTGTGGTCTCTTCTACACCCCTGCCACCTCTTCGCACCTCTATTATCCGAGCCCCTGCACACACGAAGACTAACGCATACATTTGTGTGTGTGTGTTTGTGTGTACCCACTAAATGGACACACCTACATGCACGTTTCTAGACTGCCGAAAGGCCGATGAACAGGATGCATGATTGGCACTTTTTTAAGAGAAAACTGAACGGCGGAACTTTCCCGTCTTGCTTGGGATACCCATTCGTCTTCTTAATCGTTCTCCTTGTCCACTTCCTAATCGCCCTCTTCCTCCCTTCCCTCAGTCCTCTTCTAAAGCCTGGGTCAGGCTGATTTATTCCAGCATCCGACTTGACATAAAACGAGCATGTAGGCCGCAGCAGGTACCTGCGTATTCACACACACACGCGGGCGGGTGCCTTCGCGGCGTGCGATCCCAGGGATGTTTCGCAGTTTGTTAAGCCAGCAGCAGCAGTAATAATAATAAGAGGCTGCTGACGCGTGCGCACACTCGTAGTTCAGCGGCTCTAAGAGTCGGATACAGGTGATTCCATTGAAGTTATCTGCGTAGACCTCCACATGGGATGCGGTGGGGCGGGGAGGAGAGCCGGTTGTGTATCAGCTTGTGTGCCTTTTCAAGTGCGTGAAAGACTGCGTATACAGCGCGGCTTCCCGTGACTCATCCTCGGTTATGCACAATGAAATATTTCCGAGGATCCCACGTTTACTGCGATGCACATCGTGAGACCCCTCCGGAATCACACCATCCTCACAGATGGCCAAGGATGTTATCAGCTTAAAGCTGCGTATTGCCAAAACGCAGAAGTAGTGTTGCTGGAACTAATGCAACTAACTCTGCTAGCGTTACTGGTAGAATGCACTGGCGCCCTTGTTATCGGTCTTCATTCTGTGTGCGTGCTGTGCCCACCCCCCGCTTCTACCAGAGGCGGTGTGCCTCTGTTGAGTTACACCAAAGCTGGGGCCACATTCCCCAATGGCATACGTCAGACGTGTTGTGCCGAGTCCTTACCTGTTGCTGTACGAACGATTGGAGGCTTACGACACGTCGGCCAGTGCCCCCAATCTCATCACCAGTGAGTCAACATACTCGGAGAGACGGCTGGTGAGTGGAAGAGAAAACCGAGAGAGAAGTTGATCTTGTCAACTCTGTGTACTCCTCACTACGACCGTCGTTGCCGATGCTGCCTACATGGTGAGAGCAAGCACGGCGATTTGCGCACGAATTAGTTTAGAGTGATAGTAGACTTCCAAAGCATCTACTGCACTCTCTTCTCCCCGCCCCTGAGTCCGTTATCAAAACAAAGTCAAGAAAACCGGAGGCGGGTGGGAACGCAGGTGGCTGACATGCAGTAAACCACCACTCAGACGTACCACCGCACCCCCCGTGGAAACACATGAACCTAAGGAGGATTTTATGCACCAAGAACATTGGTGGGGGGGAGGGGACGGCTTGGATCCCAGTTGGCGCGGCGCGAACCGGCAACAGGGCCTGCCGCCACATCCCAAATGTGGGCATCCGCTTTGAGGGCGCATTTTCGATGACGCCTGCTGGACACCGATCTAGCCCCTGTGCTGGTCCTGCGCATCTACCGGTAGGTTCATTTGAGGGGAAGAACTCATGCCTATAATAAATCAGGCGCGCCTTGATCCTATCATGACGCGATACAAGTTGCGACCCGGATGGCAGTGAGCCGACATTGTGACTCGATTTCTCTCGAGGCGAAATGCTGAAATGCCATTGTTCCTACTGAATGTGACCACAATGGCACCTCTCACTTCTGTGGGATTCGAGCCCGTGTGTGGGATACAATAGAAATTGACTTCTCATCAAGTCATTTACTGCACCCAACAGGATACCCAGTGGATTTGACTCGGAAAAGCCGAGGGTGTGTGCTAGAGAGAGGGTGAGGTCGGTCCACCTCGGATGTAGAGTTGACTTCTACACTATGTACGAACAACCAAACGCGCAAACGTTTTCTCCGTGGATTTGTTGTTCTCTGGTAGAGGCTGGGAATAGGAGGCGACTATTTGCGAAGATGTTTGTGTTATTAAAACAATGTTTGCACCCCACCGTCCCCACGTACCAGCTGCCCCACTGAAATAACGGACAGGGAACTGGAGTGGCCACGTCTGGCCTGTTAGTCGTCGTCAGCTTGCCAAAAATCGTAAGCCATACCCACTTTCCTGAGGGTTGTACCGCAGTTCAGTTGACCATTTAAATCAACGCTCCACCAGCTAAGTCACAAGCTAAAAATCTGCTAGTTATGAACGGAACTATTTCAAATCTTGTGAAATTAGAACACAGTAGGTGGCCTAAGTCATGAAATGTCAACAGAAATTCCGAAATGCGTTTTCGTTTTAATAAGATTACTTAAGTAGGGTTGTAAAACCAATCATCGTGCAACATAATTCTATCACATCTCAACTATCTCAGGATGTCGGCTTTCAAACAAACTTCTTGTCGGCTGCATGCATGAACTACACTCTGTAAAAAATGACTACTTAAGTGGCATGCATTTTTCTCAGTGATTTTCGATGTCCTTAAAAAGTCAATTATATTTCATGGAAAACATGCAAGAAAATATTAATCCTTCTACTCATTCGGTAGGAAACTACGTCTTTTTTCAATTTTATACTCGAAGGGTATAAGTTGGTTTTAAAAAGTTTCTAATTGTGAGATTTTTTAATACCGTGAAATGGCCGCTCATAAAACGTCATGTCTCTGAATTTACTATTGTTGCTTGCAAAGTTAACAATAAGGCTCAAATCCACTGCTACATTTTATGAACCCCATACGATCTCCTCTGAACGTCGCAGAGAAATTTACGGTTTTCCGTACGCGGAAAATATACGACTTGTAGTTTGGAAACCCTGAATGTAAGTGTAACGGCAGGTCGGGTTCAAAACTATTCGGGAATTCGAGTTTTTTAAAAGCGAATGAAGCCCTTCCTTCGGGTATAGAATTGAAAAACGACGTAATTTCCTACCGAATGAGTAGAAGGATTAATATTTTCTTGCATGTTTTTTATGAAATATAATGGACTTTTTAAGGACATCGAAAATCAATAAGAATGCATGCCACTTAAGTAGTCATTTTTTTACAGAGTGTAGTTCCTGCATGCAGCCGAAAAGAAGTTTGTTTGAAAGCCGACGCATGTCTTCAAGACCCAAGGCTATGTTTCGCTCAGATAGTCTGCAATAATTGGCAATCTATCCTTCGGTGGCATCACGTTAAATACTCATGCTGTCATTTTCTGATCCATTATCACAAGCATCGACCAGTTGGCATCAGCTGATCTGCCTCTTAAAGTAATCAACTCAGCGTTGGCAATGGAGCCTATGCCCGACTGGCTTAATGCTGTTCGAAACGAGTTAGAGCCAAATAAAGTGTTATCTCTGGCTAGCAGATCACCAGCCCTGATATCGAACGACAGCTGCCGAATCGTTTGAGACAGTCTCCGCTCAGCCACGCGATCAGTTCCCGGACTCTATCTTAAAATTGTACAGTATACGTCAAACCCACCGAGACATTTCGACAAGCATAGGCGTAAGGTCAATGACAAATTATTGTCGGCCTCCTATGAGCTGGAGCTATAGTAGCAGGAATATGCACGGGAAAATATATATGGAATAGTGTTAGTCTGTTTAATGAAGAATAGCCTCCGCATCCAATACACCAAAGGTCATAAAGAGCCCCATTAAAACTACCCAGAGGAAGATACAATATGAACAACTGTTGTCGACAAGCTAGCCATCCTCCAGTGCCTGCCCGACGTGTGAGAGCAAGGGTTACTCTGTAAAGCAGAGAGGGATTCCAAATCGGCGTGCAAGTCCGCAGTACCGAAACGGTGAATATTCCGTTCTGTGTCTTGGGAGTGCTGTCGAGACACATCGGGCTATCACACGTTCTTAAACATAAACTGTTATGTAAAGGCGACCACTAATAGCTCAGTTATTCTCTATTAATGCAACATTTAGCAGTTGGGTCAGTCAGATTGGCTTTGATTCCTAAAGTGCGCCTGAAATGCATCACACATCTTCGTCTTGATGGACTGTATTGCGCTGCCCAGGTTTTAGTTAAACACATGCAACCCGAAACATGACCCATGCCATATCCTCTCACCTGAGGTTTCCAGTCGAGGCCGCTTGACGTTGGGTTCTGCAGCGGCCCCCATTGCTGCCTCGTCCCAATTTCTCACAGAGGAACAGTCACCGCTGGCCTCTTGCAGTCCACTCGCTGACTGGATGACATTAGTAGGCTGCAAAGGAAACGCCGTCTCAGGAGATTGTCGAGGCATCAGTGACGCAGGCAAATGCTCACAGAGGCTGTTGGAACCCAATCCGAACATGTTCTTGGCGCCCAGTGGAAAGGCAGGAATGCGTCGCTGCTCCCAGCGCCCCAGGGGATCCGTCGAAAAGGAGGCTTTCAGACTGTCCAGCGAAGTGGGAAGAAGTGAGCTTAATTCTGGTGGCTCGCGTGCCCTGTCTTTGATTTTGTGATCAAAATTCCGTCTTGGTAGGTTTCCAGGGATGTTGAAGTTGGGCCAGAAGCTCGGTATTGGAACCGAAAAGGTGTTGTTGAGGAGATTCGACAGGTCGCATCCTGCGCTAACACCTAAAAGTGCCTTAGGGGTTGGTAAAACTGAATAACACTTTGGGCATATATACGATAGAGTCAGATTTGACCATGTCACTGTTAAAAGTTTCTTAACATAAAGGTGGGGCGTTACAGTATGCGCCGAAGAAGGTGACCGAATAGCATACATTATGATGATTCTCTTGAACATTTAATTCTTGACAGACTTGCTGTACATCGTGCATTATGGGGGATTCCGTTTTCACGACTATACGCCACTACGAGATTATTACGGTCGATGACGTACAGTTGTAGTTAGCATGGTAGCTGTCATATCGGATTCCTTACGAGATTCCTATTGTCAATTACAGTAGGTGGGCTAAATCATGAAATGTCAACCGAAATTCCGAAATGCGTTTTCGTTTCGAAAAAATGAATTAAGTAGGGTTGTAAAACGAATCATCCTGCGGAATAATTATACAATAATTCAGTTACATCAGGATGTCGGCTTTTGAATGAGTTTCTTTTCGGCTGCGTGCAGAAACTATACTTAGTAAATATGACTACTTGACTAGCATGCATTTTTCTCGTTCAGTTTCGATGCCCTGAAAAATTCAATTAGATTTCATGGAAAACATGTATAAAAATATTCATTTTTTGCTCATTCGGTAGAAAAATATCATATCATCCAATATCATACTCGAAGGAAGGGTATAATTCGGTTTAAAAAAAGTTTCCAATTGTGAGATTTTTTAATACCGTCAAATGGCCGTTCATACGACGTTATGTCTCTGTATTTACTTATGCGGTCTGTAAAGTTAACAAAATGGCTCAAATCCACTGTTAAATTTTATGAACCCCACATAGTCTCCTCTTAATACCATAGAGAAACGTAGGGTTTTCCGTACACGGAAAACGTACGGCCTGTAGTTTTAAAACCCTGAATGCAGGTGTAACGGCAGGTCGGGTTCAAAATTATTCGGGAATTAGAAAAGTTTTTTAGAAACCGAATTATAGCCTTCCTTCGAGTACAATATTGGAAGAAGACGTAATTTCCTACCGAATTGGCAAAAGAATGAATATTTTTATACATGTTTTCCATGAAGTACAATTGAACTTTTAAGGACGCCGAAAATAAACGAGAAAATGCATGCTACTTAAGTAGTCATTTTTTACAAAGTATGGTTTCTGCTTGCAGCCGAAAAGAAATTCATCTGAAAGCCGACATCCTGTGGTAACTGAGCCATTGTAGAATTATTCTGCAGGACGATTCGTTTTACAACCCTACTTAATTCACTTTTTCGAAACGAAAACGCATTTCGGAATTTCGGTTGACATTTCATGAGTTAGCCCACCTACTGTACTTCTTCGATGTCATAAATACTTGAGACTGAGCACTGTTCAACAGCTGTCGTAAGTTGATTCTCGAGACAGACCCAGTTCCTTGATCCCAGGCATCTTATGGCAGACATTTTAAGCAAAATGAACGAGAATATGAGTTTATTTAAGCCACTGTTGACTGAAGGCAGGCTGTGGGGTTCTATGCTGATTATATTTATTGGAACTGGAGGAGACTCTACCCACTATCGTTATTCACACACGACTATCCAGCGCGCTGGATTGTCATTCTGTATTATATAGGTATATACAGATAGGATAATATTACCGACAAAGTGAAGGGAGACTGGGGACGGTAATGTTACTCCGCCTATATTACTAGCCGTTGTACGGCTGTTGCGAAGGCAGAACCGGATGAGTATGTTCCATAACAGGATCGGTGGGTACCCGTCGATCTTATATGTGCGCATAACTGTTGTAATAAAATAATATCCTTCTTTTGAGGTGTTCGTGATACAGGCATGGAAAAAGCAGAACGGCCCAAAGACGGCCTGGTAGTTTCATCAAAAACTTGTAGCTTCGCTGGAACGAATACCAGCTGCTGGCTGATCAGTGTCTCTACCGACGTCACTCCGTTGTTCGGAACCCAGTAGAATTCCTTTCCTACCCGTCGGTTGCAAACGCCTCCACCCCGGTTTCCGCTTTGGCGACCATGGGATACTTCCTCACCAGAATAATCCGTAATAAATGTGTAGGCCGTCTCTATTATTTTACAGAAAAGTCAGCCCATCCACACGTTCGAAAGTCTTTCAGCTTATCTTGCCTTTCCACTGACGAACCCTTCGTCAGTTTCATCCCACTTAAAGCCTAAGCATTCCTGTGGATGCAACCATTCACGATACGCATGGTAGTCAAAACAGCACAGACTGGAGCTTTTAAATTGGACAGAAGTTTGTACAGCTTACCGGAGATGGCATCTGGGTTGAGAAGTGCTGGAGGTATGGGCATCGGACAAGGCAGAGTGGAGGACGTGACGCAGGAAAAATCGCCCCTGGCGACAGACGTCTGTGGGGACTTCAGAATATCTGAATTGGATTCCATTCCGTCGACGCCCCTGTACACCGTGAACGAGGCGATCAGAGCCATTGGCGCCGGCATCAGATGCGTCAGTGTCAGATGTTTCATATACTCCGGCATTGAATCTGGTATCTCCTCAGAACAGATGTGGCACTTGCGCTGTGCAGGCGGAGGGGGAGGAGCGGTGGCAGTGGCCGACGAATCGGATCCATCGACCCCCTCCAGACTCAGACTCCGCGTGAATGCGGTTTCATCTAGGAGACTGTTAGCGGATAGCAATGGAGCTGGTGGTGTTGGTCGTCCGAAAAGGCTCCCGGAGGCCGCGAGGGCTGTCATGAAACTGAGAAGTTCCCGACCTTTCTGATCAGCTGTCTCAAAGGGATTAAGAAGGTCTGTCTTCGTCGAATGCTTCGAGTCCTTACCGGGACCGGAAATTCGGCTCAGATCCAAAGACTCAGTCTGGCCACTATCTTGCGCGAAGATGGCCTCATTCTCACTGGTTTTCTTCGAGCTTAAAAGTACGTCAAGAAGGTCAGGTGGGGTGTCATCCTTGTTACTGATTTCCATCGGACGCCTCTCCTCCGACTCATTCAGGCTGTTGCCACTCCGTTCCGCGGATTCTGAACGACCCGAGGAGACTTGCAAAGGGAGCTGAGGGGTTGTTGTCGCAGTCTGCAAAGGGGAGCTGAGATTTGAAGGGACATTGATAACTGAAGTCGGTGACAGGGTGCTGGGGGTCGTATTCCTTGATGATGGCGCAGGCTGGAGGGGATGGCTACCAAACCTCTCTTCTGTTCGTATTACTTCAGCCTAGAAAAAAATAGGAAAACAGATGAGCGAGAGTCACCTGGCTTCATCGCAGTTTTTGTAAGGCATTCACCTGTTGTCATCTGCTCCACACATTGATTTCAAGTTTGGTGCTCAAAACTCAGGGACATTTACGCAATCACGGAAGGTTACAGAAGGCGTGAGGCAGTAGCGGAACTAGTCCTGGAAGTAAGGGGTGGTGTAACGGAGGAGTGAAACAGAATCTGACTGGCCAAGACGTTTGCCGCCGACTCAAGTTGACAACAAAGGTCTCCATTGCCTCTCAGGCATATTTTAATGCCTGACTGGATAACCCCTCATTATGTGTCTCAGCATCTCCCTTGTCTATCTAGTCTACTTACCCCTACAGCGTCTAAAAAGCTGCCGGTACCGACTAGCAAGTAAAGTTTCATTCAAAACAATAATTAAGCGAGGATGGAGCCAGCACGATCCGAAAATGTCTAAAACATTTTTTCCGACAGATCACTCCACTTAAAGTTCTCTCAAAATCCAAATAGGTGAGTTGTCACATAAGGACTTGAACACACTATTTAAATTTGTCGCATGGCTGTCTCAACGGTCTGATGGCTAATCTTTGGAATGCCGCCTGATAAAACCTCTTGGCACAAATAGCTTTGAAGAGGGACTACTTCAATAAATGCATTGTCCATATTTCCTAATTTTAATTTTAATTTCCTTTATTAGCGGTCCAGCATATTTCGCAATAGCCCTAAGGTAACAGTTTACAGACGATTTCATTATAACAGTGATTATCCTTGCGTTCTTATATATTTTTCTTAGCTCAGGCCGTCGTATGTAGAGTTTAAGATTTTAAACCAACCCTCTTTCCTCTCCGTAAAGACTGATATGGTGTTAAGTGTTTTTCTAACGTCACTAGCATCATGAAAGGCCGGGACAGAATAAAATCGGATGTTTTGCTAGATGTCGCACGCCTTCCATCCTATCGATTTCCTGTTGCGGGGCGGATTTCTGGATATCCAGTAACCGGACTCTTTCGACCCAGTATAGAACGGTGGGATTCAGAAAAAGGAGAGTGGTGTCGCTGGCACTGCGGTCGTTAATGTTCGTGCTCGCCGCTATTATCATTATACTTTCTGTGAGATCGCTGATGGTGCTCTCTTCAGAGAGGAAGGGATTCCTGTGTGCTTGCATGAACATGTCATATGAATCAACTTCTTCGGAACCGTGCATCGCGTGTTATGAATACTTAGATTTATGCCCACAATTTAATGGCAAAAGCGTATCTACATTTTGTCAGTTTTCGGTGGTCAGGCTTAACAACTGGGGAATAAGGCAAACAGACTCTTTCTTGCGGACATAGAGAAGCCAACAACCGCAGCAGGTCGATTGGCCTGAGGCACAAAGATTGGAGGCTTACCTATCGTCTGCTCCCTCCTCTGCCCTCCACTTCACCACCACCATCGTCGTCACTAGAATCATTATTAATATTATTATGCTTGTGATCAAAGTCCAATGATCGCTCGTATGCACGGTGCGTGCGTTTGCCATTCAAGCCCAAAAGATGCAGAAGGTACATAATTATGCACCCACTGCTTGCCTCAAGAGCAGGGCCTTGAGGAAAGTGCATTTAAGCAGGGGGTCGGGAGGAACAAAGTAGTGTTCTCGTAGCACTAGTGCAAGTCCTGCATCAGGCAAAAAGTGACAAATTAATTCCTATTCTCAAATGTGTGACAAAGTTGGAACTAAGTGCACTTCTAGGCATTTTGATTTGTAAAAGTTCATTTGAACCCACGAAGGCAACACAAATTAAAATCAGTAAGGTTATTCAAAGACATCGGCATCTCCCCTGATGAAGCCGATGTTTCGAAGCACAATAACATTCCGTACTAGTCGAAAGAAACATGTCGGAAAGTCTTTTTAAACGGCAACCCTTTTAAAATTCGTTTCTCTAAGATGTTTGCGTTCTCCCATCCTAGATTTCTTAGACCTCGCCTACATCGTCGGCTGCAAGAGACTGCGTTAAAAGATAAGGCAGTGAATACGCTCTAACGAAACCAAATCATAGTAATCCAGTCATTTTGAAACCATCTCATGGACATATAGCTCGGTTGACAGAAAAATACTCTAGCAACGCCTCCGTCGATCCCTGAATCGTGAGCTGGGATGATCTGTCACAAAGTTCAACAATTCCAACCAGTCTTACTTTGTAAAGCTCCCTCGGATGCCCTCTTATTATAGTGGAACCAGCTCCCGTGGGTCATATTGGACAAGCCTACAGAAAACCCCTCGGGAAATTTCGTGCTGAAATCAGAAAGTAGGAGAAAAATCAACAAAGTTCTGACCTCCCGATGCGATATAGATCCAAGGTTTTTGGCTAAAGCTCGGTTGATTTTTGTGCTTATGTCCTGGATATTACCGAGTGCGAACGACCACCTTCAGCTCACGGGCAAAATAGTAGTGTTTTATTTGCCCCACTCGTGTGACCACATCCTAAAATATGAGAGAACTGAATAAAGACTATTAATGCGTCCTAGGTACTTACGGAAAGGAGGACGACCACTCGGCATGCAGTGTATGCATGAGAGTCAACACTAACCGTCTCCAACTCATAATTTAGGAGAAGGGCATATTTCGGTTGTTCGGTCTGCGACTGAGTTGGCGTCGTCTGATGACGACAAACAAGCTATCATTTGTCATCTCAATTTCTGAATGCAAGTCCATAGGCGACCGCTTGCGCGGGTCCTAGATCTTGCCTCCAGAAACGGACCGCGCTGGACCACAAGGAGACCCCATTGGATGTTCGCGTGCGTTTGTCAGGCCGCGCGGAGTCTGCGCGAGCCCGTCACTACTGTCGGACAAACGCGGCAGGGGTTGGATCGAGACTCACGCTACGACAGCCACTGCACTCAATCTCATCACCAGGTCAAGGCGGACGGCTGGTACATTACCCAGGAAAGAGAGTGTGTGTTCCTGGGGAATCCTTCTTCATGCACACCCCCATCATAACAAAACAGACGCCTTTGAGCCTAACATTAAGCGTTAGAAGTTGTGACCTGGAATGCTGTCAGTTGAAAGGATGACTCGCCTCTGTTGTAGTGGTTCCTTTATAATGCGATCTTCAAGACACCTTGCCC
>CACRXP010000435.1:10167-43393 GCA_902702965.1 Spirometra erinaceieuropaei | reverse complement strand
CTGATCTGCTTCCCTACCTCATCTGCCACCGCGTGCGTTGTCGGTGAGCAAAGAACTCTTTGACTGAATTCTGCTAGTAAAGTACTGGATGAAAACGATAATATTCCCTTCCCCCTCCTCTGCAGAGAAATGGGATTGATAAAAATCTCCCATATATACATACAGCTGACATTGAAAAATGTTCGACCTATGTATCCATACCAATCTACACCCTTTTTCGCCAATATTCGAAGTGTTTCGAGATCTGACTTTTTCACATGGTTCGTAAACTTAAATATGTGATTTTCTTAAAAATTCTCCAAGTCTGGGTTTTCTGGAGGTAAAAACTGGCGTAAATGCGTATTTCATTCAAATTCTCTAGCCTCTGCATGTCGTACTTGTTGGTACATATGACAGGGTCATTGAGGAGCCAAAACGTAGCTGAATTTGCAGAAGCTAAACGTGGAATCACATTTGTTGGTTGTCAACACATAGATCAACATTCAAATCGTCAGGTCATTTTAGCGAAAATGATCATCTTTCTAGGGAACTTATATCTACCGGAGAGGAAATCGTGGTTCACGTGAAGTAGGCGAATTCCCCTGGATTATAATATAATCTTTCTCATATATCGAGCCTCAAATGTCCGTGCCCCCCTTTTGGGTGGAGTTCGGTCTTTGACAAAATGTTGAAGATATCAGCGGCGACTGGTGTATTTTGTTGGATCTACATCCTGTTAGGGGACAAATCTAAAAAGCTATTGGGACAATATAAATGACACTTTAAAATTTTAGGGCGCGGCTGGAGAGGAGTAAGACCGTAAATCCCCACCTTGGAAAATTCCAGGTTATGATGCTCAGCACAACTTGAAACATCGAACTTGGATTGTTTCTAGCATTGTTTTTCAGGTCCCTGATTTGGTCTTCAGATGACCGAATACCAGATGAAATAGCAGAGCGGTGAGTCTTGCGTAACAGCTCTGTTAACACTAACCAGCAAGAATGACAGCTAGGTGCGGGTACTTAGCAAATAGTTAATAAAGCAGACATCTAAACCTAGGCCTTCTCCTCCATAGGAAGACTTAGGAGACCTGATTTGTGCACACTTGCATATGTGTGAGTAAAACATGTAGAAATAGCGAAAGGGAGGTACGGCTGGGTATTCCCTTGGTGAATCCAGCTGTCTGAACTTGTTTATCCAGAACGTGCCTAAAGTGCTAGACAGTTTGGGGTTGACTAGGGAACCACGGACTTCCAGCCACAGTGTTTCAATGTGAACATTTGAGGCTTAGTCGAGGCTGGAGTTGAAGGAAGTTCTAACCAGCAAAACCGCAGCTCCTGTGAATTGTTTCTTACCTGGATACAGGGCTGTGTGCGGCCTGATTTCGTTTAGGTGACAAAACCGAAGTAGTAAGGTGGTGCTCTCGTTTATTTGCAAAGGAATTCACCTTTGGGAAAACATCGTGCTGTTGAGCTCTTCCTGATACATAACGAAATTTTTGTTTAATATCTAGAAAACTGCCGAAACAAAGTCAGTTAGAAGGCCAGAGGTATGGATGTCAGAAGCCTCAACGACAGCAGTTGATGGAGTGTCCCTCCAATGCATTCGATGGTGGACAAACATTCGGATTGCAAGAGTGTTCATGACGAGGGAAAACTCAGTCTTTCGAGATGACATTCAGTAAATGATTTTACCGTATGGGTTCAGCAAGCATTTGGGCACACGCATCTAGGCATTTATTGACCACCGATGACTGGCAGCGTGTTTACTCTGCTGCCGAGACCGAGTGTATTAATGTAAGCATTACTAACAGACGGAGGAAATTCACAAAAGTGATCTTCCGTTCTAACGTTTGATGTAAAAGACTAGTTGTTGTAGTCGGATCTATCGTTCACTAAACGAGGCTCATCACAATTTGTGAAAGTTGAGAAACAACCGTAAATTATTCAAAGGTTGCACCGCGATCGCAAACTTTTCGTCCTGTCGACTAGGGGTTGTAAGCTTGAAATTGTGGACGCTCAAACCTCCCTCCCGGGAAAAAAAGACATTACAGTTGGAGAATGTTCATTACATGCAGAGTCACAAATCTTTTAAAAATAATCCTGTCCCAGAACTTGGATGCCAAATCCTTTCATGTAGCCGCACTCAGTACTGGCATGCCGCAAAAGAAATGTCGGATAATTTGAAGTCATATTCATGTGCGTTAATGGTTCGTAATCTTTAAAGAGCAGAAAAATCGAAACAAGGGAAGCATTTCCTACTGTGTCACAACTTAAACAATTACACAAGACTACTGCAGGTATCTGTAAACGGCTAAAACCCAATAGGAATAGTGTATGCATCTGATTTTCGACGAGAGAAAGACGCCTTCAAAGTGCTAATTAAAATAAGAAATGTCGTAACGAGACTAGCGAACGGAAAAAAACCTTATGGAACATCGACGGGTCATCATTAGGCCTACCACGTTTTGCGGAAATCATACTCTCCGGCCAAATACTAAGTAACCTAACTTTCATAATCACTGATCGACAATAGGATCATGCGCTTTCAGCCACATTTTTAGGGATATGGGTCGCTTTGGAGGTTCACGGAGTCAAGGATTAACAAAAGTCAAATTGTTTAGGGTAGATTCACTTTCTCTACTAGTAGTGCACTCGCACATCAAATAACTGTGTTGAAATACCTGGAGGGAGAACTTAGCAAACTAATACACAGAAGATAAGCTACAGCAAGGGCGCTCTTGAATAGCCCCGTTACATTAACATTTTTTGCCTGTTGATACTTTCAAGACTGTCAAACGCAGTCCTTAAAGGTCAATGGACGCAACACAAAGTCGCGACCAAAATTGACAGCGGAGACCTGTTCTCTGGAGAGTCGATTTCGTATACGCGTCAAAGCTGCCAATGGAAACTGGAAATCCGATGTGGGCTTCACATTTTAATAAAAACGAAAAGTGTATTGCATCTGAGAACCTAAGGACATTCGCCCAAAATAGCCATATACTTTGCAAACTATGAGCTATAAAAGTAGACAAAACTGCAAATCATTCTGTACTTAGATTATGACGAGCAGAGCTACTTCCCCCGCCCGATGAGATTACCCTACGCTGCCTGACGCGGGATATATAGGCTGCAAGAGAAAAACTAGTCCATGCCCCTTAAAATAACCTCGCTGGATTAGCTACCGCAGTGGGTGGGGTCCAATGGATGGAAATTCGTATTGTGGTGGCACGGTCAGCACAAGTCAGTCGATGCAGTGGTAGGCCCTGTCGCAACGACTCCCACCAAACGCATTGATGGACTTGTTGGATACTTCTACACTATCAGACCCCTGCACCCAACTCTAGTCTCTGGCCCCTTGAAGCTGTGCTCTGCCCGGCTGTCACATCGTGATGGCGGGCTAAAATGGATGAGGGTATCCGGCATATGTCCTCATACCTGGTAAACCCTTCGCTAGTTCCCATTTCCTTCCCTCCAAAAGTCCTCTGGAGTTGCCAACGGATGATTTTATAGGCTGCTTGGGCTAATTCAGATTGTATTTCCGTCATCACACGGTCGCGATCAACAGTGAAAATCGGCAGTCGTTCCACTTAACCACATGATTCCTGTCTCTTACTGTGAAAGAGTCAAGAAAGTGCGCCCTAAAATCACGTAGACCACACCATCAGGAATTTGAACGTGGCTAATGAATGTCAAACATGTTTTAATTCCCTGGTCCTCTTCTGCCACCTACCACAGCCCTGGCCGCCCTTGAACTGATTGAATATAAGTTACGTATGATGACTGTCAGTGAGATTCTCTTTTCAGAACAAAGATAAGTATACGAAGTATGGGTAAGGTCTGTATTCCTCCGAAGCGAACACCCAAAAGTCGAATGACAAAACATTCAGGTTGCCTTCGTCATCATGAACGACGTCGTTAGGCAAATGTCCTGTCGTTTACCAGGAATCAACGATCATCGCATAACCATTTGGCTTCTCACTCGGTGGGACGAAATTCTCCATACTCATCAGTTCCCATACCCTGTCCCGGTGACGGTCAACGACGACTGAAATAGCAGAGCGGTGAGTCTTGCGTAACAGCTCTGTTAACACTAACCAGCAAGAATGACAGCTAGGTGCGGGTACTTAGCAAATAGTTAATAAAGCAGACATATAAACCTAGGCGTTCTCCTCCATAGGAAGAAGTCTCAGAGGAGGACTTCGATGTCGGGAGCAGACGGAAGAAACTGCGTGAAGACATGTTCGTTGGTCTTTAGAAGTCCTCGGATAAACACGCCGACAACAGTAAGACTGGCTCGGCTAAAGCGATGAATGAATTCGGCATTTGCAATCCAAGAAAAAGGCTACATATGACCTGCGTAAACAGCAAAACCGACGCCATTAAGACAGCATCCTTCCGATGCCGATGTTCTGTGTAGCATAGGCTAGTGACTGGTTGTCTCACAAGACAAAATAAATCTGAAGGTATACAGACCGCGACGAAACGAAGAACTTGGTTGCGGCCATCAAAGCAGTTTACAGTCATTTGTCCACGGAAATCGTGTCACTGATTAGCTCAGATAATATAATCCTAGTGTCGCAAAGATGAGTGATTTTGAAGCGTTGAGCCGAGCACTTCAGAGTCGCCCTCAGTCGTTCACCTGCAATGCGCTATGGGGCATCAACAGATGGACCCAAGCAACACTAAATATCGACCTTCATCGCCCCCCAGGGCAGATCAACAAATGCCAAACGTAAAAGCTCCGAACGCCGACTCAATTCCGGCAGAAGTCTGCACAAACGATAGCCTACGATGTCTGAATAAACTCTAGGCTTTCATCCATTGTGGTCGTATAGTTTGGGAATTATTAGTTATACAAGTGTCTGGACGAAACAAAACCATTTCGTATGTAAGTACAGCCCAAACGACCGACAAAACTACCTTTCGACCTTACAGTGCCCGATGCAGAATATAAAGCAGCGAGAACAAGATAGTCCCCGCCGCTCCAAAGGAAAAGGAAATGTATGAGTCGGTGACAATCATCACGGATCTTCCTCATAATTGCAGGTAAGATATTTGCTTGCGTGCGGTTCAGTCGCAGGAACACACATTTAAAGAAGGAACTAATTCCAGAAACACCATACGTATTCCGGTTTGTCATCTGCTAAATGACATCATCTAGGGAATTACGACGAACTCGTGGTAAATATCAATGGAATTCTGCCCACAGTAATAAACAGATCTACGTATCTATGAAAAGCGGTCTTAAGAAACATTAACATTGATGACAAAATGTCAACTCTAGAACTAACCAATTTTCTGGCAGGACGCAGTACCTAGTTTGAAATATTCGCGACATTCTTTTCAAAATGGAACTGAGAATGCACAGGACTGTTGTCATGACTAGTTGTAGCGGCCGAGGACGTCAAGGGTAGCACACACACCGAAGTAGAGCAGCACTGGGAAGAGACCCTGGCTAACGTTGATCTGAAGTGCATTGTGAGTAAGTCGTAATACTCATCCGCACGTGAGGGAAGAAGGAACGTCAAATGGGCGATAAGGTATAATGGACAGAGATAGGAATTGAAAATATGTATAATTATAGTCAATTGTACAAGCAGAATGAGTTACAACAGTTGAGTAACTTGTCTGGATGGAGAGACGATACGGACGTGCCAGATAATTAACCCGTTGGGGAACGCGGCGCTGTAGGCAACTGCAGGGGAGGGCCGAGGGAGGTGCCGACGTAGAGAGAGAGAAAGAGAGAGAGAGCGCGGTGCGAGCGTCACGGTAAGTTGCGGGAAGGGGGGTCGGCGGAAGTTAGAGGAAGGGACACCGGCCATCTTCACCGGCACGCAGTTACGCCATCACCATCCTAGGTATGCGCCCAAAAAGTGTTGTTTTTTTTCATTAAAGCAACCCTATAGAGGTAGTGGGACGTTACATAGGCTCTTGTAAGTGATGTAGCCTTGGACAGCGCGCCTAATCCAGACTATAAAAGTGGACTACCTTTGCCTCAGTTGCCTCTGAAGAATACAGAAGATGAAGTTGGGGGCGAGAATTCTGGACATTGGCGTCCTCGGCAATCTCTCAAGGCTGGAGCGGGTTCGATTGCGATGGAGCGGCCGTATTGTGAGGATGACCGATGAGCGTCTGCCGCTAACACTGCCAGTGGTTCTCATAGGCAAAAGTGACCAATATGACGATATACGGACACACTAAGTACCTGCCCAAAGTACCTAAAAATCAACCATAAAATCAGAATAGCCTTCGTGCGGAATCGTCAAGCTTGACTAATTGTTATAAGAGCTGATGCGATGTCATAAGCACCTTTGACTGGAATGGCTCTGCCTAGTTTTGACTACCTCCAAATCCTGCTGACGTGTCAGTACTGTAACTTGCCATTCCTGTTCAAATTGGAAATTCTGAATTGGCCGCAGTATTAACACGAACAGTCCAACCGCCACAGCACCACCAACGTCATCACCAGCGACACCAACTTGACCATCTGTCCTCATTGTACTCACAGCGAGAGGAACACCGTCAGTACACAAGGGACGCCCAGTACCAGCAATGTAGACACGATACCAATATGCCCTTATTGAGGTTGTACATTCGAAGCACGTGTCAGCATAATGGACCGCATGCTAATCCATCGTGTGGAGGATCAGCGGACAGTCACATGCGAACCCATTGCAATAATCAGAAAAACAGCACAGCCGGGGTCTGTCTTGCGCCACCTCAATTAGCGTGCGCACAATTAAACGACGCACGAAACTATTTGGTCGTACGCACACATACTTCAATCATCAGCGAAACGTCGCAAGTCAACATGTATACATCTCGGCTCTGCCGTTTTATGAAATGCGGTCATGTACCGTCGGAGACAAGAATTAGCCGGGGGGAGGCTCTCGACACGTCAACCAGTATGCTCACTCTCATTACCAGTCGGTCAGCAGGCCCGGCCGGACCGCTGGTACATGGAAGAGGAGAGACAGAGACCGATCGTGGGGAATCCTTCCACATGTCAAATCAGTGGGCTCCTCCGCATAGAAGATCAGACGCGTTTGAGCTTAACATGACACCTTAAAGATGTGACCTGGGGGACTGTCAGAGGACAGGATAATCCGGACCTATTCATGGGTGAGGGTTAGCTCGCAGTGGTTCCCTAATGTGACCTTTACGGCGCCTTCAACATCGGCGAGATTAAAGCTCCTGCCTTAGCAAAGCCTGGTAGATGAGCAGTTTGTGTTCAGGTCGTGTGTTGCAAAGAAACAAATCCGAAGGCTTTAACAGCCAGGTCATTGAAGTCACTGCCGCAGTCTTCAATGGCCGATAATCTGCAAACTCTTTGGGACACGAGCGTACGACACGTGCCTGTCCATCGTGTTGCCTCATGATACATTTAATGTAATAAGTCAACACCAACAAGTAGCACCTGCAAGTTACTTCAGAAAGAACCTTCGACGTAGACGCCTCCCTGTCATCGAAATGCGACGTTTCTCGAAGAACAGCCACTGGGGTAGCTGAAATAGCATTCCCCTTCGGTGATGGAACTTTTTCAACCTGGACAACACCTATTATGGCCGAATCTAACACTTTAGGAGTTGAGCAAAGTCCCTCTTTTATTATCATCCATTCCTCTGCAGTGACTCCATAATCGCACCCTGATTTTAGCTGAAATTTACAATGAACTGACGGTTGGGATGGGCCATCGCAAGAGTCCAACGTAGTCTCCCGGTACAAGAGTTAGCTAAAGCGAGTTTGAGAGCCCGATATTTTGCCTGCATATCTAACATGTTCGTGAATTGCAGAATGCATGAATTCGTGAAGCGAGTCTCAAGTTTAGACTGGGGCGAAAATGAACGTTTTGGTACCGTCTACTAGTCGAATCGTTTCAACAGAGATTGGAGGTTGACGATGACGCCTACCGTGGCCTAAGGCTTATTTTTAGTTCAGACTTCAGTGACCGCAGACAGGCCAGAAATGGTCATCCCAGCTCAGCCATCGCTCTGTTAGAAACATCTCTCCATTACTGCACGGTAAACTCTAGATTCAGAGTCCAAAAGCCAAACGGAACCACTCACATTCCGTCGCCACTGCATCACCATTATTATTATTATTATTATTATTATTATTATCGTCGTCGTCGTCGTCGTCGTCATCATCGCCATGACCACCACCACCACCACCACCACCACCACCACCACCACCGCCGCCGCCGCCGCCGCCGCCGCCGCCACCACCACCCACACCAACCTCTGCGGCGCGCTATTTCATAGGCGACCTTAATTCAAATACTTTTCTCACTATACGTACTCGTGAATCTGCGGCATCTGTGTGGTATGATCAAGTATCCATATTTAGGGACGTAATACTCACCACCCTACGAGAACATGTAGAGAGGATGCAGAACAGAAGACGCTTCCTCATGCAGCCTACGCAGCTACTGAACGTAAACCACGTGATCGAAGCACGATAAAAAGTTCTTCGACAGGTCTCATTGATTTTAAGCGGAGTTTTTGAATAATACAGCGACAAAGGGTAACTCTGGCGCCCTTTAGATTTGTCCACAACGTAGCTTCAGTTACTTGGAAACAGCTCAAAAGTAGAGTAAATCAAAAAAACCTAGAATAAAATTCCAAAATCTCAGTGAAGACGCGGTCTGTCTCATCGGAAGGCTACTAGGACTTTTTTCAAGCGCGAATATTAGATGTTTTAGATTCTAATATCTCCTCAAATCAAGCACAGGTGCTGCTGAGTATTAAAATTTATTTTATAATGTTTCACCTACCTCCTTCGTTGTAGTCGATGTTTCCTAAAATCACCAATGACTGTCTGCGGAATTCGCCTTAGAAAAAAAGGAAGCAATGTAGCAGACTGGCAATCAACAGAAGAACTCAAAAGTAGTCAACAAAGTCTATTTAATATGTATGACAACATTAGAATCTCCAGGTAGATATGAGACCGTACTGGGATTCACTGCCTCAAACACACTGACGAAGGGCTGGGAAATATATTCGTTACGAGTTTTAATCCCTCTAGTTCAGAAGTCAATAACTGGAGACATTTATTCAATCACTGGCCTGCCTAAAAGCTCACGTAAATAAAACACTGGTCTTAGCAACCGGCACGCGCATTTCGACAGACGCATGTCTGTTGACAGCATGTAGCGCAATGTTTGCTTTTCACTTCTGCATTCTCGATTGCCCGGTGACCAAAAACAAGTAGTTAAAACGTTTCTACTGTTATTAGTAAGTAAGGATTACGTCTTAATTTGCGATGGCGGTCGGACGTTCAGAGGCAGCCTGAATGAAAAATCCCAAAATTGCAAAAGCGAATATAGTAAATGGAATCAGATTTTACCACACGCTTGTGGCAGGCGAGCGAATAACCATGAAGAACACTTGAAATCATCGAGCGTTCCCAGCGGTCATTAAACTTATTTTCTGTGTGCGTATTTTGCGCCATTTAGAAAATCATAATCGCTCGTTAAGTCGGGGTCGTGCCTGTCGGCCAAGGTGAGAGATGTACAGCACGCCATGGATTAAAGATAGTATGAATTAATTTCAAAAGTTAAGTTACACGCAAAATGCGGAGGATAGCGGACCGCGGAACACACATTAACATCATCGTCAGGGAATTAGGGATGTCCAGTTAGATGGCATGGGTGTTAGGTCGCACCATGCGGACAGTGACTATTATTCACGGTACTCAACTGGCACCCATCTCCCACCTGCGGCTTCCAGAAGCTAGACTCGGCCTATCGGCCACCCCGATAACCATCTTACCTGCATACTCGGTAATTATGCTCTTCCTCTAATCCTACCACCCCCTACCACTTCAAAAAGTTCTACGGAGAGAGCGATATGAACTCCCGTTGGCGGCCCGGGCTGAATTGAATCGCTCTCCACTAATCAAATCCGTGACACAGTGCAGTTCGACAGCCGTCCGGGATATGTAAGCAGCGCTATTTAGGGATAGCGCTGCCTATCCCCTCGTAGGGAAGGGGCTAGAAAGTGTGTTTTGAACAAGTGTTAGGGAATTACGCCATCACGTAGATACAAAGATCGCGGCCGGAAAACTACAATGAACAACAACCACTCTCGTCTCCCTCCCCTCTGCCCCACCCCACAGGCTGCTAAAATGAGTCCGCCCACTCTGGCAGCCTGGAATGTTAGTTCCCCTTCAGGCAATCCGAGGACAAACCGATCGGGACGGAGGGCGACGCTGATGTGCTACAAGGTGGATATCGCCACTCTCGGCGAGACTCTCTTCTCTGAACAAGGTGCTGGCTGCACCTTCATCTGGAGCCACCGTCTAAAGGCAGGGTGATGCTACGCTGACGTCGCCTTCACCCTCCGGGACGACATCGTGGGATAACTGCTCTGTCTGCTGTAGCGCATCAGCGACCGCCTGGTGACCCTGTGCCTGCCACTTCGGGGAGTCAAATCTGCCACCATCGTTAGTACCTACTCTCCCACTGACCAGCTCCGACGAGGTTAAGACCAAGTTCTGCGAAGACCCAGACGGTCTTTGACGGCTGAGTTGAAGGCGAACAAGCTGGTTGTCCATGGTTACTTCATTGGTCGCGTCACTACAAACCGCGATGCCTGAAAGGGAGTGCCGGGTCCCATGGAATTGACGGCTGCAACAATAATGGTCTCCTCCTGCGAACCTGCACGAAACATCGCTTTTTCCCCACCAACACACTTATTCCGCCTGCCGACGTGAGAGAAGGCGACATAGATGCATCTCGATATCGACGCTGGCAGCTGCTAGACTATGTTCTCGTCCGGAGGTAAGATCAAGAGGACCTGCTGGTGACAGGGCGATCTGCGACGCCGACGGCTGGACGGATCACCACCTTGTCATCTCCAGGATGAGGCCCCGACTGAAACCACGCAGAAGACCACAAGGTATGCAACTACCAGGTAAGTTAAACATTCCCTCAGGAATGGGCGTACACCGATCCACCTGCTTCCCGGAGCAAACAAGTCTCGTATTGGTTATAGGGGTCACGGACAGGCAACCACCTAACAGGTCGAAGTCGGCCTAGCTATGAGGGGAGACGACAGAGTCTGGGGGTAGACTAATGCCGAACTGTTTCGGACATGCTCGCCTTCATTTTGCCAACCATGATTCTGACCAGCAGTTGAGACCGGAAACACAAACATGCTCACAGACACACCTGGTGCAACTGGTCTACCAGTTGGGTCATAAGCACTTCATCGAACCGAAGATTATCAGCGCCTTGTCACTTGACATTCTCTACTGCTGCAGATCGGGTATTTATTCAATCAGGAATGGGCGTACACAGATCTATTTGCTTTCCGAGACGAAAAAGTTTTGTATGGGTGATAGGGGTCATGAACATGTAACCACGAAAGCAAACAAGCCCGAAACAGTTCTGTATAAATCTACCCTCCAACTGTCGTCTCCCCTCTGCCAACAAAGGTAAACACTATTCCGTCGAAGTTGCCTACTCACCGTTTACATTTCAGCAATCAGTTGGCCCAGCACCTGAAAGATCTGTCGGCCACGGATGGCAGCGATACCGTAAAGGCTCAGTGGTGTCAGCTGTGGACTGCTATCCACTGAACTGCTTTGGACGTCCTCGGTCGCGCGCGTTGGTAATAGCAGGGCTGGTTCAACGGTGCCGACATCAGGAAGCTGCTCGTTGAAATGCACAAAGCCTACATGAAACATCGGACCGACACAAGCAGGGCGGTTATCTTCCGCTATCGTCGCGTCGTGCATCACCGAAAGTGAGAGATGTGAGACGTGGAGGAGACATAATCGATGGAATAAAAGTTTTGTTCGCTTGACGTTTCGCATTCCTGCTCGAGCCAGTCATCAGAGACAAGAGCAGATACGGGTGGCCCCATGACTGCAGTATTTATAGGTTGCAGTTGCCATGCTACTGCCTATCTATGGAAGTTCGCAGCTTCCCTCTTTATCAGGCACTTGGTGTGATGACTGTTGGATGGCCGACATTTGCGTCGTTAATCTCTGCATTTTCGTCACGGGTGTTGGATGTTGGTGTAATGGTTGTCCGACCATCTGATCCGACGGCCCAGGCGCTGGGAACAATGTTCACCTGGGTGACCCACAAGGTCGAGGAAATTCAGGGGCATGCCGACTGCAATGAAATCAAAAACCCCTTCCCATCATTCGAGGCGATCTACGGCCTCCCAATAAAAGGAACTGCGTCCCTTCTCAACTCCGACTGAACAAGACTTTTGACAGAGAAATCGTAGGTTCTGAAGCGTTCTCAATCGCTCCCCTAGAACCTTCAGCGTCGCCATTGACCAAGTACCCCAATCGGAGAAGAACAACAACCTAGATCTCCCGCCTTCTCTCCCCAAAACCATTTGAACAGTGCATCAGCTGTCCAGCGGGGAAAACCAGGGGATCTGAGCGATTCCGTCCGAAGTCTACAAGCACGACGGCCCCCAGCTGATGGATCACCTCACAACGCTATTCTAGATGTGACCCAAAGGACAAGTTCCTCAGGGTTCCAAGGATACGACATTCGTCCATCTCTACTAGTGGGTGGGGAACCAGAAACTCTATGATACTCACGGAGGCATCTCACCGATCTGCGTTCGGATTCGCCTCAACGGTCATCTCGAGCAAGCCCTTCCCCGGAAGGTCAGTATGGCTTCTGACGCCACCGTGGAACCACCAACATGATCTTTGCCGCGCGCCCGCTGCAACAGAAGTGCCAGGAAATTGTGACCCGCCTCTGCACAAACTTCATGTACTTGAAGAAAGCCATCGACGGGATGAACGGCGATAATTTGCGGAAAATAATGCAGAAATCCTGCAGCCCTGAGCAATTCACGCGCATGGTGCGTCAACTCCGCGACGGGATGACGGCGCGCGTCAAGGACAATGGGACATTCTCAGAAGCACCCGCAGTGGTCAACGAATTGAAACAGGGCCACCTATCCGCTCCCACGCCTTTTAGTCTCATGTTTTCTCCCATGCTGATAGACGTCTACTGCGAGGAGCGCCCCGGATCTGTGTCGCCCACATGAACCATGGTCAACTTCTTAATAGCCGGTGCAGGTAGGCCCCGGCGCGTCTATCCATGACCCACTCTCCGTAGATACTTGCGCGCCCAACACCGCGACAGTAGCAGATATGCAGCGGAGTCTGGCCCTATTCGCTTCTAGCTGCACCACCTTCGAGCTGACCATTAAAACGGACAGAAGGGTGGTCATGCATTGACCACCACCCAGCACTGCTTGCAATGTTCCTCTGATTAACATTAACGGCACCTGTTGCGATTAGAGGCTGACTAGAAAGTTCGCAATGGTCGACAAGACAAAGATTTCAAAACTAGAAGTCAGGGGAGACGGATTGGTGTGACAACTTTACTGACGTGTAAGGGCGTGGTAGGAGCCCTGCAAGCAATTGCCGCAGGCCTTCTCACCAGGCACATTATGCATCGCCTGTGCCCCCCCCCCTTGAGATTATTAGGCCCCAGCGCGTGTGTCAGCCCTCCGCTCTGTCCAATTTAGCGTCCGCCGGCCAATTGTAAAAAGGGCAACGTTGATTGGTCTCGAGAGGTTAGTGACAAGCCTCGAGTGGTCCCGGCAGCGAATCGACAGGGAGCGTGATGGGGACAGAATGGCAGCTAGACAAAGCGGCGAAGCGAAAGGAAGAGCGGACTGCCACACACCCACATGGAAACCACGAACAATTTCTCCTACTTAGGCAGCAAACTCTCATGATGCATCAAAATGGACGACGAAATGGCCTACTGGACCTCCATACTCAACCAAGTCTTCGACTGGCCACAGAACTCGGAATGGAATCGTCACGAGCTCCATCTCAACATTAAAATCAAGATGTACAAAGTTGTCATCTTGATGAGGCTGTCGTATGCTGGGTAGACTCGATCACTTACCCCGCAGCTGTTTCCAGCAGATACTAAAGCCGAAGTGGCAGGTCACGATTCCCGACATAGAAGTTTTGCAACGGACCGAAGTTCTGTGCATCCACGCCATGCTTAGGCAACTGCAACGACGGGGGAACGGCCGCCTCGTAGGGATGGACGATGAGCGACTATCCACACGACTCTTCTATGGAGGTGTCATCACGGTCGAACTCGCAGCTAAAGTGACACCCTGAAGAACTCTTTGAAGCGATTACAGATCACCATGGAGACCTAGGAAGACCTCTCACAGAACCGATTGGTCTGAACAAGAGCAGTGAAGACTATAGCAGCAGTATATGAAGCCAACCAGAATGAGAACCTCGCAAGCCTCAGGTGCTCCTGATCCTCGGTGACAACATTCAAACACTCCCAGCATGGTCGCGCTGTCAGCGAAAATCCCACGCACGGATCGGCCTTGTTGGACGTCTCCGGACCCGGTGCACCGACAACCGGGCAATTCCAACCGCCGCTGCTCTAATCTCCGTGGCAACAAACACCCTCAACGGCAGTGATTACAATCCCGGTGCCCCGCCGCCGTCGATAACCGCTATCATCATCCCTTCCACAATCATTACCACTAACCCTTCCACTCCCGCCACCGGTCAGGACAATCCCGACACCCGCCAATCGCCACCCAATCTCCGGCGATGTGGATTATTTTCAAACCTTTCTCTATTGCGATCACATATCCAAATTACGCATCTGCCTGGTCGGTCGCTTGCAAATCCTCCGTGCTGCTATCAACGCACCATTTCCAGGAGCAATAACATACACTCACCGCATCCGCCTTCACTGCCCACTGTCCATGCACATTCATACACCGCGCCGGCATATTCGGTCATGAGCGTATCCAGAAAAGCTGAATTCATCAAAACATCGACACACCTACCACACCCACCAACTCCTATTCCCAGCCCAACAAACTCCCCATCGATCAGCACGGCCATCGCTAGCAGTGCCACAACGGTAAACGACTTACCGCCTCCCAATCCATTCTGCCCACACTTCCATCACAAATCGTCCCGGTCGGTCAATTGCGGACCCACTACACAGACTGGCGAACCAGTGCCTAGAGCACCAAAATACACTAGACGCCATTGCCCCACCTGCCCGCACTGCCTTGGCTCATTCAGTCGTCTCACGGGACAATTCGGTCCCATGCACCGCCATGAAAACCTGTGGTAAGTCGCCGCAGACGTAACCACATCACCATACATTCCCCCATCAACACAAGGGCCACGCATGAGCCCCTCCAACATTCCATCTTCCCGGTACCTATCACATAGGCGGGAGGTGTGCTCTTCAGCCGCCCTCTACCCGTAGCATCTCTGCAACATGTGAGATCCGAGCAGTTTCCCTCGTTTTATGTGAAATCCTAGTGCGTGCATATGAGCGAGGGGCATTATTCCTCACTATAAGCAATGTGACACGCTTAAAGCTATCACAGTGTGTTAAAGTCCGTTGCTTGGAAGGCTGCTGACGGAATAACTCGGACCTCGCGACTGGTCAGTGCTTGTGTGAAGTGGAGGACTGGTAGACTGAGAGTCAGACTGCAATGGCTTCCTAGTGTGGACTCTGTGACACCCCCACTCAGTTGGTCCGAGCCAATGTGGTGAGACTCGCCGAGGTACAGGTTTTCCTCGTGCCAGCCAGCTGAGCCCCCTCTGGTCTTCTTGACTGTCATGACACTGAGGCGAGGTGTAGAGGAGGAGAACGTGCGGTAGATGACGCATAAGCCTACTCTCACTACGAACGGATTCACGCGCAAGTCGCCGTTACTGCTCCCGCCCAGTTGTGGAGCACAGCGTAGACATCCTCGGAAACGACGGTCGAACTGTCATCTAATATGGTGATTCATCCGGGAGTTGTGTGAAAGTAAGGCGATAAGAGGGCATGTGTGGTAGTTCTATGAAAGTGGTGTCCACTGAATCTATCCTGGTCGCAGGACGGAATAGAAACCGTCTCTCAGTCTTGGATCTCCGATCTAGATCCCCAACAGACAGGCGCGTTACGATGTCCGACCAATACTTTGGAAACATTGCCCTGTACTGGAGCGGTCAATCTGCCAGCCGTATCCGAATTCCATGCCGGACAGGCACTACGCCTAAGTGCGGTCTCAGCTGTTAATAGCACTGTGTCACCGGTGGGCCATGAGATTTCAAAACTAGCTATCCGGTCTGGAGACTGAGTATGCCTGTCTGACCATGGTGTGAATCATAAATGGACATTTCAGCCATCTTTGTCTTCTTCAACACGACTGCTCGATTTGCAACAGCAATATAACGAGATGGAGCAATCGAAATATTTCAGCGGCTGATTTGGTTCGTCTGATTTAGAGCAGACTGATAAGTGCTGCCGGCAAACTTTTGATAGGGCGGTCTTTAAACTGGTGACTGAAAATGAGGGAACCGACAGTTCTCCCGTACTTATTCTAAGTCTCACACATTCGGAATGATTAACCTGTAGTAAATACTACTTCAATTTTATCTCCCGTTACACTTGGTAAGTAACATGAAATTGGTTCTCGGACGCAATTTATCCAGGACTTTATGCCCCGACGACCATTTCTGAGCCGCCACACTAGACAAGTTTGCCCAATCAGTGTCATTTTTTAGTTTTCCGAAAGCCACTCCACTTCCATACCGTTTGGACGCAAGGCTCTAGAAGGGGGTGGGGGGGAGAGTGGACAAGTAACCAAAAGATACGGCAGATGCACATTCAGGCCCCCCCCCCCGGACGATCTTCAGATTAGGCTGTGGTGTCAATGAGTTATGAAAGACCGCCGTGGCCATAACTTTCCAGCTACTAAGTTTGAGGAGGACTAGCAAGTCGAGAAAGAGGAGATGAAGTTCGGTAGGATGCCAGAAAAAGGCCATGCAACTTCAATTACCCTTAGTCTATTCTCATCGTATGCTAACCCCGAGATTTACTGAAAATAACTGGATGTGACCAGGTGAACTAGGAGATTCTAGTTTAAACCTTTCCCTACACGTGCAGGTTTCTATTCCCTTCGAAATCGGCCGTCACATACTCAATGCCCATATTCGCAGGAAATTGTAAAAAAGAAACACGAGCGATCGAGACCAGGCTACTGAACAAAATGACCGCCGGCTAAGCCGTAGTGAGAAGAATTAACACTAGCTCGGCGTCAGATAGACTGCCAAAAGTTATATAGTGCGTGAGAATATATTCCAAAAGGAAGGAATCTGTTCACCGGCATCAGGTGTCACTCAAGAGTCGAGACGTTGCTAGAGGAGAAAAGAGGAAAATAAAATTGGATTAAAAAGGCTGAGAAACCTCTGAGAATATTTAAACCTTAATCACAGTTCGATTTTGAGAGTATAGCACTTTTTAGACAAGCTCATTGCCCATGGAATAGCGAGTTCCATGAGGGCGAAAAATTCAAAAGTGACTTTACCCAGACAAAAGGCATTTCCGACAGGTATGAGCGCTCCTGCGCGCTTTTAGTAAAGACTTTAGATTTTAAAAAATTTCCAGAGAGAAATGTAGAGCAGGAAATAAACACCATTGAATTAACGCAAGGAGAGTTCAAAATAGCCCTTCATTTGGTCTTCAGCAGAAGTATAATTACCAAACTGCTTAGGAGATTGACATTACTGTTTCAAAGGCGAAAAGGATAAAATGTCCACAACATCTTGAGACGCATGGGTTGTTCAGTGATTTTCCGATAACGATAAAAATGGACTTATTAGTTGTACTACAGTCTAATAAAGAAATCAAGAAGACACCCCTATGCTAAAGCACAAATAATCACCACATACAGAAGCCTGTTTAATCAAATAACTCATGTACTCCAAAGGCATCTTAACCGAAAACACGAAAACCAAGTACACTTAACAAGGTATAAAACCGGCAGAGCAGTAAGCGATAACATTCGTCACCTAGGTTCCCCATGGCGGCAGGTCTTAGTTGCGTGACGGAGAAAAAGCGCCGTATAATCTGTACAAACACGCATCAGGTTTTGAAGACGGCTTTAGAAGACCAATATAGAAGACGTCTGCAAGGAAATTACTTTGGTTACTTTTAGCCGAAAAACGCGTAGAAGACTATTCAGAGGCAGTCTGAGGGGGAGATGCAGGCGGTAGCAAACAAAGCCAGGCGTGAACGGCGCTATAGGAGTGTCGTTTTTCGGTAGAGTTGTACGGGATATGCCAGCCGGAAGACGCGTTACCTTGTACGCGAGCAGCGCACTCCATAGGCTTCTGTAAGGGAGGAGAGTTAAAAAGACCAGGAACATTACAGATCAAGCAGAGAGCGACGAGTACAAAGTCCTACTAACGGATACGCAGATCGAAGTAAACGAAGTTAGAAATTCTGATCGTAAACGGTATCCCACAGGTAACTAATCAACATCACTACCACCCGGAAAAAAGGCCCGCCATGACCTTGAAGGCTAATTCACTAAATGAAGGTTGAAACGTGATGGCGAATCCCAAAACGCGAGTTTAACTCAACCCGACCACAACAGTTGTTGTTTCCAACACACTGACAGTGGGCATATCGGCCGGGAAAAGGTCAACATTCATCTCGACTGACAGCAACAGCCACATATTCAGGCTAAGCGATCAATAAATAAATAAAGTCTGTCCAGTATGTTGCACTGCCCTCAGCGGCAGCCTGTCGGCAATAATACTAGAAACATTTTAGATCTCAGGGGAAAAGGACAGTGTGTGCTTTCTGAAAACTGTCTCATAGAGGCTAAATGCTCTTAATAAAAGTGCTGTTGCAAACTTCCGAAAAGGTAGTCTGATCGGCATCAGTTCATTGGTAACAATCTAAATAAGAAATTGCTAATGTCACCTGACGATTGGAAGAAACGGGGCTAGTACCTCTTGAGTCTGAAAGTCGGCACTATCACCAGTATCCTGTCGTACACTTAGAGCAAAGACGTACGAACATATGGCTCATAAGGAAGGCTTACGTATAATGAAGTCGGTTGACCCGGATGCAAACTTATTTGTCTCGCGTTTTGCCACTTAGACAACTGTTCGCCCAATTTAGGACCGAGAGTGCACCGGTGTTGACGAAATTCATCATTGGAAATGATATAACAGGAAGGGCCGGACCAGAGGGCCAAGTAAATCATAAAAGCATCGTCATTGCTTCTATAAATGAGAAGGATGGAGAACACATAAAGGACTTCAGAACCGACTTATAACGATGGGATTTGATACAAAAGCTTCAAACAAGCCTTACTTGTGTGATGTAACAAAGCTGCGAACCGTTATGCCTGTTCGATCACCTAGCTGTCGGATAGTTTTCCAGAATTTCTTATTGTTAACAAGACCGCGTTGCTTCCCAACAAGACAAAAGTGGTGGAGATGATGCTCCTCATGGAGTCGATAAAGTGCCTGTGAGAGTGGAAAGAATGAAATGGAAACCGTTAATTGTTTCAAGTTACATAGAACGCAAAATAAGGAAGAACGTGTTTTTTAAGGGGGAACGCACGCTGCAGAGAGCATTTGAGAGGGTTTCCTCCGGAAGCGACGATATTTTCCTCGGTGATAGTGCCGTGTGAAAAAAGTTGGGAAGGTCAATCACACAATCGAATTTTCGGTCAGCACCCTGGATGAAATTTTTGAGAGATGCCAGTTCCTCAGGTGTTGTAGTGAGGTAGAGTTCATCAGAATTTTTACCCTACCGAAATTCGTGTATTAGTGAGTACTTACCAAGACAACAGAGTTAAAGAATCCCTCCGCAAGCGAACAAATGTCACTATCGGATATACGGTATTTTTCCAAACCAACATGACAACTGCCACAAGTTAATCTAAAAAAATACGAACGCGACGGGAAGTAACCCCATGGCCTTGACACCAAGAGTCCCTGTCCAACCGCGCCTACAACTGTGTGAAGATACTCAGGGGGATTACCTCTCAAAAAAAGTCTTTATTTTAGTAATGACGGAGGAGGAAACTATCCACTCATGAACCCCTAACTTGTTCAGTAAACGCTCCATACAGTACATAGCGGAGCTGGATTGATCAAAATCAACACGGTTCACAAAAGTTAGGTAAAAATCATCAGACGGTTGAAGGCCGTGAGTGTGAAATAAGTCAATCGTCTCAAAGACTTCGTCGTAAGGCGCATACTTCGCAGCCGCCACCAGGATGCAAAGAAACTGTCCGAGTGGCAACCCGTTCTTTACGGCGAGATCAAGGTAAAAGAAGGACTCTTTGTATAACGGAGTAAGGCTAAGACAGAAGGCAATATCTGCAGAGAAAACGACAGCCTCCTCGGGGGAAAGTTCACTACGAAGACTGAAGTAAAGTGATTCGAATTCAGAAAAACGGCCGCTCTGCCCCAATATTTTGAGGAGAGATAACAGTGTGTGGTGGGAATGTTGTCGTGGTGATCCCAGAATAAACATAACTAATGAATCAATGACATTTTGCTTTCTGTGGGACCAAGACACTTCGAGAAATCGTTTCCAGAAAGACCTTTTAAGATATTCGTTGCATTTAGGTACTTGTAATTCCCTCATTGTGTCTTCCAGTTTGGACTTTTCGATGAAAACATCATCAACGTTTGTCAAATGAGAGTCCAATTGGCGAAAGTCGGACTTAAAATGGTTAAAGTCAAACTTGACTAGCATTCTCAAGCAACTGTGCAGTTGGCGGGAGGGCAGGGTTCTGTAAGTGTTTAACAAGCCCCATCGTAAGCCTAAAAATAAGAGGCACCGAGTCATCCACCAGAGAAAAAACTGCACACCAATGTCAAATTTGCGCCGCATCCTCACCGCTGTCTCTGAAAGGGTTCAAGGCTGAATCTCAGTCCCATATAGTGACCGAAGGCAAATATTATAGATCTCCGAGCTGGACTTCAGGTCCACAGAAAGGGTAAAGAAAGAAGTATTTCACTTGATCCAGTTATGAAAACCTCGGCGACATCGGTGAGACTCGAACTTACGACAGTAAGGAAAGGACTTAATTACAGCCATCGCCCTAACCACCTGAACTACTAGGCCCTACCGGAAGCCGTGAGTTTAATTACACTTGGGTCAGGTTACCCGCCGAGCCTACGGCGGCATATGGAATCACAACTGAGGGAAATTAATTATTCAAGTCTGCCAAAAACATTAACTAGATAAATATTTATCATTTAACAGAAGAAACTGATTCAGTGCAACAGGCATTTAGGAAGAATGGATAATACTCGATACCTGCTGGAAAATGGAAAGGTTAACAAAGGAAACTATTTTCGTCAAATGGACGGCTTGTTGGGCTTAACTGTAATAGCAAGATATATCGTATTCGGTGTCACAGAGATGCGAGTGATTAAAGAAGGCTATACGCACACGGTTCCAGAGTGCTGCAGACGGATTGGCCGAACATTTTCACGCGAACTGCGACGGCTTCTGAGACTATTCTTGAGTTTAAACTTTGCGAAATTATGCTTCGGTGATACTTTCAGTCACGGAGATATCCGGAGGATGTCATTAAGAAGGTCGGTCAATCAAGAAATTTGGTCAAGTAAGAATTCTTACTTGTAGTTTAGATCTATACTCAGTTACCCGCCTTTTAAATTTCATGCAACTCACCCAAACTTTAGTTAGTTGGTATAGTCAGTTAGTTTGCTTGTTAGTATAGTTATTTAAGTAGTTATTTGGTATAGTTAGGTAAGTAGTCAGTATATAGTCACTGATTTTGAAAGTGCCGTGCAACTCGCCAAACTTTTCCCTTTTAATGACTTTGGGCTTCCAGTGGTGCGTCCAGAAACGTTACCCGGTTAAATATTGGGATAAGCTGTGCTTATCACTTTACCTACATAACGGCAAACGGTCGATGTTTACTATAGTGAGTTGGCAATGCCATTCTTGAAAGGTCATTTTGCAATCGCATTTTTACCCTGATTACCATATTTCTTTGCTTTTCTGGCATAAATTTCGGTTTTTGGGGTTGCGTGCTCTGTTGGACTTCATCCGCAAATGCTTTATTTAACACATCCCATGACAGTTCGACCGTCGATTTCGACGATGTCCACCGTGTGCCTCGCAGCTGCAGCAGCGGTGGGAGCAGGGACGGTGACTTACGCAGGGGTTTATAGTGCCAGTAGACTTGCGTAGCATCTACCTACACTCTCTCCTCCTCCCCCGCCTGGGCCCGGTGTCAAGACAGAGTCAAGAAGACCGGAGACGAGGGAGGCCGCAGGTGGATGGCTCGGACGGATCCTCACCTTGGCGTTCCACCACACCCCCTGGTCCACACAACAATAACCAGGATTTGAACCAACACAACATAGATTTGGAGGCTGGCACGGCCGAAGCCGCACCTGGGCGTGCCGCCAACGCCTGGCTCGGATCCCACACTGTGATGGGAACGCCATAAAGGCCACATTAAAAAGGAGCCATTGCAGCATGACTCTCAGACCGCCTCCAGTAATGGAGGAGGTCCAAGGTACCCCGTCAGTTGGCAACCTTCCAAGCCACGGCTTTTAGCGCACCGTGATAGCTTCAAGCGCGTCAGATTGTTTATAGTGAGGAGAAAGTGCGCTGAGTCGTCGACCTCACTCCCCCTTCCCACTACCACACCTCAGCCGCTGTCCGAGCCGGTCAGCAGACTGGAGTGGGGAATGGGCGCGGTGGCTGACATGGTCGACTGACCATGCCTGCGCGCGCCACAGCACGACCTGGCCCCCCATACACACAAACACCAGGATTTCACACAACAGGGGGTTGAACGACGTGTCTCTCACATGCGCGAGAGGGTCGTAAAAGGTGCTGCTTCAGCCCGTCCCCAGCCCACCAGTCCGCCTCTACACAACACACACACACAACGTGACGAACTGCGTGAACCGAGAACGGGCGTCAATCAGCAACCTTCCTATCCACGACACTTGACGTGCCGGGATAGTCTCGGACTCAAGTCACTCGTGCAGCCGAGGCCGCATGGGGACCGAGTCGAGATGCACACTTCCCACTTGCGTGGGAGGCGGCAGTTGAGTGCATGAGGTGTGTGAGGGCTGACGTCTAGTGGGGTGATGATGTTAGGAGGTAGAGTAAGGAAATGTGTGGTGTGACCGGCGGTTGTCTACCGCAGGTCGTTGTGGATGCGCATGTGGCCGAATAGACCCATGCGATGCGTGAAGGTGCGAGGGCAGTGTGGGCAGTGGAGGCGAGTGCGGTGGGTGTAGGTTGGTGCTCCAGGCACTGGTTCGCCAGTCTCTGTGCGATGGATTCGCAAGTGACCGACTAGGCCGATGCGTGAGGTGAAGGCGCGTGGACAATGTGGGCATGAGAGGTCGGCGGTGTCGGTGTCAGCTGTAGAGGAAGCAGAGGTGTTGGTGGTGGCGGTGGTGGTGGTCGGCGCGTGTGACGGTGGGGCGAGGATGGGTCTGGGCGTGTTAGATGTCGTGGCTGTATCGGAATTGCGGTCAATGCCTCTCTCGTGGATGCGCATGTGGCCGAATAGACCCATGCGATGCGTGAAGGTGCGAGGGCAGTGTGAGCAGTGGAGGCGAGTGCGGTGAGTGTAGGTTGGTGCTCCAGGCACTGGTTCGCCAGACTCTGTGCGATGGATTCGCAAGTGACCGACCAGGCCGATGCGTGAAGTGAAGGTGCGATCGCAGTGAGGGCAGATGTAGTCCGGGCCCTCACATCTGTTGATGAAGGTTGCAGGGGTTGTGCCTGTTGTTGTGTCAGGTGCGGCTGTGGTGAAGTCGTGCGCTACAGACGCCGGAGTGGCCGTCGTTGTAGCAGTGAAGGAGGAGGTGGAGGAGGAAGCGGGGGAGTGAGGGGTGGTAAGGTCGGTGGCGTCGATGTCGGCTGGGGAGTGGTTAGTGGGTGCACAAGGTGATGGATTGGGAGTGGGGCTCGGCAGGGTGGGTGTGTCAAGGCTGCGGTCAATTCGCTCTCGTGGATGCGTATGGGGCCGAATAGGCGCATGCGATGCCGGAAGGTGCGAGGGCATTGTGGGCAGTGGAGGCGAGTGCAATGTGTGTAGGTTGGTGCTCCAGGCACTGGTTCACCAGTCTCTGTGCGATGGATTCGCAAGTGACCGACCAGGCCGTTGTGTGAGGTGAAGGTGCGGTCGCAGTGAGGGCAGGTGGGGGTGGTTGCGGTTGCTGTGTTGTGGTTGGCGATGTGTGAGACGGCAGCCTGAACGGCCACCGCTGGGGCAGTGGAGGAGAAGGAGGAGGATGGAAGTGGTGGTGCAGAAGGAGTGTCAGAGTTAGTTGGCGGAAGAGAGGACAAGGAAGAGGCGGGCGCGGGGACGATGGCTGGAGCAGTTCGAGAGGTGCAGTTGGTTCGAAGATGTCCAACAAGTCCGATTCGTGCCCGGAATGTCCGTTGACATCGAGGACACGTAGGGAGAGGTTGTGCGGCGGCGTTGCGTATTGGGCGAATTTGTGATTTGCGGACTTCGCGTTTCACTTTGGCGGCGGCGATGCGGTTGGCTTCGTAGATAGCAGCGCCCGTCTTCACTGTTCTCCTCCATGTCGGACGATCGCGGGCGAGCTCTTCCCAGTCGGTCGGGTTGATGTGCAGGCGCTTCAGGGAGGACTTCAGAGTATCTTTGTAACGGCGAATTTGGCCTCCTTGACGACGAGAACCCGTCGCGACGTCTCCGTAGAAGAGTCGTTTGGGTAGTCGCTCGTCGTCCATGCGCACCAGATGGCCGCTTCAGCGCAGCTGCATTTGTCTCAACATGGAGTAGATGCTCAGAATTCCCGTCCGTTCCAGCACTGCGGTGTCGGGGATGCGGTCCTGCCAGTTCAGCCTCAGGATGCGGCGGAGACAACTGAGGTGGAAGTGGTTAAGTCGACGTGCCTGCCTCATGTACACCGTCCATGTCTATGCCCCATACAGTAGCGTCGGCAGGATGACGGCCTTGTACATCTTCAGCTTTGAGCTTAGTTGAAGACCATGACGATTCCAAACTGTGCTTTGGAGGCGACCGAAGGCTTGACTGGCTTTCGAGATCCTGTTGGCGACTTCGTCGCCGATCTTGGTGTTGCGGGAGAGCGTGCTGCCCAGGTACGGGAAGTTCTCTACCACTTGCAGTTGAGTCCCATTCACGTTGATTTGCGGCGCGCTGGGGGCTGTGGCTGAGCTAGGAGGCGGCTGATGCATCACCACCGTCTTCTGCGTGTTGATAACCAGCCCAAAGTTCTCACAGGCAGCGGAGAATAGGTTCATGCTCCGTTGCATCTCCACTTCTGAGGTGGTGTTCAGGGCGCAGTCGTCGGCGAAGAGGAGTTCGTGCACGGTGGCTGTGGATACACGCGATTGGAAGTTCATGCGCCGTTGATTCAGGAGATGACCGTCCGTTCTATAGGCGATGCGGATTCCAGGGCGTCCGTCGAGGTAGGCGTCCATCAGCATGGCAGAGAACATGAGACTGAAGAGGGTAGGTGCCAGCGCACAGCCCTGCTTCACTCCGTTGGTCACTGCGAATGCCTCTGAGACAGCTCCGTTGTCCGTGACTCCCGCCATCATACCGTCGTGCAGCTGACGCACCATCTGAGTGAATCGCTCCGGACAGCCGAATTTCTGCATGATCTTCCACAGTCCTTCACGATTCACCGTGTCGAAGGCTTTCGTCAGGTCCACGAAGGTAGAGTACAGGTGGGTCCGCATCTTCTGGCACTTCTCCTGAAGTTGGCGGGCGGCGAAGATCATATCCGTGGTCCCACGATGACGACGGAAGCCGCATTGGCTTTTCGGCAGAAGGCCCTGTTCCAGATGGTTATTGAGGCGGTTGAGCAGGATGCGAGCGAAGATCTTCCCGGCGATGTTCAGTAGGGAGATGCCGCGGTGGTTGTCGCAGACTTGGCGATTCCCTTTGCGCTTGTATAGGTGCACGATAGTTACGTCCTTGAAATCTTGCGGGACTTCACCTTGACGCCACATCTCCTGGAAGAGCGCAGTCAGGTGATCCATCAGTAGGGGACCTCCGTGCTTGTAGACCTCGGCAGGGATTGCGTCCGATCCGGGTGCTTTCCCGCTGGAGAGCTGCTGCACAGCCCTGATCGTTTACTGGAGAGATGGCGGGAGGTCGAGGTCCGCGTTGGTCTCCACTTGCGGCAAGCGGGCAATGGCTGCGTCGGAGATGACGGAAGGGCGGTTGAGGACGCCTCGGAAGTGCTCGGCCCATCGCTGTAGGATTTGCGTCTTCTCAGTCAGGAGAGTGCTGCCGTCGGCGCTGAGGAGAGGAGCAGTGCCCTTCGTCGGCGGACCGTAGACAGCTTTGATCGCGGAGAATAAGTTCTTCCATTCGTTGCGGTCCGCGTAGCCTTGGATCTCCTCAGCTTTGCGAGCAGTCCAGGCGTCCTACTTCTCGCGCAGTCGTTGCTGAAGCTGTCGGCGACTGCGGTAGAAGGCAGCTTTGTTGCCCTCAGTTGGGTGCTCTACGTAGGCTTTGTGTAGGCGGTTCTTCTCGGCAAGCAGATTTCTGATGGCAGCGTCGTTGTCGTCGAACCAGTCCTGGTGTTGGCTGGGAGCGCGACCGAGGACGGCGAGCGCCGTCGACTGGACTGTGTCACGCAGTTGACACCAGCGGTTCTCCACGGAGGCGGTCTCGGCAGCGGCGGTGGTTTCGTCGGCGGCGGCAGCAATAGGAAGGTTGTCTAGCCGTTGAGCTAGCTCATTGCTGAAATGGAGACAATGAGCAGGCAAAGACAACAAAGCAACATTCAGCTTACCTGGGGGTCGCTTACCTTGTGGTCTCCTGCGAGGCTGTAGGCGAATACGCATCTTCGAGTTGACGAGGCGATGGTCGGTCCACCCGTCAGCACCCGCGATCGCCTTCGTCACCAGCACGTCCCACTGATCTCGCCTCCGGACGAGGACATAGTCCAGCAGGTGCCACTGACGCGACCGAGGATGCCTCGAGGTGGCCTTCTCTCGCACCGGCAGACAGAAGAAGGTATTCGTCAGGGTGAGGCGGTGTTCTGCGCAGGTGCGGAGGAGAAGCAGGCCGTTGTCGTTGGAGCCGCGGAGACCGTGGGGACCCAGCACTCCCCTCCAGGCAGTATGGTCTGTGCCGACGCGGGCGTTGAAGTCACCAAGGACAATCAACTTGTCCGCCTTCGACACAGTCGCCAAGAGAGCGTGCAGGTCCTCGTAGAATTTGTCTCTGACGGCGTCGGGTTGGTCATCGTCGGAGCGTAGGCGCTGATGATGGTGGCGAATTTGCCTCCCCAGAGAGGCAGGCGGAGGCTCATCAGGCGATCGTTGATGCCCTGCGGCAAACAGGGCAGTCGTCCCATGATGTCGGTCCGGATGGCGAAGGTGACGCCCGCGTCTCGTCGCTCTGCCCTGGGTCGGCCACTCCAGAAGAAGGTATAACCGGCACCCACCTCCTCCAGTTGGCCTTGTTCGGAGAACCGGGTCTCGCTGAGTGCGGCGATGTCCACCTTGTAGCGCGCCAGTTCACGTGCCACTAGCGCCGTCCTCCGTTCCGGTCGGTTGCTCCTCGGATTGTCCAAAAGGGAACGAACATTCCAGGCTGCCAGAGTGAGCGGGCTCACCCTGTCAGTCTGGGGAAGACGAGTGGGGCGATGGGAAGGAGGTGGAGAAGAAGATGACGAAGGAGAAGAATAGGCAGAAGAATAGACGGAGGTAGAGGTAGAAGAGGTAGGATGAGGAGAATGAGTATGGTTGTTGTTGTTGTTGTTGTTGCTGTTGTTGATTCGAGTTTGATTGTTTCGACCGTGAGTTTTGCGTCTGCGACCACGGTGCGCCAGCAGACGACGTGGTTTCCCAGCAATTTTTAGGCCAGCTTTTCCAGGCCCCCCCGAAGGAAGCAGTGCCCTGACCCCTGAATAGGGGCTGCTTGATGTGCCGGCGCGGCCGAACTCCACTGTGGGCCACGAGTTTTTTTGGCAGTGGAAGAACGACTCGAATTTGCCAATGGCTTACGGCATTGCCGCAAGCCTGCGGTCTCCTACGGTGCACCAGATGGGCGCGTGTCGACGGTGCCAATTCGGAGATCCATCCCACCGGCTGATCAACGGCGTACGAGGCGGAGCCTCCTCTAGACGATGTCGATGCGACGTTCCACCACCAACCGGCTGACCAGCGGTGTGTCAGACAGAGCATCGTCACGACGGCGCCGACGCGGTGTTCCATCCGACCAACCGTCCACGGAGTCCGCAGTCACCTGTGCACGCGGCACAACGCGCACAGGGAGTAACCGCCCTCACCTGGTTTAGCCCGCCGGTCGAGACGGTTGACCGGGGTGTGACCGCTGAGCAGAGCCCAGCTACGTGGAGCCACAGGTGAGAGTTGAGTGCCAGCAAGTGGACGCTAGGCGTAGTCTCACCTGCAAGCAAGTGAGCGACCACTACGACCTTCACGTGAACCCACCGCTGACACCCCTACACCCCAACACATCCCATAGTGGCCACTCTAAAGACCCAATGAGCTTAATCTCCCATTCTTGAGCCAGTTACTCCATGTAAACACACGGTGCTGACCAGGAGGACCGAAACATACAGTCAGCTGGCAGCCTTCTAAGCCATGACCTTTGACGCATTCTTGATTGTTTCAAAGCGCGTCAGATTTACCATGATAAGGAATGAGTTCCTCAGTGTCTGACAAAACCACAACAGCCTGTCTACGCGTGCTACAGACGACTTGTTCAAGCACCGGGTTGAGTCAGGGAACGCGCTTACCACTGGTCTAAGCGATGCATAATCTGTCCGGGTGCCACGTGTAGTGAGACAAGGTCATGTGTTATGCATGGTCAGGCGGGGCTAGTGTAGTGATGAGGTGGGTTCTGGAGTGCTTAATCACATGTCTTTTACCGTGAACAGAAGAAAGCAAGATACTGAGACAAGTTTTTCCTGAGGGATCGCTTTGTCTAGGGGTCCAGGGAGTCCAAGAGGCCACTGGCAAACCCCAAAATTTACTAAATGATACTGAGGAAGGCGGTGAAGTGGTTGAAATGCAAAAGATCTTCCGTTTTTAGCTTGTATTTACAGGCACTACAGAGGAGATGCGACCAAGACCATTGAAAGTCGTCTTGGGAAGCAAGCAGCAGACAGATCTAGTCTTACCTCGCAGATCTAGACTATGAAACAATTGTGGAGAGTTTTTTCAGTCAGACTACTCTCCTATCGATCGAACGAAAAGGAGAACACTGACAGCAGAGTTAAAGGGGCGTCGGAGTGCTGGGAGAAAAATCTGAACGTTGTAGACAAATAAATCATAAAAACGGAACGCAAGTTTCCATGGAATCATCCGGTGAAATTGACCGTTAACACGCCAGTCATTAGTTCCATCTATTGCTTGTAAATCTAAAGACAGACAGTGAACTGGATGTGTCTTGCAAAGCGTAGAACAATAATTGTCAGGTGCAAGAACCAATAAGCAGTATCCAGGGACCGAAAGGACCAAAATATGATCATAATGCGCAAAAAGGCACAAAGTCTTTGCAACTAGATGGATGAAATGAAACTGACCGTGGTCCATTTGTTTTCAGTTTCAGTTTATTTGGTAAGGATAATAGGCAAAGCCTTTGAAAACCCTATTGATTACATTCAGCTCGTTAGAAATAACTGTACACAAACAAAAAATATTCACTATAAAAACAGTACTTGGTTCATTTGAGTAGCATTGTAACCTGGCTTTATAGCCCTATCTGACGCATGGTTAAATGAGTAGATAGCAAGCGCAGCTGGGCAGACTTCAGTTTGTTTCCATAGATCGAAGTTGACATATAGGTGGGGAACCGCACTGTTCATACGGAATGGCAATAGCTACGTCACAGATGGGTCCTAAGCAAAAAGGAACACTGACTGAGCAGTAATTAATTGTAAATTGAAAGTGCCAAACCAACCGGACGTCCATATTGCGATGGTGTACAGACCCCAGGACATCAAGGTCAAGGACTCAAGGTCAAGGTCAAGCCGCTGGTTTTAAATTTGAAGATAAGTGGAGGATATTATTTTAAGTGGTTTTTCTGTGAGACCTAACGATTTTAGTACCTGTTTTTTGTTTGAATTTCCTTAAATACAGGCCTTTTCTCTAAGAACTGCCTGCTGCCATCTCCTTTGGAGTTTTGCTAGTCTATTCCCGTTGTTCACTAATCGCACTTTGCAATTCTCATTTTGTGCATCCGACTTCTCTCTAACTGTTGAAATTTATTTTTACATCGTTCGCCCCTAGCTGAAATTCAGTCAACTTGTCTGCCAGAAGTTTTCTTAATCACAAATTGCCTCGAGACAAGATGAGACCAAAAGTCACTGGTCGACGTAAGCTCCCGGCTCTTGTTAGTAAACATGGCCTAACTAAACGTAAGTCAGAAGATTTACCTAAATCTAAGTCAGATGATATTACTAGTCAGTCGTCACCCGTTGTAATTGGTCGGCAGCTTAATCTGTCTGCACTTGACCACTGCAATGACTTTATGCTAAAGTTTGGCTCTTTGCTGACAATTCTTGGACATTTATTCGACGGGAACATCTCCGATATTCCTTCTGAAGAATGTAGGCGTTTCGACTCACTTGTTCACCTGATCGCCAGTGAATCTAGCGATAGACAGAAGCGTTCTTACAACTTCCTGCTAAAAAATGTTCCTCGGTCTGCTCGGCCAATTGATGTTGCCACCAGTTTCCTGTATTCATGTGGTTTCAACTATAAAATAGCTGATGCCAAACGCTTGTCCTCCCGTAGTACAAATCCACCCATCTTAGTCAAATTGTTTTCTTCAATCGAGGTTGACACAATATTTACTCATCGAGAGCGTGTCACTGCGTACATAGAGAAGGCAAAATTTTTCCTTTGTCGTAATCTTACTCCTATGGAGCGTGGAATCGGGTCTCTATTCTCACGTAAAGCCACTGTTTCTCAGTCTAATGCTCACAAACTCGCTCATAATAGAAGTTGCCGTAAGGATTCAGCTTGTCCTACTCCTGCGAAATCTGACTCCCTCCTTCCTCTTTCTTTTACGTCTCCATCTCACTCAAGCCACTTGACGCATTTGCCTGCCCCTAAACTTGCAGCAGCAGCAGCAGCAGCAGCAGCAGCAGCAGCAGCAGCAGCAGCAGCAGCAGCAGCAGCAGCAGCAGCAGCAGCAGCAGCAGCAGCAGCAGCAGCAGCAGCAGCAGCAGCAGCCCCATTTGTCGTTTCGTATCGACCGGATAGCCCAGCTGGAACACATGAGAATCTGTCTACATCAGCTAGACCGATAACTTCCCCTGTTCAGCTGGGTGCTGCTAGCTCTACAGTTAATTCACCCTTGGCTTGACATCAGAACGGTGGGACTCCAAAACTGAGTCAGACTCCGACCCAAAAGAAAGGTAGTACAGTTTCATTTCGGGGTAAGACGCCTTCTCTTAGATCTAATAAGTCTGTTCAGCCCAGCACGTCTACAAACCCCGCAGCTCCAATTATATCCCCGAATAATTCTCTGTCCTGCGTACCGGTTACTTATCAAAGCCCTACTATATATCCAGCAAATAATTCATACATGAATTGCCCTAAATCATTTATGCCCCAACCTAGTTCAGGCTTCCCAAATCTTAAGGCCCATTGCTCTCAGGTACGTCAACCTACCTCCTTTGACTCCCAATCTAGACCTGGTTTCCCACCCTTTTATTATTATAGCTGTCTTCCCTCCCCACCTGCCTCTACTTTCCTTCTAGACTCCCTCCTACTCCTCCTCTTCCACGATAAACTACCAACTAGCCTATCCCTGTTCTAACTGCCCTAGCATTCCAATGCTCAAAAATTATATCCCCATCTCATTTAGGTCTCATACTCAACCTTCTCTTGCTGAATTCTCTTACGTCAATAACTCTAGACTAACTGGGACATATTCTCCAAGTGTCATTAATTCACAGCTTACATATCCGCCTCCAAATATTTTTAAATACCGTCGAAAATAGCATTGCCGTTCGAAACACATTAGATATTATATTATTGAATGCCAGGTTTGTTATAAACAAGATGGCCCTAATCAGAGCCATTGCTCTGGAAATGACGCCTGATATTATATGTGTAACAGAATCTTGGACACATTCTCTAATTCCTGACTCTGCCCTTCTCATAGATGACTTCGATTTTTACCGTGAAGACCGCACGACTAGGCGTGGGGGGCGAATGTCGTCTCTATCTTAAATCCTACCTAAAGCACTCTCCCTATTACTTGGATGTTTCCTCATTCACGGGAAACTTCTGCTTTGTATCTGTTCTTCTTTCGCCACAAAGAAAGGCAGTTATTGGCTGTATCTGCAATTTCCCAAATTCTTTAGCCAGTGATGATTCACAACTCTGTGAAATCTTTAAATTAATTTCGGAAGCTGCTTTCAATGTTAAAATAATCACTGGGGATTTAAACCTTCCTGAAATAGACTGGGTTTCCAATAGCTGCCCACCCATATTCTAGCCCTTTCAAGATATTGTCAATTTTTCTAACTTATCCCAACTGGTGCGCTCTCCAACAAGAGATAATCACATTTTAGATCTAATTTTTACCTATGACATTGTTCCTCTTTCTGTTGCTTTAAAAAGGACTTCTTTGACAGTGACCACGTATTAATTCATTTTTGCTTACCGCTTGCCTTTTAAAATAAGATTAGCGCCGTTCGGACTTACCTGAACTACGATTGCGTAGATGACGACTTAATAAATAACTGTATTAGATCTCTGGATTGGTGTGGCTTCCTCTCTTGTAGCGATGCAACCATTCTTCGTGACGTCATGTCCACTGTTTCCAAGGACATCCTAGAGTTTGTGCCGCGTAGATATCTCAAGCCTAATTCTTCAGATTCCCTTGTTTCTCATTTCCTTCACAACCGACTGAAAAGGTTGAGACGACAGCTGCGTGACTCATCCACTAGTTCCTTACCAGTTCATTTTTAAATCACAGAGATTTTTGAAATGGACTCAAGGATGCGTCAAGCGCGCGACAGGCAATGAGAATCACTTGCCCTCAGTGATTTGAACCCTGGCAAATCCGTCGCTAACGTATTCCGTCATTCAGTATAATTCAGTATATATGAGGGATAGAGGCAGAGCCTTGGAAAACCCTATTGACAGACAGACGTATGAAAAAAACATGCAGATATTTACATAGCAGTTATACCAGTCATTGATATCATGTAAATGTTTGACCATCAAGCATAAGTTTGTCTAGTCTTCTTTCGAAGTTCTCGACGTTTTCCGCTAAGACAACGGAGTATGACAATTTGTTCCATCCCTCAACCAGCCGGTGAGAGAAGAATTTAGCCCGCAAATCGAGTCTGACATGTTTCGTCTTCAATTTTTATGGGTGCCCTCGGAGATTTGTCGTCCGCGCCAGTTGGAAGAAGTCGTCAAATTGAAGAGCGCAGTCTAGCCTTCGGACGATTCT
>CACRXP010000434.1:500873-538446 GCA_902702965.1 Spirometra erinaceieuropaei | reverse complement strand
TTGCCCAATTGGAGGCGTCGAAGAGGGGGTCAGTTCAAAACCTGGCTCGACACTGTCCGTCAAGACATGGAGGTGGTTCTTGGACCTTCGGTATTCGGTCTCCGTCGTTGGCGAAGGGAATGGGTTGAACTGTCTAGATCTGTGGCCGCGGATCGTCACGCGTGGAGAGGTACAATCCGGGACATCATCGAGGCCGGCTAGATTAGGCATGATCGCAGCCGTATCAAGTACAAGTAAGTAAGTACAAGTGTACAACTGCTTCTGTCTTCCTTGTCTGCGAACTCACACAGCAATATGAATTACTGCGGGTAGAATGGTACGACATGACCATCGCATCGATGCTGGCCTCGTTTCGATATCGCATGGCATGCGTCTCCGCTACGAAACTTGGGTGTCTGGGATCGATTTTTGCGAAGTGGCTTTCGAGATACTTCGAATAGGGTTGAAGTGGGTAGTGTGCGTTCATGTTTCTGCGGCGGCGGCGGCGGCGTACCAAAGCGCAGTCAGCAGCACGACTTCGATCATTCTCAGCTCTGGCGGTCTCATTGTGCGTAGCGGTTCTTCTCGTGCTCAAAGTCGTTTCAACATTTTCACATTTAGAGAAGCACAAAAGTCCAAGCAGCGCTGTCCATTTGCTTCTGTGGTGGCGTTCAGTAGGCAGTTATCGGCGTACGGCTGACATAATTTATCTTGCGACCTTCATGTGGCAAGCGATGCGTGAGCGTTAATTAGGGTACTGGTCTACTAATATCACAGAGGGAGAGTGAGGTCGGTTCGGCGCAAGTCTACTATCGCCATGCGCAAGTCGCCGTCCCTGCTCTCACCCTGCTGTGGGGCGCACGGCGGACATCGTCGGCAACGACGGTCGGACTGTCATTGGCCCGGAAGAAAAGGCAGACGATTGTTGGGGTGATTAAGCAGCGGGGGACTATAGAGTACTGTGCATTAACGACTGCCTAGGGGGTTACATAGAACGAAGGGGGATCACTCACCTGATCGAGGTCGAGGACGCGAGGCTGAAGCCAGACAAGCGACACCGTATTCTTCACCTCGTCAATGCGGCCCTTCATGAGGTTGAGAGAAAGCGCTCGCATTACGGTGAATTCCACCTAGAACGGGGGGAGAATGGAACGAAGACCACCTTAATCTCTTTTTTGGCCTAAAAAATTTTCCAGTCTTCGTTTATGGAAAAAAGTTCACATTTTAGCCAAAGTATGAGGGGATGAGACTGAAAAGGAGTCGCGTTGTGCACCAGTACACCAGCTTCAATGAGCAGGGACCGCTGTAGTGCGTAGATGCGATGTTCGGCAAGACTGAAATATAGCCGCCCCCTACGCTGAAATCCATGGTTACGAGGTTGACACTTACTTTCGTTGGGTAGACGTCTGCATTTGGTTGTAGACCTCGGAATGGACACTTCGGACAGAATGTTTGCCTCATTAACTTCCTGACTCACAGTGATTCAGCCAACGTCTGGCAATCTACCCAAGAAAGGATACTTTTGAGGGTATGTTCACCTTGCTCATTTGCCTGGTGGAAGCACACCTCATCAAACCGCAGACAAAGAAAGCATACCAGCTTCATACGGGGATTTACTCCTATTAATCTGATGCCCTATTTAACAATAATTAAGCATGATTATACGGGCAAGGCTCAACATTTAAACTACTCAGGACTTAGCATTAAATGTAGTGTAGGGATGTGTGTTAGTACCATAAACATGATTGAGGCTTGGTTCCAGCATGCATTAAAAACTGCATTCAACAATGTCTTGGGAGAAGTGCTAGGGCTTGCCGTCTGGGGATTGATTTCAGGAGGTGGTAGTTATGTTTTAGTTTAACTCGACATTTTATTCAAAACACAGATGTTCAAGATGACGTTAGATTTCTCGAGAGATGAAGTTCACGAAGTAGTGTTCGAGTTAGGAATTTAGTTAACATTCTTTCCATTTAATTATGGAAGAGGACAAAAACGGAAATAAGTCCCAACTAGCCATGCGGCTCAAAAGCGCGGAAAACTGTTACTTTCTTTTTTTTATTAACAAAAGCCCGATCGGAAATTGATCTTCCTGTGTGACAATCGCCTTGATGTATCCCAAATCAGGTAAGTATTTTAATGGCTTATTCGTGTTTGCAATGAGTGGAGAAGTTTCTCTTCTTAAAATATCGGCTAGGGATGATGGCTACAGCTACGCGTGGCCTTAAAAACAAAACTACAGGTCTTTAACGGGATGGATGTAAATTAAGGAGGAAATTGTCCGAACAAAACGCAATTATCTCAAAGAATCCTAGTGCGGCTTTTATGACCCCCAAACATGTAAGATCCGGGTCGTTGTCACAGAAGCCTGGCACATGTGGTGGGAACAAAGTCGTGCGTGTGGCACGCACAGGCGAGCCATTTGTGCCCGGGCCCACTTCAGGCCGTTTCGACACTGTCCAATCGTTGGAGCCTGGCAGGTGAGTGTGATACATGCTACAAAAGTCTGCCTCATCATTACCTAATTCACATGCAAGTCGCTGGTTTCACGATGACTCCGTGAGGCACGCGTTGGACGTCGTTGTTTGTGACGGTCGAGATACTAATGCATGGTAATAGCACAAGACCCAAAAGACAAAGTGCTGCTAAGGAATCCATATTATACGGTCCAAAGGGTGCACCTATTGAGGGGTTTACCTAAGGAGACAGGGTCACTGGGATATCCACTTCTGGTCTACTTCCCGTCAACAGCCAACCATAAGCCTCTCCTAGGTCGATAAAATCAGGGATCTGAAGTCTCCCGTTCTATAAACGAGCCACGCAAAGTCGGCTGTGGTTAAGTCGGACGCGTGGGTGCCAACTCCCCCGTAATGTGGATATTTCGGAGTCAATCCAACAGGGCCTCGGTTCATGATTACATGGTAGGTTCCAAAGCTGCCGAGTGGGACTGGCTACCTGACGGTGAATAAGCCAGTCTTGGTAATATTCTTGACAATTTACTGCACAAGTGCCCTGTCTAGGGCTCAAAAAGAAGACGGAGGCCCTTCCCCCATCCGACCTGCAATTACGACGGCCCTATGAACGTCACTCGCATGCGAATTCACAAGCTGCCCTAGTCTCTAGCATAAAACATGCGGCGAAGAGTCAGTCGAACAAACCCTGTCGATGGAAGTGCCGGTGGCCTTTGCAATATCCTCGAAGCTGATAGTACGCTGGTTGGGAGGTCGGCGAAAAAAGAGCTCCATTAGGGCCAGCAGTCTGGCCTTCTCTTCCAGTAGCGGGGCGGCAGCTGCCAGGTCCTTGTTTTGCGTCCACGTGGGCTTGAGAGAAGCGATCTTCTGCAGATCGCCCTTGTTAAAGGCGTGAAGGAGATCTACCAGCCAGGCGTTCTTTGCGTTGTTGCGCAACTCCTCGAGAACTTCGTGCGAAATCTAAACGGTGGGAATGAAGTGAGGCGGTAGAAGAGGCTTAGTAAAGAAACAAACACAGTGGCCGGACCCGGTTCACTGGGTCATCAACCAGCTAAATTTCAACTCCGAACGCAGATGGCTGGGGATTTAAATGAGGGACAAGTTGGTCAGTAAGCTTGGCACAGGCTTATCCACCCACCCGGCCTAATCGTAGAGAGAAATACGGGGAATTATTTTTGCGTTGGGGACGGCGCAAACTCCTTGTAGGAGATCGCGTACAAACAACCAAAACACAAGCAACAATACAGCAGTATTAGTGATAAAGACGGCGAGACATAAAGAGCCATTTCTAATTTATTTGCCTCCAAAAACTGGTCACAACCAGAGTTTCGGGTTAGAAGGACCCGAGAGCACTGGCAACTGACGCAGGGGCACACTCTACCGGGCTCCATCGACCGGACGCCAACGGCCCTATAAATCGATAACAAACAACGGAACAGCAGAGTGGTTGGCTGGAACTAACTTTGCGTGGAAATCTACGAACTTTGGAAACGAAGGCCGTACGTAAAAACTAACTGAGCGCGGTCGCTGCGCCTACCTTTGCCGTGTGAGAACCGTCGTGATATCAGCTTTCCTGCCGTTATGTCTACAATTTTCGCAGTCATCCCTACTAATAGTTCTCGCCTGTGCATCCGCGATGTCTTTGACCACGACCTGATTCACGATGAAAAGTTACCTTGGTATAAGGACGGACAGTGTGATGTAAATGCTCAAACGCCATCATAGTGAAGAAAGTGAGGACTCACCAATTCGCCGAAGTTGTACACACCATTGCCGAGTAGTGCAGCGAGGCCAACAGAAAAGGCCCAATCTTGTTTCTCTTCAGCAGGCAACTCAGCCATATCTGTACATCCGAGGAAGCGGAGGGCCTCCCTGTAGTACTCCGCGTGTTGTCCCATTAACTGAAAAGAATATAAGTCGCAGATGGGAAACACTGCAGCAGAAGAGATCGTTCCGATTGCTCTGACATTCTAAACCACTGATGCGTTGATTCAGGAAGAGAATTAGTCCACTGGAGGTCAAAGTGCCAAAAAGACGCAAAGTATAGTCCTACAAGACCGTCTGGAGGAATACCTTAGAGGCTTAAGAATGATCAAGCTCGGACGCAATTCGAAGGGAGGGGGAACATTACGGCAAGCGTTGCGTAAGGGCACGCTGGCATTAGAATGGATAGTAAATGGTAGACAGGGCGGGTGGGACGGCAGAAAGCGGCAATTGCAGAGAATTGGCTACTTGATAGTGGTCTGGCAGAAAGTTAAAACAGTAGTGGCCGCTCATAAATCGCAGGTATAGGGAACAACGCCTCGCTATCTTAAATAGGTAAGAGTAAAGCAAACTACATTGTTACTCGTTAAGTCGGTCATTGCGTTGCGAAAATATGCACAGATGGCCACGGGAAATGAGAATAACTATATTGGTTGACAAAGATTGCGCGGTAGAAAGAGTCATGGCTAAAAAATGAGACCGGACGTGACAAGTTCGACTCCAATGACAAAACTTTAAGTTCGCCCACTAATACCAAACTCGGTTTTAAGTTTCATGACAAAAACTTCGTACGGATCGACGGTTCGAAGGACGCTCCAAGGAGCAGCCGTTTTGAGACGAACTCTTAGATTTTACACTTAGACGAGGATAATCAACGTCGCGAGTAGTTAGCCGGGTTCCTCACATAGGAAGTTCTACTACTCACAGGATAATGGAGGCATCGTTCTTCGAAAAGCATTTAATTTACTGAAAGGGATATATAGTCTACAAAGATCAGAAACTTCTCCGCTATACTGTAAAAACATCAGGGCGTAGGCAGCAGGACACCGTTAGGGACGTATAGCGAAATACCACCAGCAAAATGACTTGTGTAATTGGACTGAAAGAAGCCAGTAAAAACAGTAGGGAAAACCAGGCAAGGAAAATCAAAATGGTACTAAGAAAAGTTCAAGATTGTGGGAAACTTGGTAAGGTTGGACGGAATAACGATGGCCAGAGAATTGAGAGATCCGATAAATCGCCGTAGCGACGCGATGCATCTTCCGGATACCAGAGAAAAGCATCTAATTCCAATTTTAAGATAGAGAACTTGAACACAAGCACCAGTTAGGAAGCTTTAGGTCGAAATTAGCGCACTGGACTTTAAATGTGTCGTCATATAATGCACAGTCGGTTAAGTTAAGCTTTGCATAAACTGTTTGTAAAGATAAGATTTTGAGAAATTCTGATATTTGTGACATTTATTCCACTAACCTTGTAGTAGTGTGAGCTCATCCGATAAAAACGAGAATGAACAGACGTTACGCCATCAATTTTCGAGAGAATTTCTCCAGTTGATTCAATAATATCACGCGCACCAGACATGTCACCGAGGATAAGCAGACGAATCATTCCAATGGTGGAGTTACTCAATATTACGGCCTCGTCATTAAGGCTCATGTACTAAAATAGAAAAACACAAGATGGGTGGTGAAACACACCTTTTTCAAGCATTCTCCGGAGGTGTAAGTAGGCAGTAAAGCTAAACCATCCTAAGTCAGATGAGGCCGGAGACTGACAAAGTATACGCACACATAGTCCGGGATAGGACTCGACTTCCAAACGAGCGCGTAACTCACACGATTTGCAGTAACTGCTAACTAAAATGGGTAGAATTAGCCCGCGGAATTGATGAGACGGACTACGATCTATCTTAACAGGGTGTCAATACGGGAAATCTTTGAGGACTTTCATCAAAGTGCTCCAAGGAAAGCGAAGAAACAAGATGGAGACGTGTTAACAACCCGTGGAACGGTACGTTTAGCTTCTAAATGTTTGATATGTGAGTGTTTTGGTTCCCTGTTGGATACACTAAGGTACGCCGATGTGTCAGGTAGTCAGACGACACTTCCTTGTTAATTGTGCAGTCAAAGGCTGCCTGCAGATGATAGTGTGTGCCATCTCAATACCTTTATATATACATAGGTTGTATAGATGATGGACTTGTTCTCATTCTTCAGCAGTTCAAGTTTTAGTGCTCTTGCTAGTAGACCTTAGGCTGCTGTCTCTAGCTGCTCTGTTGACAGCTCTATCCCCGATCTTTTTTAGATCGCTACATGAAACTGAATCGCTAGGCTGGATTTAAACGCCAAAATGATGATGAGAGTCCGAAGCGAAGTCTTAAGCTCAGACTCGAAATACGCGTTGAGCTTCCTCCACACCACTAATCCACAAGTAACAAGAAGAATTTGCAGCGAGATATTTATGGGAAACAGCGTGAAGAAAAGGAAAGTACCACAAAACTCACCTTGTCCCTGTTCTCCTCGATGAATTTGATGGTCTTTTGAGGGTCTAAAAGCACTTGATAACACATTCAAACTACCTGTCTTTACCATGCCCTCACTGATTGGGACAATAATCTCCGCCAGTGAAAGCGGATTTATTCTAAGAGCTGATTGCACTCTGGAAAACTTACTTTTGTTTGATTGAATTTAAGAAATTATCGTTGAACTACAAGGAAGTCATATAAAAGGGAATTTTACTTGATCTAAGTCGACACTAGAGACGAAGCCTGGCTTTTTTAAAGAACCCAGTATACGCAACGTTAGCTGGTGCCATAGCCTGAAGGATAAGTATATGTAACTGCTTACTTTCGAGAATATAGGTCCCGCATCTCTGTCCAATCGTCATTAAACCCACCATGTTCCTTGAGTCTCGAATCCAAGTAATCCATTTCGGATTTGGCGGCCACGAGTCAACGCTACAACTGCGGCTTCTAAAAACCTGATTGGGCGACATTCAAGGTCGTCTGGGCTGTGTGAGGTCGAAGTTGCTCCAAAGAGGAAGAAGAGGTCCGTTAATATTGCTGACTTTAACAAATGTCTTACCAGGTTTGAGCTCATCCTGAGTACTGGTAAGTACTCAAAGAATGTAAACTTATCAACGGAAACGGCAAAAGCGGCGGGAAATATAGAAGGGTCATCAGATGAGGGGGTAGATTCAGTTCATCGCAATGTTTGCTTGCAGGTAATGTATGTGTGCGCCTTTAAACCCCCCTTTTGTCCCAGGCAAATATGTAAACAGGCCGAAGAAGAGAACTTACTACAGCTTAAAGGAGTAAAAACAATGGACTATAGTTTAGAGATGCTCACTTTTCAAGAGCTCCGTGTTCGTGTTCACAACCGTACAGTTCGAGCTGAAATTATTTTTGCAAGTATCTGTGAATGCATTTTAGCCCCATTCGGTATATTTCATCGTCCTAAGGACTGACGACTGTGGGGTAGAGTGAGCCACAACCCAGCCCATGACGTCGTTTTTTATTTTTTGCATGACTGACTAGTAGTACAGCAAACCATTTGCAGTTTAAAATGATTCGATATGTCCTTTGCAGAAGTAAAGTTCCGAAAACAATCATACCGCAAACTGATTCCCGTCACTTGCTTTCAGGGTCTTCCATGGACTGGGCTACTTGCGAAGTTTAAATCCTTGACCGTGGTGTTTGTTCCCGTCCATGCACGTCCAGACGGCGCTACCAACGGCAGATATTTCAACTGGCGACTGAGTCTATTTCTGCCCCGTTCATCTCTTTGGAACCCAATTGCAAGAAGCTGTTTGCTTTAATAATGATTGTTATTATTTGATTTCGGTCGGGATCGTACTCACTCTGTCTGTACTGCTGTATTGTTAGCCAGTTGTGTTAAAAATATAAACAACCTCTCGTATCGACCAATGCTTCTCCACACAAGGTTATGCCAATCCTTAGGACGTGGACACGCAATAGTGTGGCCGAGTCAGACACTGGTCTCATTACCTGAAGTTTAGGTAGAATACGGTTTACGGCCAAAATAGTAATTCCACGGTTTCTGGCCGATTCGGTCAGTAGAATGCCTACAACTTCAAATACCACAAGCCCGATTTCCCAGGTTCCTTTAGTTTGGTTATTAATACTTATCACTGACTGATCTGGAGGGCATTTAAGTCCGTTTACTTAGATAATAGGACTTTCGACCTTGAGCACCTTATTCACATCCGAAGAAAACAAGAGAATAAAGTCTTACGGCAGTACTTGCTAAAAATTCAAAGCTGTCTGTATGCGTGGGCCAGGAGCAAGCTTGAGTCACTGCCAAAATCTCAGCATGTCTTCCAAAATGTTCACTAGGTTTGTATTTAAATGTTACAGTCGTGATTGGAAGCCCTATCGAAGCAGGAGACTGTCTCAGACTCCAACGGCGCCCTGTGAGAAGGAGGACGGTTGAGGGCTCGTATGGGCCTGCTTCTTCCTCAGCCTGAAGATGTTACCACAGTGGCGGTCCGTTTGAATAAGATGAAGATGTCCCCGAACTACAAGACGTACTTAAGGGCTCGAACAACCGGGTACGCCTAAATGAGGTGGCCGGACAGTTGCTTGTGATCTAGAGGAAGAAAATCGACTGCAGTCATTCACACCTCTTAGGAGGGGGCCGAAGATTGTTCATGATCTCCGTAGCTCTCCTCTAGACCCATTCTGGCAAATGATAGTCCTTCCTGGTCCTAGTGCGCGAAGCCGGCAGAAAATACTCCAAGTGAAACTGGATGAATGCTCCGTAGGTCTTAGCCAACAATTCCTGATTAATTTGTTCGAACGTTCGTCATAGCCTGAATAACATCTATGTTGATCGTTAAGCGGCCTTCAAGCAGTACGATGATGGGATGCACGGGAAAGTCAGTGAAACATAGAAGCCTTTTTCTTTCTCGACACAGGAAAAAGGGCGTTCACCGAGCACGAATTGTAAAGAACTATCTTCATTGTTCGTCTTTTCGATTCAGACTGTTGGAACCACACCTTTACAACAGAAAAGGTAGGAATAAATGAGCGGACTGCCTGCTATGTCGGTTCAGAATCTTTTGAAATATTTGCCAATTTATATTAGACTCAGAGTTTACTATCGACGCCAAACATGACGTCTCTGCGGCCTTATATGTTTACGGAGTCACCGACATAGCGTGAAAATGGCGACAGCCCAAAGATTCAGCCCTGGCAGACACCATGTGTTGTCGATGTATGTGTCGACTTTGAGACACTACCTCAAACCGTTTACGACCTTCCTATAAACAGCTCTTATATCCATGCCAGGAGCTTGCCTGTTATTTAAATTTGGGAAAGTTTGCGAATAAGAAGTTTAGGTGGAATGTGGTGGGAAGCCTTCCTGAAGTCCGTGTAGATAAACAAACAAGTAGTGACCAAACAATTTTATGTACATGTATATGTATGTATATATTGAAGGGTTACAGGCAGAGCTCTTGATGACCCTATTTATGTACAGTGCTTTCGCAGATTCATACTCCAAAAATAAAATTAAATTGCAGGCATTTAAAATTTGATTGGGTCACAGTTCAATCGTAATCATAAGGTAGTGCATGGGATCACTGTAAATTAGTGCGGAAGATTGTATATGACAGATTTAACAAAACTGGCTGTGCAAAGTCATGCTGTACAAGCCGATTTCTGTCGAAAACTAGACGAGCAAGTTTTCTTTTAAACACACAAACTGTGTCAGCCGTCACCATCTCGCTTGGAAGCGAGTTCCACGGTCTGACAACCCGCTGGCTGAATGAAAATTTTCGTCGGTCTAAACGCGTGCGCTCATTCCCGACTTTGTATGCATGGCCGCGTAGTTGGTTTGTACGAGCGAACTCAAAGAAGTCCTCTGCTCTTAATGAGCAACCCTGGCCGCGAACAATCCGGAACGTCCAGAGTAGACTGCAGTTTATTTGTCTATAAGAGAGAGGGAATAGGCCAAGCTAATTCAGCCTCTCCTGATAAGACAAATACTTTAGACCGTTGACCATCTTTGTCGCTCTGCGTTGCACCTGTTCGAGTAAGTTGATATCCTTCCTCATCCATGGTGAAGCTGCTGGCATTCCATACTCTAGATGAGGTCTTACAAAGACACCAAAGAGTCTTTCGAAAAGTTCGGGAGGAAATATTTTAACTGCACGTCTGATCCAATGTCGAGAACTAGTTGCCTTCTGGACCATCTTTCTGCAGTGTTCTGATGGCGATAGATTTGTGGTCGTCCATACACCCAGATCTCTGTGTCTTTCCACAGTTTCTAACCTCGTCCCGTCAATATAGTACTGGTGTTTGGGAGAGGCATTGCGGCCGGTGTTCAGGTGCAAAACCACGCATTTGGACACGTTAAACTTCAAAATCCATCTGTTCGACCAAGCACACAGTTTGTTGATGTTCGACTGCAACTTCTCTGCGTCATCATCGCATTTGACTTCACTCCATATTTTTATGTCATCCGCGAACATGAGAGCCTCGCAATTCACTTCGCTGATGCAGTCATTAACATAAATCAGGAAGAGTACTGGACCTAAGACAGAACCCTGTGGGACACCACTTTCCACCTTTACCCATTCCGAGGTAGAATTACTAACGACGACTCTTTGTAGTCTGGAGGACAGAAAACTCCTGTTCCACTTAAACATTCTCCCTTGAATCCCTACATCCCAGATCTTTTGTAAAAGAAGCCTGTGTGGGACACTGTCAAAGGCCTTCTTGAAGTTCAAAAATATGACATCTACTGGAAAACCTTTATCGGTAGCTCGTGTCCATTTCTCGTGCGAGTAAAGAACACTCGTTAGGCAGGAGCGCCCTGGACGAAAGCCGTGTTGGGCATCGCACAATATTTTGTTCTGTTCCAGGTATTTCATCAATTGTCTTTCGATAATGCGTTCCATTATTTTACACGCAATGCAAGTAAGACTGACGGGACGATAATTTCCGCAGTAAAGTCTTGAGCCTCCTTTATGGATCGGAGTAATGAGTGCGCACTTCCATCGTTGTAAAACCCAGGTTCTCCTTGTCCTCAGTAGGTTTCGAATCGTCGGTTTCTTCAGGAGCCTTCGCTAGACGGCCAAATGAGAAAGGTTCTCCAATGGACCGATCATGTGACTCGACCGACATAATGGCACAGTATTCCAACAGTCAATTGTCAGTAGGGAGGATACTGGGAACAGTTCATTAAATTGTAGTGATAGAAGATACGATATTGGAATAAATAAGGTATAGAAAAATCCTTGACTAAGGTGAGTCAAGAGAGATTTTTTAGACTATATAATCGGTCAGTTTCTGGCTGGATCAAGCGGAGCACAGAACTTGAGGCTGCTATAGGGGGCGGGATGCGACCTCCGACAGTTGATCCTGAAAACCCAAAAAACACCAAATCCGGAACAGACAGCTCTCACAAAACAAAAAAGAAGATCAGTTCACTTCTGTCGCATAGATAGATAGATAGATAATTTTTATTAAAGCCCCGTCGGGGTCCCATCAAAGCAAGTTAAAATAAATTTGCATGCGAGTTTTAGACGAGGTAGGCCGAATCTTTACAAAATGCAATTCCTAGTTTCTAAATTAGAAGTCCATTGAGAAACATGATGATTGAGGGGTGAAAAAAAAACTCCTAAGAAAAATTTAAAAATGATTGGATTAATTTTACAGGAGAAAAAAAACCCCTCTTTAAAAATAATAACAGAAAAAAGCGAGCAGGACTGGCCTGTAGGTGGCGGTATATAACGGAATGTTGTCGGTCATCGTCAGGGTATCAATAAATGTCCGCCTTGATGGGTACGAATGTGGGTCAGACAGGACTGGCTTGCAAATGGCATTGTATACGGGATTCACAATCGAGATCGTCTGGGCCGGATTGGTACGCCGCGTCAAAGAGGCCAGACGAGAGGAACCCAGATGCGATCGGCCACAGCACGCTTCGAGCTCAGCCAGCAGTGAGGAAGGGAGGTACGACCGAACTACTAGTAAACAGTGAAGACTGAGGGTTCCGCCGTGAGTGTCGACAGACCGCATGAGGTCGGAATGCGGGAGATGACATCAAAAACCGCGAAAATTGTCGCTATGGGGGGGAAGGATAGCGATGGATTTAGAAACCAATTCAAAACAGGGGTTTCTAATGATATAATTAAGAGTTACCACTTAATCTACCACTAAATCCCAGGAGGACCCTTCTCGAAGTCAAGAATCTGAGTGTTCGGGAATGAGACCGTTAACAGTGCCTTTATGCTTTCCGGTGTAAGATGGTTGCGTAATTTCGACTTGAATATCAGTAACCTAGGCGATAATCTAATTTCAGGCGGAAGATTATTCCAAAGGAAGGCATATTTGGAAGCAAAGAAGAGGGAGCGCTTAGATGTAGTACAAAGAGGCGGCGGAATCACCATGCAGGAGTTGCGCGTGGCATAAGACCGATCTCTCGGAGTGAGGGTGTCAATGTGCGGAAGACTGGAGCTAGAGTTGATGCGAAAAAGGAAGCAAAGGCCAGCTTCGAGTCTTCTAACCCATAAAAATTTAATTTTCGCCAGCTGACATCTCTGAGTATAAGAAATACCGGACGAAGCGTGAGAGAACAGTTTCCGGGTGAAAACCCTCTGAACATTTTCGATTTTATTACGGTCGCAGGCGTTCATTAAACCGAAGAAAGGACAGCAATATTCGAGGACTGGAAGAACAAACATTTGATAAAGTCTTAGCTTCATTTCCGGAAGGAAAAAATTATGCGATATGAATCCACATATCTGCGCGGCTTTGGCAGAGATTCTATCTGCATGAGGTGATAAAGCAAGTTTATTTGTATAACTTAGACCTAGGTCCTTTATGGTGAGGCATTCTGAGAGTGGGTTATTCTGAAAAATTATGGGACCAGGAAGTTTGGTAGGACCAAAAGACATGAAACTACACTTGGTTGATGAAAACTCCATCTGCCAAGTCGAACCCCATCTGCTTAAGCGTAGTAAATCGGCATTAATTTTTTCAACACAAACATTTGCGGTGTCCTTAGAGTATGAGTAAACACACTTGAGGTCATCGGCATAAGTAAAAGTTTGCGAATTTCCGAGTTCAGTCGAAATATCATTGATGTACAGAAGAAAGAGTAGCGGATCCAGAACCGTTCCTTGAAGTACGCCACTCGTGATCGAGTGGGTTGTCGAGTAGCTATTACCGACCATGACTTTCTGATATCGGTTGGACAGATATGACCTGATGAAATCGAGTAAAGGCGGCCGGATGCCGAGGGCTTCCAATTTTACTAAAAGACGTCTATGGGGCACCTTGTCAAAGGCTTTGCTAAGATCAAAGTAAATAACAACCACTGACTGCCGCTCATTACGAAGAGAAGTGATTAGATTAAGAAAAGCCAAGTGGCATGTTTCGCAGGATCGTTCAGGTAAAAACCCATGCTGACTAGAGCTCAGAAGCCGATTAGCTAGACAGAAGTCAAGAATTTCATTGAAAATAATCCTTTCAAGAAGTTTTGCTAGAGACGGCGTTTTGTGCACACCCCGATAGTTATTAACATCGGACCGAGATCCTGACTTGAAAACGGGAATGATAATTGACGTTTTCCATGTTTCAGGAAAGAATCCTTTTGAAATATAAACCGAGAATAAATGACTGAGCAATATGGGAAATTCGGACGCTTGTTTAATAATCGAATTCGGAATCCCGTCCGTTCCTGAGCAGTGTGAGTATTTCAAACGGCTTATGTGTTTCTTAATGAGATCTGAGGAGACATCAATTGTACTAAGTGTACTATCTGAAAGTGATCGAAAGAAAGGGACCGGATCGGACTCGGTAGCAAGGTGTTTTGCAAAGAAAGCACTAAACAACTCCGCCTTGTCAGTGTCATCGGTGAGGAAGACTTTGTTATCATTTAGCATGGGTGGAAGTTCATGACCACGTTTAGAGGAGGACCGATGACGGAAGATGTTAGCGACGGATTTGCCAGGGTTCGAACCGCTGAGAGCAATTGATTCTCTTTGCCTGTCGCGCGCTTGGCGCATCCTTGAGGCCATTTCAAAAATCTCTGTGATTCTAAGATGAACTGATAAGGAACTAGTGGATAGGTCACGCAGTTGTCGCCTCAACTTTTTTAGTCTGTTCTGAAGAAAATGAGGAACAAGAGAATCTGAAGAATTAGGCTTGAGATATCTACGCGGCACAAACTCTAGAATACCCTTGGAAACATTGGACATGACATCACGAAGAATGGTTACATCGCTACAAGTGAGGAAGCCACACCAATCCAAGGATCTCATATAGTTATTTCTTACGTCGCTATCTACGCAGTCGTAGTTCATGAAAGTCTGAACGGCGCTTGTCTTTTTGAAAAGGCAAGCGGTAGGCAACAATGAATTAATACGTGGTCACTGTCAAAGAGGTCCTTTTTTAAAGCAACAGAAAGAGGAGCAATGCCATTGGTAAAGATTAGATCTAAAATGTGATTATCTCTTGTTGGAGAGCGCACCAGTTAGGACCAATTAGAAAAATTGACAATATCTTGAAAGGGCTGGAATCTGGGTGGGCAGCTATTGGAAACCCAGTCTATTTCAGGAAGGTTAAAATCCCCAGTGATTATTTTAACATCGAAAGCAGCTTCCGAAATTAATTTAAAGATTTCACAGAGTTGTGAATCATCACTGGCTAAAGAATTTGGGGGATTGTAGATACAGCCAATAATTGCCTTTCTTTGCGGCGAGAGAATAACAGATGCAAAGCAGAAGTTTCCCGTGAATGAGGAAACATCCAAGTAATAGGGAGAGTGCTTTAGGTAGGATTTAAGATAAAGAAGACAACCACCCCCACGCCTAGTCGTGCGGTCTTGGCGGTAAAAATCGAAGTCATCTATGAGAAGGGCAGAGTCAGGAATTAGAGAATGTGTCCAAGATTCTGTTACACATATAATATCAGGCGTCATTTCCAGAGCAATGGCTCTGATTTGGGCCATCTTGTTTATAACAGACCTGGCATTCAATAATATAATATCTAATGTGTTTCGAACGGCAATGCTATTTTCGACGGTATGTAAAAAAAATTTGGAGGCGGATATGTAAGCTGCGAATTAATGACACTTGGAGAATAAGTACCAGTTAATTTAGAGTTATTGACGTATGGGGAGTCAGCAAGAGAAGGCTGAGTATGAGACCTAAAGTAGGTGGGGATATAGTTTTCAAACATTGGAATGCTAGGGGAGTTAGAACATGGATAGACTTGTTGGTAGTTAAATAATGGAGGAAGGGGAGGAGGAGGAGGGAGGCTAGAAGGAAAGTAGGGGCTAATGGGTGAGGGTAGGCCACTAAAAGAATGAAATGGTGGGAAACCAGGTCTAGATTAGAAGTCAAGGGAGATAGGTTGACGTACCTGAGAGCAATTGGCCTTAAGTGGTGGGAAGCCTGAACTAGGTTGGGGCATAAATGATTTAGGGCAATTCATGTATGAATTATTTGCTGGATATATAGTAGGGCTTTGATAAGTAACCGGTACGCAGGACAGAGAATTATTCGAGGATATAATTGGAGCTGCGGGGTTTGTAGACGTGCTGGGCTGAACAGACTTGTTAGATCTAAGAGAAGGCGTCGTACCCCTAAACGGAACTGTACTACCTATCTTTTGGGTCGGAGTCTGATTCAATTTTCGAGTCTCACCGTTCTGACGCCAAGCCACTGGTGACTTAGCTGTAGACCTTACAGCACCCAGTTGGACAATAGAAGTTGTCGGTCCAGCTGATGTAGACGGATTTTCATGTGTCTCAGCGGGACTATCCGGAGGATACGAAACGACAAATGGGGCTGCTGCTGCTGATGCAAGTTTAGGGGCAGGCAAATGCGTCAAGTGGCTTGAGTGAGATGGAGATGTAGGAGAACGAGGAAGGAGGGAGTCAGATGTCGCAGGAGTAGGATAAGCTGAATCCTTACGGCCACCTGTATTATGACCGAGTTGGGGAGCATTAGACTGAGAAGCAGTGGGTTTACGTGAGAATAGAGACCCGATTCTACGCTCCATAGGAGTAAGATCATGACAAAGAAAATTTTTTGTCTTCTCTAGGTACGCAGTGACACGCTCTCGATGAGTAAAGATTGTGTCAACCTCGATTGATGAAAACAATTTGACTAAGATGGGTGGATTTGTACTACGGGAGGACAAGCGTTTGGCATCACCTATTTTATAGTTGAAACCACATGAATACAGGAAATTAGTCGCAAAATCAATTGGCCGAGCAGATTGAGGAACATTTTTTAGCAGGAAGTTGTAAGAACGCTTCTGTCTATCACTAGATTCACTGGCGATCAGGTGAACAAGTGAGTCGAGACGCCTACATTCTTCAGAGGGAATATCGGAGATGTTCCCGTCGAATAAATTTCCAATAATTGTCAGCAAAGAGCCAAACTTTAGCATAAAGTCATTGCAGTAGTCAAGTGCAGACAGATTAAGCTGCCGACCAATTACAACGGGTGACGACTGACTATTAATATCATCTGACTTAGATTTAAGTAAAGCTTCTGACTTACGTTTAGTTAGGCCATGTTTATTTACAAGAGCCGAGAGCTTACGTCGACCAGTGACTTTTGGTCTCATCTTGTCTCGAGGCAATTTGTGATTAAGAAAACTTCTGGCAGACAAGTTGACTGAATTTCAACAAGGGGCTAACGATGTAAAAATAAATTACAACAGTTAGAGAGAAATCGGATGCACAAAATGAGAATTGCAAAGTGCGATTAGTGAACAACGGGCATAGACTAGCAAAACTCGAAAGGAGATGGCAGCGGGCAGTTCTTAGAGAAAAGGCCTGTATTTAAGGAAATGCAAACAAAAAAACAGATACTAAAATCGTTAGATCTCACAGAAAAACCACTAAAAATAATATCCTCCACTTATCTTCAAATTTAAAACCAAATTTAATACCACTGAGTGCACTGTCATTGTAAATTAAAACACATTAAAAAACATATAAGTGAGTGAATCTTGGAACGAATAAGCAAATCTATCCGGCATGCAATTTGTGTTTATAACAGGCTGTCAGATATGGTCGAATGAGCGATCAGGAAAAACTTCATTAGGAGGTGACGGAAAAAGGCAAAATGAATATTATTTTTTATTTTACAGTAAGAAAACTGTTACTCTTGGGAAGTAAAATGTGCATGCGGCACAGGACCGCCCTGTAGGTGGAATCGTATTGGGGTTCGAAACATTCCTCATCAAATAAAATTTCGTAAATCGGGTGGGGTTGTTCGCTGTAGATGCAATCGTATTACATCTCGGATGACCGCAGAAACAACGACCAAAGTGGCGAGACGGGAAAAGCCCATCGCGATCGTCCACAGCCTGCTTGGAGTGAAAACGAGGGGAGGACACAAAAAGGATGCGAGTAACATCTAAATGCTGGTAGATGCGACCATGACACTTCTTTGCTGGTCAAACGAATATCAAAAAGTTAGCGAAGCAGAGGAACCCGCCGTGATCGCCGACAGAACGCAAAGAATTAAAGCGGGAATGGGGTGTAAAAAGCCTCGAATATCATCGCTGAGGGGGATTTGGTAGCCAATTACAAACGCGTTTGAAAACACTTCAGTGAGAGTTTTCAGGTGACCACGTAAGAGGACCTTTATAAAAGCACAGGATTTGGGTTCTCGGGAATGGAAAGAAAAATAACGAGTTTGGACTTTTCGAAGATGCTTCCGAAGTTTCAACTTAAATACCGATTATTTGGTCGACGACCTAAATTCCCGGGAGAGAATGCGCCAAAGGAAAGCATGCTTGTATTTAATTAAAATGCGCATTTAGGAGTAGAGCAGGAAGACGTTGGAATTACGCATGACGAAAAACAGACCTACTGATGCAAAATTGTCAATACGTGAAAGAGTAGGACTAAGGTTTAAGCGAAACAAGAAGCGAAAGCTTCGCGTAAAAGCTCTCCAGATATTTTAAATTTCACTACGGCCACAGGCACTTATTAGGCCAGAGAAAAGTCAACAACATTTAGAAGGGAATGAGCGGACATGTAATAAAGTCGTAGATTCCCTTCCACAAGGAAAAGTAATGGGATCTGAATCCACATATTGACGCGACCTTTGTTGTAGTTCGATCCGCGTGAGGATATAAAGTAAACTTAAGGCCTTGGTCCTTTAAGGAGGAGCATTTTAAGAGTAAGTTATTTTGAGAGATTATTTGGCCAAAGGCTTGGTGGCGCAAAAATAGACGAAACAACACTTGGACGGAGACCATTCCACCTGACAAACTGAACTCGATTTCCTCGAGCATAGAGGATTTGAGTCATTTTTTTTCAACGCAAATACTTGAACAGTCCTTAGAATATGAATGAACGCACTGAAGGTCACGAGCATACATGAACATTAGCGAATTTTCGATTTTTATAGAAATACCGTTAATACGGGGAACGAGGAGTAGCGGACTCAGAATTGTGCTCTAAACTACGCTACTAGTGATCGAGTATGGCGTCGAGTATCAATTACCAACCATGGCATTTCCCAGCGATTGAATATGTAGGACCCGATTAATTCGAATAAAGGAGGTCGGATGCTGAGGATTTTCAGTTTTATCAAAAGGCATTATGCTTTACCTTGTTGAAGGCTTAACTAGGATCAAAGTAAATAGCCACCACTGACAGCTGTTTTTTTACGAAATAGTTATGAGATTAAGAAGGGCTAAGTGATAAGATAAGCAAGATCTTTTAGGCAACGATTTGTGCTGAATAAAACCCGGAAGCTGATTAACTAGATAGAAATCACGAATTTCCCTAAAAATTGTCCTCTTAAAAACTTCGCTAGAGACGGAGTTTCTTTCACGCCCATAGTTATTAGCGCCAGACGAAAATCATGACAAGAAGGGTAATTAAGGCCTTGCATGTTTCCAAGAAGGATCCGCTCTGAAGATGGGTTGAGAATATACGGCTAAGCAAGCAGAGAAGTCAGACACTCTGATGATTGAGTCTGCGATATCGTCCGTTTCCGAGGACTGCGCTTTCTTCTAAATGACGTATGAGCTTATAAACCAAACTGGAGGCGGCATCCATTGCATCTGAACGCAAACGAAAAGAAGGGCCTGGCTCGGATTAAGCAGTAAATTGTTCTGCGGAGGTCATTGAACAATTCCTTCTCATTAGTGTCGCCGACAAGAAAACCTTTATCGTCATGTAGCAGAGGAAGAATTTCGTGATAACGCTTAGAAGATTGCCGACGACTGAAGCTTTGGGTTACGGATTGGCAGGATTCAACTAACTGGGCGTAAGTTATTCTCTCTGCCTGTCGCGGGCTTGAAACATCCTGGGAACGTGTTTTAAAATTTCCGTAATTCTTATATCGGCAGATTAAGAACTAGCAGAATAACCATGCAGCCGTTTTCTTAGCCTTTTCATCTTATCAGAAAGAAAACGGGAACAATGGACCTGTTGAACAATGAAGACGGACTCGACTCCGAAGGCTAGTAAATCTTAAAGAAGGTGGGGTACAACTAAATGGAACTAAGCCGCCTTTAGATTGGGTTCGTTGTTCGAACGGTATGTCTAATATTGTTCAAAAGGAAAGCTCGGTGACTAGGCTGAATAAGAGATGCAGTCGGTGTATGTGGCTTAAATGGAATCAAGAATGTTATAGGAGGGCTGCCAGGAGAGTTAGGGAAGAAAACGTCAACTACCGCTGGTCCGAAAGCAGGCGGAGACGTTAGGAGATGGCTTGAGCGAGAGGGAGAAGTGGCATCTCACGGTTAATAATATCCTGACCGGACTTGTGTGCCTTATGGGGAGAAGACGATAGTCTCCTTAATAAGAATGACCAGATTTTTCGCCCCGTGTTATAAGCTCGTGAAAAGTATAAAATTGTGCATTTTCCAGATAACTGGAGACACGATCTCGGTGGGACAGGATTGACTCAACCTAACTAACTAGAGAAGCTTTGAGTAAGGGATGACAGACGACTGGACTCCAATGTCTTGTAGTCGAAACCTCACAAGTATAGAAAGTTAACAGCAACATCAGATGACAGTTAGGACATTGGAACATTGTTAATAGTTTATTTGGTAAGGATAATAGGCTTAGCCTTTGAAAACCCTATTGATTACATGTCAGCTCGTTAGAAATAACAGTACACGAACAATAAAAATATTCGCTATTAAAACAGTACTTGATTCATTTGAGTAGCATCGTATCATAAAAAATATTTGCAGGGCTGTGGGGTATTAGTTCAGATACAGACTGTCGAGGGAGGACAGGGGACACAAATAATCATCCAAGCGTTTCTTGAAGAGTTTCAGAGACGTAGCCTCCACGACTGACTGAGGGAGATCGTTCCATTTCTCCACTACCCTCTGCGGGAAAAATTCAGAACGAAGATTCAGCCTGGACATTGTTGTCCGTAACTTCATCGAGTGACCACGAAGATAGGGTGAAAGGTGCCACTGAAACATGTCCTCAAATTTAAGTCCATGCTCGAGGCCATGTATTATCTTGTAAACGAGGATAAGATCACCTCTTTGCTGCCTGTAACACAGAGGGAATAAATTAAGGCAATTCAGTCTGTCTGTGTAGGATTGGCTTTTTAGACCGTTTACCAGCTTTGTTGCACGCCGTTGTACCCGTTCCAGGCATGCTTGGTCCTTTACTAGCCGTGGCCGCCATGCTTGTGTGCCATATTCTAAGTGGGGCCGAACAAAAATGCCGTAAAGTCTCCCAAAAAGGTCTTGGTCAAAGTTCGCGAAAGCCCTTTTGATTGCATGCAGCACTCCCATGGCGTTTTTTGCAGCCTTGTGGCACTGCAGTGTTGGTTTCAGGTTGTTCTGTATCCAAACCCCGAGATCCTTCAGTGAAGATTTCGCAGAGAGCCTAATATCTTTCAGGCGATATGTCCTCAGGCTCTCATTTGAATGAGAGTTGGTTGGACGCAGATGAAGGACGGCACACTTCTCCACATTGAAATCTAGAAGCCATTTCTTCGACCACGCTTGCAGTCGGTGCAGATTATCTTGAAGGGATCTCTGATCATTCGGTCCCTTAATGACTTGCCAGAGCTTAACGTCGTCTGCACACATTATTTTGCCGCAGTCGAGTTCCTGAAGGCTGTCGTTAACATAAAGGATGAAGAGCAATGTTCCCAGAACTGGGCCTTGATGCACACCACTGGTCACGTTCATCCATTCTGACATATAATCTCCGAACAGACACGTTGTTTCCGACCAACCAGAAACGCCCTAATCCAGTTCAGAAGGTCTCCCCAGATGCCGATGTCGCTCAATTTGTGAAGAAGGCATTGGTGCGGAACATTGCCAAAAGCTTTGCGGAAATCAATATACATAGAATCGACCTCAAAACCCTCTTCTAGAACCCTGGTCCAGATCTCCAGACAAGCTATCAGATGTGAGAGGCAGGAACGTCCTCTCCGGAGGCCATGTTGAAAATCCTGCAAGATGTTATTTTCTTCACAAAACTGCTGCAAAGCGCTCTTTACTAGAGATTCCATCGTTTTGCATGGGAGGCAAGTTAAGCTAATAGGCCTGAAGCTGCTTGCTGTCATCCTGCTACCTTCGTTATGCACGGGAAGGAGGTTAACTGTCTTCCACTGTGATGGCAGACTTCCTGTTCTCATTGACAGCTCAAGGAGAGCCAAAAGAGGCTTTGACAGGTCCGTTGATAGCTCCTTAAGTAAATGTCCGGGAATTCCGTCGGGCCCGGGAAACTTGTCAGGTTTTATTTGACTGAGAACGCGTCTGACTTCTTCGACGGAAAAAGCGGCGGTTTCAATGACGGCAGTATCATGGCGCATTTGAAGCTCCCGGCTGTTTCGGTCCATTTCAAGCTGCTGATTGTCTTCTGAGGACTCCTCCGTAATAACCGATTGAAAAAACTGAGACATTAATTGCACTTTCTGTGGCCCTTTAACTAATAAGTTTCTGAGGCTATCCTTTAGACACGCAATTTCGTCCCTATGTTTCCTCCTACTGCGGATGTACCCGTAAAACTTCTTGGGACATGTAATGGATTCCGCTATCAGTCGGCGCTCGAAAGAAGTTCTAGCAACCCGTATTTGTTTACAGCATTTATTGCACTGATTATTATATTCGGTAAATTACCTTGGATCTCGAAGTTGCTAATACTTTTTCCACAGTCTCTGTTTCTTTTTCATGGTCTTTTTTTCGTCGGACTGACCCACGGCGGTCGCGCACATTGTCTTGTCAGTTTTATTGGGCAATGGGAATCACCTAGACGCTCTATAATCTCGCGAAAGTACTGCCAGAATTCTTCTGAATCTTCTGTGTTGACCAACCAGGCTTCCTCCGAAAGAGTACGTCTCATTGCGTTAAAGTCACCCTTCCAAATATTTCTGCGCGTCTTGATTTTTGGTTGTTGGTTCGATAGGAGAGAGCACACGCAGGTAAAAGCAGTATGATCGCTTAAACCGAGTGGAGGTTGTGGATTCACTTCCCTTTTGAGTCCTTCTTCTTTACTGAAAACGAGATCTAAGCAGTTAGATCGCTGTCCTTCTCTCAGTCTTGTTCCGAATTTTGTGTTTAACGAGGTATTCATTTAGGGAGAGTTGTAGTAGCTTGTGGTCAAATGACGTGGACGGGACGTTTGTCGGGGGAATGTTCCAGAATATTCTTGGAGCTTTAAAGTCACCCAGAAGTAGTAGATAATTTTTTAATAGATAGATAATTTTTTATTAAAGACCCCTCGGGGTCCCATCAAAGCAAGTTAAAATAAATTTACCTGCGAATTTTAGACGAGATAGGCCGAATCTTTACAAAATGCAATTCATAGTTTCTGAATTAGTAGTCCATTGAGAAACATGATGATCGAGGGGTGGAAAAAAACTCCTTACAAAAAGTTAAAAATGATTGGATTTATTTTACAGGAGAAAAAACCCCTCAATAAAAATAATGACAGAAAAAAGCGAGCAGGACTGGCCTGTAGGTGGCGGTATATAATGGAAAGTTGTCGGTCATCGTCAGGGTAGCAATAAATCGCAGCCTTGAGGGGTACGTATGCGGGTCAGACAGGACTGGCTTGCATGTGGCGTTGTATACGGGATTCACAATTGAGATCGTCTGGGCCGGATTGATACGCCGCATGAGACTATTCGCTTACATGACAACTCCAGTGCACTAAGTAATTCCATATCGGCGATTTCATTCGAGCTGGGAGACCGATAGACAACACACAGGTTCATTGTCGGTGATTGTTTGATACATATCTTGCATGAAATTATTTTAAAATTTCGCGGCGGCCCATCAAATATTTCTCGCTGACAGCACGGAATTTCATTTGACACATAAATCGGGATTCACAGGTCCTATTCGTCTGCCAGTTGCTTTGCTGGCAATCATGTGAACGAAAGTCTCAAGGCATTTACGGCCTTGAGAGCGACCATCAGAGATGTTCCAGTCGAAAAATTCAAGAAGAATGGAAAGAATCGGGCTAAACTTCAAGTTAAATTAAGTGCAGTTATATGACGTGGGCAGACCGAGCTGACAATTACTAATAGTTAATTACGGATGAACTCTAATGCATCCCGACTAACGCTGCAAATCTCCGCGTCTTTGCGTTCTCACTCGCCTCTGACACTGGCTGCTATTGCCCCCCACTACTCCCCCACATTCCTACATCCCATCTGTGTTTTAAAGCGAACTTTAATCGATTAATCTTATCACTGACATGCTTTTACCTCTACCCCGTTCCCATATAACTGTACTGGCCCGATGAGAATTTATCGAAAGCTGCATATGCTCGCCACCTCGTCTTCTGATTACTGTTATGGGAATTTTCGCGACTTTGAACCAGATGTATTTAAGTAACTCTTGGTTACAGAGGCCGAGAACCTTCCACGACTTGTGTTAGTTTTTCTTACCTTATCTTGAATTAAGCGATAATTTATTAAAACTTCAGACTGATCTGATGACTGGAAATTTGTGAGAATTTGACGATGAAAGGTTCACTTCGTCGAGGACGGACAGGCTGGACAAAATACGAATACAATTAGCCACAAAGGAGGACAGACTTACAGAACTACGAAGGTAAATTGCAACCGACAATTCTAAAAGAACAGGCGTATTTGCGGAAATTTACTTAAACATAAAACTCTGAAGAGCCCCGTTATTTCTTAGAAAAAAAGTGCTTTTTTAGAATTACGTTCACTTTGAATGTAAAAGAAACAGCCCTGGCCTTGACCGTGGCTTCAACTGTACTACCACTACTACTACTACTACTACTACTACTACTACTACTACTACTACTACTACTACTACTACTACTACTACTACTACTACTACTACTACTACCATCGTCACCATCCTCCGCTTCTTCAAGGGCAGGGGTCCACTGGTCAGTCGAAGTTGAAAGACTGGATCGACAAGGGCGGTTCTGTCTGAAGCCTTGTAAAAGTTCCAGGCGTAAGGGATTCTCCGCCGGGAACTACATTTTTGACTATTTTAGCGTGTATTCCATTACTTCACGACAAATGCAGGGACACAGATAACTGACGCTAGTTTCAGCCCCACCCGAATATATCGGGTTGATATTGGTTGTCTTCCATTCCGATGTCAGTCACCCACATTCCAATAACGACTGAAAAATATGCGTCAGTGTTTCGGAAAGTTCGCTCGCCAGTTGTTTAAACGATTTTACCAATGTGCTGTCCGGACCCAGTTACATAGTTCATTAAGACGCTAGAATTTGATTTCCGCCACAACTGCTGGAAAGAGCCATAGATACAAGCACTTGGCTGGCGATAGCAACGAGACTGTCGAGATAGCGAAAGGGAGATGTGGTCTTCCTAGTGAATACAGGATCAAAGAATTGACCCAAGCGTCGGGGTTTCTCGTCGTTTTCGAGGAGTTCTACACAATCATTATCAGTTATTATTGTGACAGGGTCCACATTTTCAGTCAGCCATTGATGACACGGAATAAAATCTCGGGCTTACTTAGTACACTGAACAAGTTGAGATTCACAGTCCTTCGCCGCCTGGCGAGTCCGTGTTTTGGTAACACTGATGACGAAGTGTTTTGAGATGTCGTTGTGAACCGTTTTTCTAGAAATTCCTTCAGATTATAGTTTGCTTCCTTAAATTTCTGTTAAGTTCTCTTATTAATGAGATGGGCGATTAGTCCTTTTTGGCACCTACACCGGATAACAACATCGAAACAGATCCAACGAGCTTGTTCTCAGCAACCGTGAGTCGTCCTCATGGGTCTCTCGTAAGAAAAATTTTTCCACCCATTGACAACTACTCATTCCACACCTCAGTAAAACTGACCACTTCCCAGGGTATGTGGAGGAGAGACTGGTCATTTGAAGTCAGTGGATTTGGTTGCTTCTAGACTTGAATAAAAGATAAGTTTTAGGAACCACCGGTCCTTATCTTCACGCAGATGGGTCAATATTCAAGGTGCAGCCTGTTCGTCCGAATGAAGAAATTCCTTATCTCACATATATGGATACCTACCACACTGCCTATTCTGACGGTCTCGACGAAATAGCTGGCGTCCTTTTATTGAAATCCCGAATTACTCGCTTTCGGTTTTGAGCAACGTTTTATTAACGCAACGACATCGTAATTTCTTTCTGAAAATAGTACCATTAACTCGTGGACTTTCAAAATTAGACTTCAATCGTTCCCACACAAAAGGCTCTGTTTGGTTCGCTCTGATCCGCTGCATAAATCTCTGCCCATATCGCGGGATTTAAAACTAAAGCCCACCTACAGATCGAGGCGGAATTATGTCCATCACGACTGAGCTGTCCCCAGATAAATGATCTTCAATAATGCGTTATTTCTCCATTCCGGCTTCTCATATTTGTTTCGCTCAGGATGAATCTTCTGAAAAAGTTCTACTGAATAGGCGCGGGCGCACTGAAGGAGCAAAATTCAGAAATCAGTTTCCGAAAGAGATCCGCCTGTAGCTGTCGAAGACGTTGAGGTTGGCACACACACACGGCCGAATAATCAACCTAAGGTAGCTTCACGGTTATGTAACACTGACAGAGCTGTTAAACACCTAATCAAACATGCGAATATGGTAAACATGAAAGGGGTCTCTAGTAAATGGAACATATGTTACGATAATAAACGCTAGAGTAGAAAATGGTGGAGGAACATGAATACATGAAAATGCTGAGGTACTGTACAGATGATCCGTTTGGAGTGGGAGATGGTCACACCATATCAGTTAGACACCAGTGGGGAATGGAGCGCTGTCGGCATCTGCGTGTGAGGGCGGGGAGTGAGCCGACGGTAAGGGAAAATCGGTACGGTCGGACGGTGGAAGCGAGGGAGGCGAAGTCAGCGTTAGAGAGGTTAGGAACACTGGCCATCTTCGCCGACAGACGATCACACCGAACCCATCCGGTATCCGCGCCAAAAGTGACCTCATTCCTTTCAAAGAACTCCGTGAAACGTGTGGTGCTGTCGCGTCCGTTCCGCATGGATCAGTAGGGGACGAGGGAATATTGAATGGGGACAGTCGCCTCTTCATTACAACCTGAGGATTAACTTGAGGATCTGAACGTGGAACATCCAACATTTTTCACAGACAGACTCAAGCACATCAGAGTTGGATGTTAGGGGATGGGAAGAGTGTAGGCAGGTGACGAAGATAAAGTTTATTATAACAGAGTATATAAATGTGTGTAAACATCAGTAGAAAACGAATAACGAATTGAACACAGGAATTAACAAAATAGGCGAAGTTGGGAAAATAGTTACATACATCAGAGTAAATGGTTAAACCGTAAAAAGACAGAAGGTGCAAAACAAAAGGTAACAATGATCAATTAAAGAACAAGACTTATCGAAAGAACTTATCGAATATACAGATCACCGGCTTTCATCGTGCCCATGTGTCGAGCTTGGTCCGGGATTCTCTACAAGATGAGTATTCACTTGGTTATTAAAACAAGGTCAGAATCCCATGCTCTATTTCGGCAGTTACAGTGCGTTACATGCCAATTAGGTCAAGGTCGAGGCGCGCAGCTCGATATTCAAAGATTAGTGGACCGTTTCGTCTTTATTGGATTTTCGGTAAAACTTTCTAATTTTATTCATAAATCGTCTGCATTTGCCACTTTGTTTGTCGTTTTATCATCAGGTAGAAATACACTATCACAACTTTTCAACCCGGGTAGCAATCGTGTTGTCATGATGCCGAGTTGATAGCGGATTTTCGACATAAGTATTTCAAGTGAATGACGATTTTCCGGAGAATTTAAACCTAACAGATATCAATTTTCCGATATATTAGGAAGACGATTGTAGCATATGCTACATGCAGGACGTACAGCATTTTGAACGACCCCTTTCCTCACTGAAATACTAGCGTTTTACATCAGATCGATCTACATCATTTCCGTCGTTCCATGAGGTCCTTCCAAACCCTCTGCCGTAGTCTCCATTTGCACGACAAACGTATGAAATTGCAATCCCTAGTAGCAAATTTTATCAGGTAGATATCCATTAAATACCTATTTATCGAGATAGGTATATAGACTGGATATCTATTTTGTCCAATATAATATATATATATATATATATATATATATATATATATATCCTAGATACTAATTAATCTAGGTACTCTGCAGACGGCGAAAATGGGACCTAACATGGTACGCTTGTACCGTCGTACGACGAGTTATTTCGAGGATGCTTTATATGGAATAATTTTAATGTAGAAATATATTAGGCGCGTATGGACGGCGCTTGGCTGCTTCCCATCTTTGTTTACTGTGTTGATGGAGGCGGGTTACCGGAAGACTTCATGGGAATGTTTACTACGAGTCAGAATTAGTTCTTAAAATTGACAATCAACTTACCACTTGATTGTTGAGCTTTTTGTTGCCTTTGGATGCAGCTGTCCAACAAACTTTCCAACCGTTTGGTAAAGATACACGTACATGCTTATTTCGTCGTCGAAGAACACAAAAATATTCACCTAAAAAGTCGTCAGCTTAAATATGTATCCACAACACTTTGAAGTCCTATGAAGTGGTAGATGTATATTTGAAAAATAAAAATCAGATATGTACATTACTCTTTAAAATGTTATAGGTACATATCAGAACAATCCATCGGGAAATTAGACGTGTACCTTGCGAAGGTCCAGTTATTGGATTTACGTAGAATAGTAGTGTGCAAATAGTCATTGGGAAACACTCTCCCTTCGTTTGAGTGGTGTTGTTATTCTTTCGCACTCTTTTACTAGCGACCGTTTAAGTCCTTTGGTAAAGGACAACTCTAGACCGGCAAGGGTAGTCTTGTCGTTAGCATTCAAGACCCCGATGACCTCTGCGGATAGAGCAATAGTGAACTTAGTGAAAGCATGCCCCTGATGGCCTCGTATGTTGTAAATCCTGAAAGGCCCTCTTTCATGTTCCGCCATTTGAAGTTTCAGTGAAGACCTATGTCATCTACAAATAGGGCATAGAAAGTTCTTTTGGTTAACGTATCTAAAGTATGGCCACTTGTCAGTTGACTGCGCAATTTATCGTCCACAAGTTTGGTGTTACGCTTGCGGAATTCCGCACGGCCGTTCTCAAAGGGCGGCCTACGTGATTCAGGGGAAGCCGAGTGGCCTCCCTGGCACTGATAGTTGGCCTTCAAGTAACAGCGGGCTCTAAGTCCCATTGATCGCACAGCGGGCATCGTATACCTTCCAGGGCAAGATCCTGTTTCCGCGAGATCTGTGCCAAATGTTGGCATATGAATTTTATTGTCTGCTCAAGCCGGTCATTAGCCACCGACTCACGGGGGTCTACAGATAACGTATAGGCTTTACATTCGATGTGGGTTTCTTCTGCAACCAGAAGTGTCAAAAGAATTGTTTACATCCGTCCTGGGATCAAACTGTCCCTTATTTTTTTGCATTGAAATTATTTTTTTTGGCTTACTGGCCATGATAGGCCTTCACCGCTTAAGTAATCAAGAACCCTGGTGATTACGGGGCGCCGAGAGCGCTGCCGAAGCTATAACCACTTCTTCCCTGCAATGCTGCGCTGTGCGTTTGTAGGGCAAACATCTGCCGAAATTTGAACAAAAAGGAAATCTTTGTTTCTCATTGTGAGAAAAACTAGACCTTAGTGCACTTGAAAATTCCAACAAACTTGTGCCTCAAATTGCGCCAAATTAATCTATTTTTGGCGTGCTTTTCAAAGGAAAAATGTCAACACCTTTTCAGCAATGTGGGAAACTCATATCCTTCACCGATATTGTTGTTAGCTAGGCTGGTGACAGCCAGGAATGAAGTGTTAACGTTACTTTTTAAAATGTCTGTAAGAATAGGCAACCTCTTGGTGTCGCCTTCCATTTCCTTTTATCTTCTGGCTTTAACTTCATGGGAGCAAAAATCCGACCATTTTGGTCCAACTATGTCCCCCACGAGCGCTCAGCTCTGTCTTTTAGAAGAAATAAGCTCTTTATTAGCTGGGATAAACCTCCAATAGAGCGTAGTGCTTACTAACCCCGTTAGCAAACAAAACCCAATCCAAAGGTTCTACTCATCAGCAATCTGTTTCTGAGATTGGTCCTTCATCTAGTGTCAGCCACAAGCGATGTTTTAACTTGATTTTGAAAAATGTTCCTAGGAGTAGACAGCCCATCGATGTCGCCTTCCATTTCTTTTATTTTTGTGGCTCCAAGTTTAACGTTGCTGAAGCTAAAAGGCTTTCATCAAGGAGCAAAAAGCCACCTATTCTTGTCAAATTATTCTCTTCGGTAGTAGTCGACTTTATTTTCTCCCATTTGGGGCGCTCAGCTCAATTTCTTAGAGGAAATAAGCTTTTTACTAATCAGGATAAAACTCCAATGCAACAGAGAGTTCTCCCTCATTAGCAAACGTACAGCAATCCCGAAATCCGTCTAGTCTAAAATTTGCATCTGCAGCAGGTCCTTTCCCGTATTTGCGGCGGTCCTAGTTCCCTCTAGCTCTTCACCTCATCACATTGTTCCTGAGACCTGCCACTTTGAGAGGCAGTAATTGCTCAATTGCTGCTCCCAATTTTATCAGGCCGCTTCATCTTAGCAGTAAAAATGGACTGACTCTGGAGTCGCAGTCGACCTCCGTGGCAGAGAATAATGACTTAATTCCAAAAACATCGTCGACTCCATTTCGTTACCATGCCAGGCCACTCAGATCTGACCTAGTGGTACAATCAAATAAGCCAGATAATAATTCAGGGCGATTTTTACCTGTTCCTAACCTGAATTCTCAGTTTAAGGAAGGCATACCTGTTGGAATGCCCACTTTAAAATGCAGGTAAACAGCTTGCCGTCTCCCAAAATAATAGTCTACTCACAATGTAAACAGTTTCTCAAAACCATAGTGTCTGTTTTCTAATATAGGCCGCCCCTCATATTATGCTAATACTCCATAAAATCCTATTTTTATACCTACTAGTTCTTCAACAGTACGTAGTAACATTCCTACTCATGGACCTTATCAAAATATGTTTCCATACAATACTACCTATTCAGGTAATGACAGTATCTCCACAAATGTTAGACTATAGCAATTTTTCCGTTTGATAATTACTTCCTCCCTACAGTTCACTTATACACCTTAGCCATCTCTCCATAATAAATAGTAATGAATGTAACCTGCATCTCAAGAATACGCTTGGTATAATTTCCCTCAACTTAAGCTCAGTCGTACAAAAAATGGCACAGCCCAGAAGTGTAGCCTTCAAGTATGAGCCAGATGTCTTGTGCATTACAGAATCCTGCGGTCATTCTCTAATTTTCGACTCGGCGCTCGCTATAGATAATCCCAGCTTTTACCGACAAGACGGCGTTGACAACCACCGCCAGGTAGTTGCCTTCTTTACATCAGAGCTTCACTTCCACATTCGCCTTATAACCTAATCATTTCTCTCCTCTCCTGCAAAAGAGAAAAGCGTATTTGCAATTCCCCTTGTTACTTCGCCAGTGAAATTCACCTCTGTGAACTCTTTGAAAAAGTCACCGAGACTTCACTCGATGTCAGGCGATTTTAAATTGCCAGAAACTGGCTGGTTTCAATTAGTTCACTCATCGAACAGAAACCATAGTATATTAGATTTAATTTTTATTAATAGCATATATCCCTCATTTATGGATTCCCATCGTGATCACGCATTAATTAATTTTCGTCTTCTAACTTCCCTATCCGCAAAGCTAACGGTAAAACCTAGCTGCCTTGACTTTGCTATTGTTAACAAGTACTTGGTAAATCACTTTACAAGCGCTCTTGATTGGAAATATGGCTGGTTTCAATTAGCATCAGTATCAGTATATTTCAGGGAAAGTAGGTGTGTACCTTTGAAATCCCTATTGGTTACATGCGGAGGATATATATGGAGGAAATGGATAGGAAGTAACATGAAAGAAATGCGAGGGGAATAGCAAAAACTGTACAGATGAACACAGAATGTCATGCATTAACCGAGTTTAGAGGCACATTAACTTGCTTTGTTGATCAAAATACAGCGGAGAGTTGAGGCACACTTAAGATACGGGAAAAGTAGTAAAATTGTTTAGTCAACAGGCATCGTGGTGAATGCGAGCAGCGGTGTGCGACGTAGCCGAAGCTTACTAAATTATATAAACATATGTTACTTAAATGTTGGTAGTAGCATCGTTGTAACACTAAATTGTCAGAGTTCGCTGTCAAGGTGGCCGTAGTCCGGCGTTATTGTGGTGCGCGCTACAATGCTGATCTAGTCTCCATTTAAAAGTATCTACCGAGCCTGACATAACAACATCCTCAGGCAAGGCATTCCAAGCTGCAACCACTCTGTTGGAGAAGAAGAACTTTCGGGTGTCTAGCCGGGCACCAGCCACACGCAGTTTGAGTAGATGGCCTCTCAGGTTAGTCGTAGTCGCCAACTCGAAGAAGTCTCCAAACGCGAGGCAGCAGCCCTGATTGCGCACGATGCGGAAAGCTTGTATCAGGTCCCCACGTAGCTGTCTGTAACTCAAAGGAAAGAGGTCAAGATTAGCTAATCGCGTTTCGTGGGGTAGTGACCACTGCCCAGATACAAGTTTCGTTGCTCGCCGTTGAACTTTTTCGAGTATGCCCAAGTCTTTAGCGGTCCAGGGTCGCCATGCTTGGATAGCAAACTCCAGATACGGTCGCAAAAAAATTTGAAAGACCTTGGCGAAGCAGTCTTCATCAAAGGAGGAGAACGCCCGTTTGACAAGGTATAGCATGGACATCGCCGACTTGGCCACCTTTGAACATTGCAGCGAAGGCTTAAGCGAGATTGTGATCCATACACCCAAGTCCTTCTGGGCGTCGACTTCTTGCAGTGGTTTGCCAGTCAGACGGTAGACCGTGTGGTTAGGAAAACTGGTTCTGCCGACGCGTAGAAAAGTACACTTGTTTACGTTAAACGGTATAAGCCAGTCTTTCGACCATTGCTCGAGGTGGTCCAGATTTGTCTGCAGTCGCGCCTCGTCAACTTCGCTTCGTATGGTACTCCAGATCTTTAGGTCATCGGCAAACATTGCGACATCGCAATTTAGTTCGTTTGTGCAGTCATTGACGTATACGAGGAACAGTGTAGGGCCAAGAACAGAGCCTTGGAGAACACCACTCTTAACGGCAACCTCGGCAGATTGTTGGTCACCCACGTGGACGGCTTGAGAGCGGCCGATTAAAAAGCTACGAATCCACATCAGAAGCTTACCTCGCACTCCTGCACGGCTAAGTTTGTATAGAAGGCGGTGGTGAGGCACACTATCGAAGGCCTTTTTAAAGTCGATATAGATGGCATGCACCATATCTCCTCTATCAACAGCCCTAGTCCAGTGTTCCAGACAGTAGAGCAGGTTTGTCACACAGGATCTGCCTTTTCGGAATCCATGCTGAGAATCGGAAAGCAAATGGTTTTGCTCAAGGAACTGCATTATTTGTTGCTTTATTATCTTCTCCATAATCTTACAGCAAATGGAGGTGAGGTTGACCGGTCTGTAATTGTTCGCAGAGACCCGACTCATCGAACAGAAACGATAGTATATTAGATTTAATTTTTATTAATATCATATACCCCTCATTTATGGACTCCCATCGTGATCACGCATTAATTAATTTTCGTCTTCAAACTTCCCTATCCGCAAAGCTAACGGTAAAACCTAGCTGCTTTGACTTTGCTATTGCTAACAAGTACTTGGTAAATCACTTTACAAGCGCTCTTGATTGGCGCAGCACTTTCTTCAAATAATGATCCAAACGTTTTTCGCGTTTTATTCCAGTGCTTAGTAGAATGTCTTCTCGATTTCTCTCCACTAAAGATGCTTAAATAAAATACTGCGTCTTACACTGTCCCAAACTTTCCTAAAACAGACTTGGGAAGCCAAGAAAGCAGCTTAAAGATCCGTCCATAAGCCGACTTGAGAATCTCAGAAATGTGCGCAGGACTTTTCAGTATCTGAAGATGGGTAGACGAATAAACTACTGGAAACGTCGGACCGCCAATAAACCCCTCCCGGTGAACGCCCCCTCTTCTTTCGATATGCCACCTGGGAATCGCATTTTCACTACTATTGATCTCTTCTCAGTCTCTCTCTCTCTCTCTTTCGAGAATCGTTTCTTTCCTAAATATTGGAAAATTTATAGTATTATTCCAGTAGTTAAATCTGACTGTCGTTCTGATGTTCAAAACTATCGAGGTGTCCATAAACATCTTCTCTCGCCAAAATCTTTGAAAAAATGGTTGCCAAGAGAATTACCGACTTTTGCATCGCCAATCAATTTATTAGCCCTTCCCAGCATCGTTTTTTTACCAGATCGCTCTTGCGAAACATGTCATCTGTCGTTTCTCAATCTACTTAATTCTCTTCGTAATGACCATCTATCTGTGGTCGTTATTTATTTTGATCTTAGTAAGGCCTTTGATAAAGTGTCACATAAAAGACTTTTGGTTAACTTAGAAGCTCTGGGAATTCGCAGTCCCCCATTAGACTTTATCAAGTCATACCTGTCTAATCGTAAACAAAAGGGTATCGTGGGATCTTCAACTTTCAGTGAAAGCCCTATTGTAAGTGGTGTCCTACAAGGTACCGTTTTATGTCCTCTTTTGTTTCTGTTTTACATAAATGATATCTCGTTGGCAGTTAAACACTCTCAATCTTTTATTTATGCTGATGATCTCAAATGTGTATATTCATTTAATAAGTCTACGACCCTTCATTGTCTGGAGCAAATCCATCTGACTTTCTTGCTCTTTCAGCGTGGAGCTCAAAATGGCTAATGAAATTCTCTCCGTCTAAATGTCGCTATATGTGTTTTGGACCTGATAGGTTACTCTAATCAGTGGTCTTTCAAGGCACAACTATGACTGAATGTGCTACTATCAGGTCCAAAACACATGATGGTCATTTCCAAGAGAAATAAGTAGATTGAGAAACGACAGATTACATGTTTTGCAAGAGCGATCTGGTAAAAAAACGATGCTGGGAAGGGCTAATAAATTGATTGGCGATGCAAAAGTCGGTAATTCTCTTGGCAACCATTTTTTCAAAGATTTTGGCGAGAGAAGATGTTTATGGACACCTCGATAGTTTTGAACATCAGAGCGGCAGTCAGATTTAACTACTGGAATAATGCTATAAATTTTCCAATATTTAGGAAAGAAACGATTCTCGAAAGAGAGAGGGAGAGAGACTGGGAAGAGATCAGTAGTAGTGAAAATGCGATCCCCAGGTGGCATATCGAAAGAAGAAGAGGCGTTCACCGGGAGGGGTTTATTGGCGGTCCGACGTTTCCAGTAGTTTATCCGTCTACCTATCTTCAGATATTGAAAAGTCCTGCGCACAGCTTCCCTTACATGCGGCATTGGCGGGCCACGCATTGATCAAAGTACGCCACATAAGGGGAGATGTGCGCAGGACTTTCCAGTCTCTGAAGATGGGTAGACGCATCAAATACTCGAAACGTCGGACCTCCAGTAAACACCTCCCAGCGAGAGGTGTTTTATGGACACCTCGATAGTTTTGAAAATCAGAACGATAGCCAGACTTAAATACTGGAATGGTACTAGAAATTTTCCAATAGTCAGGAAAGAAGCCATTTACGAGAAATACTGAGAAGAGTTTGCTTAGCAGAGGAGGAAAATCTGTCAGATGTTTTATAAGAGAGTTTGGAATATTGTCCGTACCTACTGAGTGCGAGTTAGTAAGATGGTTTATCGGTTTTTGAAGTTTCAGGAGAAAAATTAATGATGCTGAGAGATGCATCAGACAACGGAGGAATTAGAGGGACAATGAATGAATTTAACATTTCTGCTTTGCCTAACTCCTCTGTAATGAAGGCGTCGCTGTTACGAAGCAAAGGCGGAATGACTTGGTGGGATTTAGCAGATGATCTTTGACGGAAGATCTGAGCAACTGATTTAGAAGCATTCACGTAATTAATAGCTAAAGACTCTACGCCTATCTCGCCCGAGCCTCATTTTCGAGGCTATTTCAAATGTTTCAACGATTCTTAGACGAACTGATAAATCTGCTCGCGGAAGGATGTTTAAGTTGCTTCCGTAGCTTTTTGTGTCTGTTTTTACGAAACTGTGGAACAATTGAGAAAGTGGCACTAGATGTGAACATTTTCAGTGGAATGAGATCCAGGAGACCTTCCGCTACGCCCCGTAATAAATTGTTGAAAAAATAATGATTATTATTCGAAAAAAAATATTATGTCAATCAAGAGTGCATGTAAAGTTATTTACTAATTCCTTGTTAACATTAGCAAAGTCAAAAATACTACGTTGAACTGTTGGCTTTGCGGAAATGGCAACTGGAAGGCGACAATGGATTAATGCATGATCACTTGCAAAGAGGTCATGATAAAAATCCATAGATAAGGGGAAGGTGCCATTAGTAAAAATTAAGTCTAAAACTCTATCGTTTCTGGTCGAAGAGTGAACTTATTGAGTCAGGTTTGAAAAGTAAATTGTGTCAAGCAGCTTCTGGAATTTTGGAGAAGTATGTGTGTGCTAGTCAATTTCTGGCAAATTAAAATCGCCTACGATTATCTTGACATCGAAAGAAGTTTCTGCAATTTTTTCAAAGAGTTCACAAAGTTGGCTTTCATTTCCGGAGGAAAAAGGAGGATTATATACACATCCGACTAAGGCTTTCCTATTTTGCGGAAGGATTACCGAAGCAAAACATAAATTTCCAGAGAAGGAGGAAATGTTCAAGTTATAACGCGATTGTGCAAGTGATGCTCTTATGTAAAGAAGGCATCCACCGCCGCATCTTTCGGCACGATCCTGGCGGTATAAACTGAGGCCATCTATATTGAGTGCCGAGTTTGAAATTAGAGAGTGAGCCCAAGATTCTGTAATGCACAATACGTCTGGGTCAAACTCAGCGGCCACACTTCTTAATTGTGACATCTTTTGCACGACTGATCTTGCGTTGAGAGAGACAATACTGAGCGTATTCCTAATATGTAGGTTCCGCTCATTGCTACTTATAAAAAAGGAAGGGCCGGAGGTGGAAAATTAAGCTGTTGGAACGAAGCAATTGGTGGAGGACAAAGTTGCTGCGATCTTAAATTTGTGGGTAACTACTAACTAGAGATGCAGCATTATGTGGAAAAACATTTGAGGAGGACCCAGGAAGAGGAAAGCTATTTTGTTGGGTTGGAAAAATAGGAGGCATGAAAATAGGATTTTGGGAATTGTTAGCATAATATGAGGGGTAGTTTATGTTAGGTAGCGGACGTAATGGTTTCGGGAAACAGTTAACATCAGGAAAGGGCTTTATAATTTGGGGTGTCAGGCTGGAAGTGGGATTGGAAAAGTTGTCAGCAATGCTATATACTTGCATTTTGCAGTCTGGTGTGTAAGAGGGCTTCAAAACTGGGGCGTTAACTATAGAATTCAGGATAGGAACAGGTAAAGACCTCCCTGAACTCTCATCTAGCTTATTTGACCTAACTGCAGGGTCAGACCTGAGTGGCCAGGCGTGGGAACGGGGTGGATTCGATGTAAGTTTATAAACTAAATCACTATTCTGAGTGTTAGGGGTCAGTTGTGGTTCTAGGACTGGCTCATCTCTACTGTTAAGATCAAGCTCCCTCGCAAATTTGGGAGCCGCATTTGAGCAATCCTTGCTTCTTGGGGGCGCACTCCCGAGGCTGATTTCAACTGACTCAGTGATAATGTGCTCAATTGAAGAGCTAGATGGAACCGGGGCCACTGCAGATAAAGGGGAGGTTTGGTTGACGCCCGGTGGAGAATCTGCTTTAGGGGCAAACGGCAGATGAGTAGAATTCTGGGGTGGCTTTACGTTTGTTAATGGGGGAGAAACTCTTCGTTGCAGTGGAGTTTGATCTCGACTAATAAAAAGTT